>VXAY01005125.1:2221211-2295096 GCA_013399855.1 Oxyruncus cristatus
AGTGCATTAGATTTTTTTTTTTTTTAGAGGGGAGGGTGGGGAGGACTTTTGGAGGGGGAGGAGTGTGTTGGTTTGGAGCCTTTTTGCCTCTGCTAACTGTAGTCCCTGGAAACCATTCCTACACCACCTTGACAACTATTAGCCAAATCTTTTCTGAAGTATCCATTCAACAGTGCACTTGGGATGTCGAAGTGCTTTGAATTGTTTTGTGATTAAGAACATCACAATCTTAGTTCTTAGACAATATTGGACAATCATATCACATTGAATCAAAGGTCAATAGTTTCTTCTTGGAAACCGTTCATAGTCCAGCGTAGACTTTTCCAGGAAAATTAGTTACAGTGTTAACATACGGATATTTCTCCATATAAAGCATGACTTGCTAAGAATCCAATTCAAATCTTCTGCTGTTCCAAATGCAAAAAGATAGAATGTGGCAGAAGCATGACATTTGACAAGCTGAACTCAGAACTGAGAACAAAGAACATCTGAAATTATTCTGAAACAGTCTGAATTTTAGAACTGATCACAGTTATTTATAATACTAGTATTACCACTAGCTTTTATAGGTATATTTAATGTTGAGCCTGTCCCAGAATGCAACTGTACAGATACAAAAGGCCCATGTTCATCATCGTCAAAGAGCTTACAGTATCTATTTCTGTAGGTAGTAATGAAATATGTATTTATTGCTGCACACAGCTGATCTGATTGTTGTTAGTGAATCGTATTGATAAAGTTATAGGAGGCTGGTGGCAGTAGCACGTATCGGACTGATAAAAGCCTACTGGCTGTGTAATTCACATGGTACTGTATGCAACACTCATTTAATCAGTAAAAGCCCGAGCAGGCCTGAATATAAACTACTGTTTTCAACTTAGTCTCAAGAATGTAAAGAATTTAATTTTTTAAGATTTATACATCTTTCTTGTCCACAGGGAGCAGGAGCCCTAGCAGTCTATTGCTCTGGATTCCAGGATTCCTCTCTTATCATCTTATTAATAAAACTGTCAGTCACAAGACTGATCTTACATTTTGTTGTAGATTTATTCTTTAATTTACTATGGCAAGAAGCTCACATAGACTTTTAATTTATCACCTGCTCTATTAAGACTTAAACAATATCTGTCCAAGAGAAAAATGTATTTAAAATCAAGTTATATTTTAAAATGTTGTGTGGAAAAAACATGAAGTAGTTTGAGACAGTGAAAGTTGCTATCACATGGCAAAGACTAACCTATGGTTGGTATCTGATACACATTCTTCCTTGTTTGTCACCAAGTTCAGGACCCCTTTTATAAACATAGGTCTACGTGTGAATGTCAGTTAAGCCAGATCAATAATTATCCTCCAGAGGAAAAAAATAAATGTTTGTTCACCATTCTATAATAAATAGGATTTCCTTGGCTAACAGAGTCAGACAAATCTCTCAGGCACATGGTGTGACTCTTGGGGTTGTCCTGTGCAGGGACAGGTGCTGGACCTTTGATGATCCTTGCTGGTTCCTTCCAACTCAGAATAACGAACGTTTGTTACGTATGTCCTCCCTTTTACATGGGTGGCACAGACTTAAAAATGTAGCAGAGTTGAATCTAAGTAAGATACCGTTTGGTCTACTTCCAGTGCTCTGAGCTAATTTGTCTTCCACATGTTCTTCTGCCCACAAGATTTACAAATGACTCCATCAGAACCTCCCTCATTTGGGGAGGGAGGAGGAGGGACAGGGAGGAGGGGGACAAAGAGGGTATAAATGTTTACGAAGTTGGCACTGACTGAATTAACTGTATTTCACATGATTTGCCCATGAATTTGGATTATGAAACTGAAGCAACTCCAGCTTCCCGTTTCCCACATAGGAATGACTGCCTACTTTCCTTGTCATAGGTAGAGTTTCACATCTCAAGCCCCAAATGCTCTTTGTATGCAACCCAGCCAAGGTTCATGACTTCAAGGCTTCAGTGGAATCCACCTAATAGCCCAAAATCCAGAAATGCATGCAATTATCATTCAGCGACTGTGAGGAAGAGACAGAAGATTCAATTCACCACAGTCTATGAGTTTTTCAAGACATCATGATGAAGTCATGTAGACTTGAACCAGCCTGGACTGGTTATCGGTGGGGATGAATGGGGTAAGCAAATACCTAGGGATTAGAAATTATCTGCTAGTTAGGCCCTATACCTGTTATTTCAAGGAAAAAATATTTTTTTTTTAAATGAGCACAAAGATCTTAGCACATTTAGAAACAATAATCAAAGTATTTTTCTGAGTACTGCTTATCCACTGTTTCCTTATGAGAAGTACATCATCATTATACATGATGAGGAAAGGAAATCTATCTCCCTTAGAAATAGTTCTTAATCAAATAGGTACATGAAAATACTCGGTTGATGTGATGTAGGAAACTTATGTTCTGGCTTGTTATTTATCACTGCTGAAATTAAGTCATACTTTTTCCTTTCAAACCTCAAAAACAGTTTCAATACCAAAATGTTTTTGTTGATTAAGAAAGAATTAAACCATTTACTCAATAATTCATTGCTACTATTTCAAAGAAACTGAATTTTAATTTGAAGGCAAGTGTGCGAACTAGCCTGGTGCTGACACAAACAATTAATCTGTTCCTGTTTTTTTTTTAGTTTCCATTCTAATCAAACCTCTCTAGCTCCTGGCTGCAGACTCAGAGTAATTTTTTATTGAAAGACTGTTTCTTATGCTTTTCCTGTGATTTCTGTGAGGGTGCCACATTAATAGCTTCTGGGCAAGAACTGCAGTACCTATTCTTAAAGTGGGCTGCACCAAGCTACATTATCAGAATTTATCTAACAACAAAGTTGTTTTTTTTTTAATGGGATGTTATATCAATACAAAAAATGCCTACAATATTTTCTGTGGAGATAGCCAAATTACAGTCCTAGGATGGCATGTCTACAACACTTGCTAAATCTTCCAACTATCATCATGTTGAGGATTAATTTCTTCTGCTTGTTTGTTTGGTTATTTTTGTTTTTGCAACTGTATGTTTTTATTTGCATGTGAAACTGTAAAGACATTTACATATAAAGTGCAGAATATCATGAATTGCAATGAAGCAATATCCATTAAAAACGTTACAGTCCTGTTAACTCAGCCTATGTATTGTAAATGAACTCAGAGTATAAGATATTTTGAAGTAATGGAGGTTTTATATACTATCTTTTCTTAAAATGTTTCCAGTCCGAAATATTCCTCCCAACAAATGTGATTATTCTTATGCTCTTCTCAGAAAATTTTGTATGCTTTAATTTTGAGTTGTAAGTATTAATGTTTTCAGCTAGTCTACAGTTCCTTGCAGTTTTCTTTGCTGCACATTTGCCTCTGCTAACTGTAGTCAAATGCATAACATGCATTTTTAAAGTCTCAAACCTTCAGCCACAACACATCATCAAACCTAGTAAGACTATTGTTGATCCCACACGTCTGGAAACCATAGCTTCAAGAAAAAAAACAAACCAAACCGAAAAACCCCCCCCCACCAAAAAAAAAAAAATCGCCCCACTTAAACCAACCAGAAATTCTCACTGCTAATTTTATTTCATCATACCTAACATATGTTTAAGTAATTTTATATATCAATATTGCACTGCTAACTTTGCAGTTCATGTCCATTTTTTATACACTAGGCACAATGGTGATTCAAACTGTCTGTCTTTTAAACAGTCCAAAACAAAACCCAAACAATTTTCTGTCAGAGAATGAGTTTTTGCTTCAACTAAAACAGACTTTAACTGATAAGAATTATGGTTTCTAGTGATTCTTTACAAACTAACTTTTTATAAAAATTCAATATTTCAATCTACCTTATAAACAACAGAGGGGAAATAAACCCATACAGTTCCCATATTCTTTTTTGGTATTGTTTCAGATTGCGTTACATGTCAAGAACATTTAAATTTCCATTAGTGAATGCTATCACTGAAGAGGAAGAACACTGATCATCCCATAAAAGACTTGTTTGTACTCCTGCAGCATTCTGCATTGCAGGTCCACACATCACTGGTCAAATACTGTAGCAGTATGCAGCAGATGAAGCGTGTTTCTGTGGAGTATTTTGATATACCACAGTGAGAGGGATGCTTGTGAATGGTCTAGCACGTGCCATGCTGGTCTATAAATTACTCTAAAACTGAGTTCAAATAGATGTTATAGCCTTATCTTTTCAGAAAATATTCACAAGCAGATATTTCTGTATTTTGCACTAAATAAATGGGCAGTTGATTACCTCCTGACACTTCAATGTCCGGTAGGAATACGTACAGAAGTGTTCTCTGCCACCAGGAGTCATATATATACAGAACCATTTATCCAAGATGTAAACCAACAAATGGACGCATATAGGTCCAGCACATTACCTGCTGGCTGTCACCTAGGGATATTATGTGGTGTGGGAGTCGACCTCCAGAGCTAGCCAGCTTCCCCTCACTGTATTTATTCAGTAACATCAGCCCTGTGTTTGAGCTATGAGCCTTTACTGTGGCAGCAACCATGTCATCATTAAATTTGTCAGGCAAGGTTAATTACCAGTGTGTTTATGTTTAAAGATGATCCTCAATGAGAAAGATTAAATACTGGCAAAACATCAGGCTGTTTGTTTAAGATTTCCACTGCTGTAGAAGTAATCTTCTATGTCATGATCACAGCTATCAGAGCACATCTATTTCTTTCAGTTGAGAAGCTGATTCACTCAATGTTACTTTATTTAATCAAAATTCAGCATCCCCACAGCATATATTTTTCCCCTCATAGGCTATCTGTGTTGCTAGGTTGGCCAATAACCGAATAGCTCTCACATTCAGATGTATTACAGACCGATAAAATATTACCACGATTTACTGAACCTGGTGAGGATGCTTTTGTTTCAGCTTTGTTTTAAATCCAGTACTGTGTCTACCTCCTAGGGCCATGAAGTAAGTCTCTTTAGAAAGAGCTACAGATTTATTCTTCCACTTTGAATAAGTGAAAGTGTGTTTTGTTGAAACCTCCTGAGAGTAAATGGATTTCCTATAGAATCCCCTTTTGTTTATGGCTTTGATGAAAGCATTTGGCACTTGATGGTTCCCAGGCTATCCCCAGTTTAAAAAAGAAGAAATCAAGTATGCTGAGTGTTAAAATGTTTTCAACTAACCTCAAAGCAAACTTAATATAAAGACTTGCATCAGGTGTCAAATTAGTATGGAAGGGTAGTGCTTACTGTCTTACCTCTTTCACATTCAGACTCAGTATATTGTGCCATTTTGTTCTTAAAGCAGAGCTAAGGGTAAACCTAACCACATGAAATCCAAACCTTTTCTCTGAGTTAATCATCTACTACTCCTTCTATTTCAATTTCTTCCCAAAACTATGCAAAAATTGTTGAGATAAGAGAAAGATGCTAAACGCACACAACCAGCCCTAGAACAGAAAGAACTGCAGATTGAAATTTACTTAAATGCAATGAAATTCCGTTAGATTATTAAAGAGATTGTTCTATGTTCCACTAGAGAAGTGGTTCAGAATAAAATTTCTAACAGAGAGCTACTGACACTATAAATATACAGAGGGCACAATAAATTGACACTGCTAAAAGGCTTTATGTAGGGTTGGTTAACACTAGTCACAGCTTTTGGTGAGCAAACAATATTTACTCTGAAGCAGAGAAATATTAAATAAATCTTTTAGGACAATACTAATTATTCATAATAAATGACCACAAATTATCAAGCTCTTTAACACATAATACATTACCTACAAATCTCAGGATGACCTATTCCCATTTGGAACAGTCAGGACTTTTTCCATTAAATATTTTGAGAAAGCAACCTAATCCTAACCCTAATATAAGTCATTATATTTCCAACATTGAACTTAGTTTGTCTCTTGCTTCATTGCATTTATTATTGTTGTTCTTTCAAAAAGATATGGTGCAGTCATGGCAAATCCATCCTAATTAGCAGACATCCACCTGATTGAATCAACTGTCACTGACCAGTCAAAACAGCATTGTTCAAAAACCACTGGTTTTACAGTCATTTGCAAAAATGCCACAGGCTTATGATCCCTTATTTGGAGCAAGTTTCTATAGTTCAGTTGTCCCCCGCTCTATGGTCAAAATAAATTTTACTTTCATGTACTTTGAAACACAGCAACATGACTGAGGTCATAATAACTTCTAAGTTTCAAGAAATAAGAAAATTAAGCATCATTTCTGGTACACGTAGTCTCATTTCATCCTCCTATCAGCCTACTAGGATACAGTTTAAACCTCTTGCCCAAAGATCACCGACAGTCCCCAGTTTAGGTGTAAGAAACATGCCAAAAATAATCACAGCTGCAGTTTTATGGGCACATACAGTGGCCCAGCTGACAAAAGGATATCAACCTTCCCTTCAGACAGCCTGGGCTCCCATTGCTCCCTTCTGTAAATACAAAGTCAGATATTGTATAAAATTACTGTATTTCTTCAGCTTAGCTTCTTATCATACTAGTAAATAAAAGCAGCCCACTGAAAGGGCCTATGCCCCAGTCCAAACACAGGCAAGTAATGAGAGTAGCACTTCTTATTTACAGTGGAAGTGAAAATAATTCATGGTATAATTCTGTAAAATGCAGAAAGACAAGAAAAGCAAGCCAGCATCTTAAGGGTACAGTAAATACACCTATGAAGACATCAGCACAGCATAAAACATGCCTACATTTTCATTTTGAAACAAGAGTCCAAGGGAAGCACAACAGTCTGACAGGAATAGTAAAATTAGTAAGAGATAAAGTGAATACAACAAGGAATATCAGAATTTGTTTCCACACAAGAAAAAAAAAAAAACTAAATCAATTGTTTTCATCCTGTCAAGGATCAGATTGAAAGGTAATGTGGTAGAGGCTCATAAAATCCCCTATACTGTGACAAAATGAAGGGAAAAAAACCATAAGAAAATAAGGAAAGGAATTAGAGACGACAAAACTGTACTTTTTAAATGACAGTGAACCAGTGTAGCTATCCAAGGAAACACAGCTGCTGCTGTGCTGTTACCTAGTTTTACATTTTGTGTTCAAACAGTCCTGAAGCAAAACTAGGATCAGGCATATTCTGTGGATACCTGAAAATTTCTCAGCAGATGAGTTTAGGCATATGAGCTCTGACCTTTCAGGAATACTCCTACCTGTGGCAGCAAAGGAGTGTGAGTAGGTAGCTGCCTCACTCACTCACTGGTCCTGGTGTCCCAGAGGACAGAGAGGACCATAAACGGAAGGTAAACTTTTCAGTTCATCTATTGTTTAATGTTCTGCATTAAGGTTAATGTTCTAAAGAAAATGGAATAGAAATACTTTTCCTGCACTTTAAACTAGCACTGAGTAATATTTCAATCTGTGTACCTGCTTAACCATGTTCTGAAAGTATCTGTCAGTATAACTTTAGACAGTGTTCAACAAACTTTACCTTCATTAAGCTAGTAGCCAGAATATTTTATCTACTGGTGACTAAAATTAGATGTTTCCGAGGAAGGTACAAACTGAATGCTTACAAGAAAAGACTTTCCCTGGGCCCCATTAACATTTCAGCACTTAAAATCTAAACCATTTCTGTTCTGTGCCCCTTTGCCAAGTACCTCTGGCACTTTCATACCTGAGTATGAGATAAAGCAAAGTTACTGGCTACTTTCCAGATTAATGAGTTTCCAGTCTCTAATAAAAAGACCGGGGAAAAAACTGTAAGAAATGGTTACAAGTAACTCTTGGTTTGTTGCACTAGCAGCACCTGGGCCCGGGGAGCAGCAGCCATCAGACCACATTAGTCTTTTCGGGCATCCCATTTTTTCTGCCTCCTTTTTTGCTGTTGCTTTTTCCCCACCTGAGGAGAGTGTCATATCAGCCTAACTTAAAAAATTAAATCCCACTTTGTCATCTTGCTCTTCATGCTGTTCCCATCTCCTCTTTCTCCATTTGGTTCTGGATATCAACATGACAACAGCAGCAGCTGTATACATTAGCTGAAAACATTTCAGTTGTAACTGATCTGAGACAGAGTAACTGTACTAATGTTCTCTTTGTTATTTTGCAGTGCTCTCATCAGAGCTTCAGACAGAAAAAGAACTTGGCAATTTACAGATGAATTCCCTTCAGTCTTGGTATAAGTTTCCAAGTGGTTTCTGAGAAGTCAATCTGTACATTCACTAAGGTAAGTCCTAGTACACAGCAGTAGTCATATGGGAAGAAGAATCACCTAAACAAGCACTGGAGCAAAGTGAGCACAGATATCCCATATGGTAGGAATTCTCCTTTCCAAAAGTCACAGACATAACAAAATAACCACAAATTTTAATGGTCCCAAAATGTAAATTGCTGCTTGTAGTCAACTTCCTGCACACTGATACAAGACTTTCCAGGCAGTTCTTAGTTTTTGTCTTACACATGCAGTAGACATCCTGAGCCTACTGCATGTGTAAGACATATTAAAGCAATTTTCTCCTAAAATCACTCCAGTGACTTTAAATTTAATGCACTCTTTATTTTGTTACACTTGTCATTAGGCACAGGTACTGCTCATCCTGTAATGGTACTTACCCTCTTAAAACATTATAGCCACTGGCTAATTACCAGACTACTTCTGGTTCACTCAAGTTTGTAGTCATTACACAGAGTTATCAAATTTGAAATGTAATAAACACAACAGAGCATGCTGTGAAGTAAGAAATTCAGATCACCTATGAAAAACATTTCTGCAAATGCTAGAAATTTGTCACCAACATGAAGGAGTGATCACTTCAGTCTCCAAAGGGGGAAAAAACCTAATCAGCCTTTTTATACAGCACCCATAAAGTGTTGTATAATAATTAGGAATAATTAGAAAGACAGAATACAATACAGTGTAGTAAAATTCCTATGCAATTGCCAATTACTTCTTCACATACTTCATAACGTGTCCAGGAGTAAGGACTCTGTTGGCATGTCATACTTACTCAAAACTTCATAGAGGCAGCACGGAGAGGGCATTCAGACTCTCCTTCTACAAATAGCAGCAGCAATTGCAAAAGCCACCCAAGACTTTCATTTTACGGTCTGCATCAATCCCACTGAACACGACTTCCTGCATTATCTAGGGATATATATATGTATATATATTTATGCCAGCAAGCTCATACACTTGTTTTGAACTACAAGAAGCAGTAAGCCAATTCTCCTTCTCAAATTGATGTAAAGAATTAAAAAAAAAAACCCAATCAAGTCAAACAGCTATATTGCCTTTTGCTTGTGTGTGCCTGTCTGCAAGTGGCAATGGATCCTAGGCTGGAATGTGTATGAGTCCAGCCAACAGAAATGCCTGTAGTTTTGAGATATTATAGGGAGTGAGTAGGAGAATCTTCTCTCATGCTCAAGAGTGGCAGCAAACACCCTATTTTCTCTATTTTAGAGGACTTGCTTCTTTCCCTTTCACTGTGCACATCACAATCCTACCTGATCCCAATAGCAAAGTGGCCAGGGACAGCCCCATTGATGAAGATGTTCACTTCAGCAACACTGAATCAGTTCCACTGCCAGGGAAAACAGACCAGTTTCACTCTCAGAAAACCTACACCAGTGCCTAGGCCTCCTTGTCCAGACATGAAAGAGAAGTGCCACAGCTGGTTAAATAATTCTTCTCAGAAGATTAAGTACGTAAGGCAGGCTGTCATGCTTCCCCTTGTCCTGATAGCCATGCACTTTACAAAAGATGCCAAGTGCTATTGCAAACACAGTTTGTACTTCCACGACAGTAAGTGCTTCTCTGTGTCTTTTCATTGCCGCAGACCAGTGCTTTTGATCCATCAGCAGTTCTCAGCACACATTCCCAAGGGAAATTCTTTGAAATGTACCTTCATCTTGATCACTGACCTCAAGCTGGTCCTCACCGTAAGCACCAGTGCAAAGAGCTGCAGTTGCTTTGTGCAGAACTTTATCTGATTACCAGATTTCAAAGAAGCTAAACCCAGGCTAATCCACCACATAAAAGAGTCAAACTATTTTTAATGCACTTCTTTCTTTTAAAGCCTAACAAGGGACCTAAAATTCAGACCACAATTTAGCATAGCTTTTTTTTCTGTCCCAGAGCCAGTCTGCTACAGTTTATCACAGAAGATTATACTGTATTAAGAATATTATTCTAGAAATAATAGAGCATTAGAAATACTTAAGAAAATCAAACATATAAGAGAAAATCCCCCAACACACACATGCAGAGGATGAAAATGGAACAGTTTAGTCTATTCATAAATAATTAGCACTTATTACTTTATTATCATACTACTAATATATCTTGCAAAGACAATGTTTTATATTTTGCTCAAAGTAATAATTAACAAAGACTTAATGTAAAAACTAATTCATTTATATACTCCATTTGACACACAAATTACTTCGTAGTAAGATGTGCCAATTCTTTTTAAAACACATAACATCTGTAACACTTAAAAAAAAAAGAATATATAAATGCTTATATTGGGAGCTCCAGCTGTTGTGAGAATGAAGAAATTCTAATGATATCAGAAAGCAGGAATTATATTTCATTCACCCTTTTTGCCATGGTGAAAAGTCAGTCAACATGACCCAGATGTTTGTTCTGGGTGTTAAAGAGTGTCGACTTGGTAATTATTCTCTGAGACACAAGCATTTTTTTATAGTGCTGAAATAATTGATTTAATCCAGAAGTAAAGAATTCAGAAGTACAGCAGCCCTCTTCCATTACTCTTCGGGGTGGAGGACTAGGTTTAACATTTTTTCACATTTTGGTGTTTAACATGAAGTCACATGAAGTTATCCAATGACCAACAAATCAGAACAATAATGATATAAGTAAATAATGAAGTATTATTAAGGCAAGTTACGTGTCCTACCAAGTTGCACCAAGTTCTGAGTTTGGGTAATACATATCATTTGACAGCAAACTTACAACAATTTGTTTGCATTTATTTTCAGTTCTATGTGGAAATGATTCCATTTCTCTTTTTAACATGGAGAGAAATTGAAGTTCTGAGTGAAAGGCATATTGCAACTATAGAAAATATGTTTGGGGGTTTTTTAATGCTGTGCACTTACTTGCATGAAACCCATCATATCTGAGCTCATAAATTTCCTGATTGCAGCCCCAGGAGTGTTTATGAATCCAGAGGAGAGCAGCACCCAGGGAGAAGAGAGTTGTCTTACCACAGACCCAGTATGAGTCCACTGAGGTCATGAGCTATGAAAGCACCCTGCTCCACTAGACCAGTTCAGGCTTTTGGAAATAAATCAAGCAGCCAGAGGTTTAAATCAGTTGTCAGCATAGATATTTAGGCTGCCACTGTTACAGAGCTTTAACACCACTACTCTCAGAAGCAGCAGATGAAGTGACAAGTATTCCTGTGTACCAGAAAAGAGAGAAGCAGCAAGCAGCTTTACTTGTACTTGCATACAGGTTTCCATCACTAAATGATAGTAGAATGATAGAGTATATATTTACAGCACTTCCCATTTTTTAATCTTTTATAATACCATCTGTAAAAAAGAAAAAAGTCACAATGTTTTTCATTGATTTCCTCAACTAATAATCAAGGATTCTGTGACATGGACAGCCATCATGTTGCACAGACTATGCAAAGTCAACAGCAGCATAAAAATAATTACACTTGCAAAATTATTGAAGCTCTTGATGTAGGAGAAAATACAGTATTTTTGCAACAGGACCTAGTTATTTATTTGTATGAAAGTGTTAAAGTGGTAGTGAAGGACCCTGGGTGAGTACAATTATGTCACTAAATGTACCTGGCTAGTTCTGAGATGATATCCCCTTACAGACAATAGAAAGAAATATTTCTAGAGAATAATTCATTTTGCCACAAAAAAGTCATCTGGAACAGGTCAGAATAAGACTCACACCATAAAGTTTTCTCTTTCTCCCCAAAGATTTCAAAAAGAACTTGATGAGAAGCTAAGCTTCTGCATCAGGAAAGTCCTATACCCAGTTCCTGGCAAAGCTTCTAGGATTGGTGTCACTCTAACACTTAGGTGCAAAAATCACACCATTATCATTTCAAGATTTAATTTTTTCCCATACACACAAGCCACTATATGCCACTACAAATGCTTTATATCATGTTTTTCTCACCAGAAGTGGAAAGACTAAAAAGCTCAAAAAGTAAGGCATGACAAGTGTGTTCAGAGCACATTGCAACTGAATAAAAACTTCCCAGAAAAGTAGGACTTTCTCCTCTTTTTCCTCCCTGTAAACAGATCAGTAGTAACTCCAATTATGTTGTGACAATAGTTATCTGAAAGTTTAGAAAAAGGTATGTGTTGCAAAATAGAGATTCTCATTCCATGCATAAAACCTTCTCTGGAATTAAAGAGGTTAAAACATATACCTATACTAATGAAATTCCCAAAATGAATATTTACATAAGTGAAGATAAGTCTTCATACATGTTTAGCTTTGTAGCAGCCTGGGGAAAAAGGGAAGTATGTTTTGTGCCAAACTAAAGACATTGCATTGTGTTTTTGCGGAAATCATCACCCATATTCCTCATCCTGATTGCTAATATAGGGTCTACATATCTTGGCAGGAAGAAAGAGAAGTCAAGTAAAAAAAATAATGACACTTAGGCTCTATAAAATCAAAATGTATCAAGTTCCTTTTTCACTTCAATGGGACTGAAATTCATCAAGATCATTATTCCTGTGTCTCATGTTCCTGAGGCTAGCAGCAGACTAACCACATTTTCCTTGTTTAGTTTAATTATTCGGCATCTCATATAGACCAGCAAGCAAGTCAGGGAAACTACATGGTCCCAGTAAGCAGAGTCCTTGCAAATCCATAGCTGTTATTTTATTTAACATAGTAGTGTTTAGGCCATGTACCACAGCCTCACTGTTCAGAGCACAGAAACCACCATCCTAGCCCTTCATTATAAATACCACAGTTATCAAATATAGCCCACACTGAAGTTCACAACAGACCGCAAAATGATAGTTGCTGCAAAAGCCATAGTGGTCCCCCATTTTCACTCACACCTGGTTTTGATCAAAATATTTGTATGGATTTTTGCCTACTTGAAGCCATGTACTGGAGATGGTACTATACACAGCACATAATCCTGGAACAGGGGACCACAGGAGCAGCAGCCCAATGCACCAACACTGTACTGCCCACCTACTTTCCCATACGGGTAGATCTGTGTTGAAATAGAAGAGATTTTTTTCCTCCCCTCATTCACATAAGTAAAGACAAGGAATTCTGTATGTAAAAGTCCAAGGAAAACCTGGTCATTGTAACCAGTCAACTATCAAGGACAATATCATGCAGTTCATTATTAAAAAGCAAGTATCCAAATAACAAAAGGAAATATTATAGTCAGGAAAGAAATACTAAACAATGAGAAAGCGAAATATGCCAGGAACAAATAAGTCAATTCACTAAAATCTAGTCATGTTTGCTTCAAATATATTTTAACATCACCTTTGCACCTTTGTATTGTTGCCATGCACAGACAGATTCTTTAGAAGGATTTTTTCAAAAAAAGTGCTTTTCAGTTCTTACAAAACTTAAGTGTAACATACATGGCACCAGGTGTAGTGTGAGAAAAGGAGGAGAAGGAGGAAGGAGGGAATTAAAATTCTGAACTGTTTCTAAACAGTCAGAGAACTCACCACTGCCAGAATCACTTGGATCAAACAGCAAGAAGTTCTTCAGTTGCTGACACAGTAGAGGCCTGAGATCAAGGTGATAGAAATGTCAAGGTTACCCCAGCCCTGTATGCACCTTCTCTTGGCTGTTGACTAATTTCAGGACCTTTAGCTTCTGTCCTGCCAGGGCTCATGTTCTTTTCCCACCTAATGTCCTGGTTGGTCTACGGATTTATGGGTGCCCATAGGCCTAGACTTAGTCACAAAAAGAGAAGAATTATTTGCATTTTTGCCCATGTCCATCCACTACTTATGTGTTAAGTTGTCCAGGCCTTTAGCACTGCCAAATGCTTACGTTCAGGAGAGGACAGCATTATACATGTCAGTTGACTTCAACGTTATTTTAAGAGTTAGAAGTTTCGTAGTGCTCTCTCTCTTCTTATGGATTTTGACACTTCCTACACAAAGGAAGGTAATAATAAGGAAAAAGGAATTGAAACTACCTCTAGTGGTTTTCAAAGTATGTGCTATTTTACCGTTGCAAAAGTGTTTGAAGATTTTCTGCAAATAACAT
Source organism: Oxyruncus cristatus (assembly GCA_013399855.1). Taxonomy (NCBI): domain Eukaryota; kingdom Metazoa; phylum Chordata; class Aves; order Passeriformes; family Cotingidae; genus Oxyruncus; species Oxyruncus cristatus. The sequence continues at coordinate 2,235,433 of VXAY01005125.1, forward strand.
ACATCACTGACTTGTGCAAGACTTTGTAAAGAAGTAATAAATTTCTCTTTTCCAAGACTAATAAAAACTGCAACAGTGTCACATAAGATTGCAGATGACTTTACATACACATTATTGGAATGCTGATGCTGTCTCCAAACAATATACAACTATATCATTATCGTTTACTAGAGCACGGTGGTGAAGAGCAAATCACACCCCACTTCATCACCCTGCTGTTTCAAGGAATTAAACAGACTATTTTCTTTTCAAACCCCTTTGGTAGGAAAAGCAATAGAAAGCAAGTATAAAAGCATCTCTATAATAGAGGGGAGATGCTTGCTTAGGAAGCATGTTGAACAAGCACAGTCAAATTCTTTTCAGTAAAACACCCAATATATGCACCTACTTCGCAGCTGGCATTATAAACAGGAAAAAAAAAATAAATCTATAGTTCTGAACCTAGTTGAATCATATTAAAATGGAATAACACCCCAGGCAATTACAATCATGCTAATGTAGAGGTCACTTGAAGTGATTGTGAGAAGTACTAATTCAGCAAAACTCAGTGCTCTTTCCATTTACTTAGAAATAGGTATTACCTTAATTACCCACCATTAAAAAAACCCCATGCCTTATGATTTTACTTTTAGTAATTTGATTCTTAGGTTTGAAGTGCTGCCTTTAAATATTTAAAATGAAATATTTTCTCCTGATTTTAATACAAAACAATCAAAATATTTTCTTCAATAAAAACTCTTGTTGCCAATTTATTTATCTCATTTAAAAGTATTAAAGTAATGCTTGAACATAGTTTTTCTTGGCATCCTTGTCATAGGGCTGTGGTATCCAGAATGTAACGACATTTTGCACTCTTAGAAGAGAGGGTTTTATTTTGCCTAATCTGTGAATCTGTAGAAGACAAGAATTGAAATGACTAGACTTGAACAAGCACCCCTTTGCAGTTTCAACTGGTGACTGACTGCTTTCTTCTGAAATACTGTCAGACAAATCATTCCAAGTACTCGATGCTGTACATAACATGGCACATCAAATCTGTGGAAATAGAACTATTTTCCTTGTAGAACAGGAGGAGCTCATTAGTAGCCAGGCATTTGAAGGTTCCAAAATATTACACTTATTCCTATGCTTAACCATTAACTAACATGAAAAATCCCTATTGAATTGTAAAAGGCTCCTGGCGATAGTAAAGGAGCAAATTTTGGCAGAAACACTGTTTTACTCATCCAGTTTTTTGCATTTGCCTCATTTTAGAAACCCACAGTTAGTGATATCTGTTTGGAGGTAACAAAAAGGCATTCAGGCAACTTGAACACACCAGTCTAAAAGCTTCATTCTCAGAAATCTCATTTGGCGCCTACTTTCCTCTGAAATGTTTATATTTCTTAAAGGGGTTAAACAGGTGGCTGAGATTCTTTCTGCACAAAGGGAAATATCTGCTTTCTGGGCTTGTCCATAACTGCCCAAAGCTTGGCAAAGCTAAACAAAGAGCACAGACCCAACTGCCAGGATCTGTGAAGGTGATATCCTTTCCTGCCAGGTTTTCTCAGCCTATGATTGTTCTTTTCTTCTTATCATTTTCATTTGTGTTCTTCAAAAAACCCCCACCAATTCCCAATCTAAATCCCACCTATCTGGAGAGAAGGGAGGGGCATCCTCTGTCACAGAGGCACTGCTATTGGAGCCCCTGGCCAAGGAACAAAACATGGCTTTTAAATTTCCATCTCTGCTGAAGGTGAGAGAACATGACAAGTAAACTCTACAGGTTTACAGGGCTCTCTGGCATCTTTCTGTACAGAAGTAACTCTGCTGTGTGGAAAAATTACTTCCCAGGTCACTGAGAGTAAACAAGGAAGATATCATAAATCATTTTATAGTCAGTGTCAGAAAAATGGGCCTATAGAGAGCAAATCTAACTGCACAACCTAAGAGTTAGAACATTTATATGGGATAGAGACAGCTGGCCAATGACACTTTGCATTTTACATGACATATGCCATTATTTAAATGGTTAATTGAACAATTCCACAAGCAAAACTGAGAGTGCTCTATCAGAGAATACTTTTCCACTCCATTGCTTAAAGCATTCCCACTGGAGACATTTAAGTAGGACTCAAACCTTGCCATTAAAGAAGGGATTTCAGCCTTAGCTTTCCAAAACATGATAAAATACTTTAACTTCTACCTAGATTTTTACTTCCTTTTCAAAAAGTTATTGTTTTAACAATGTTTTCTTTCTGAGAAACTTATTCGGGGTACAAGCTACTGATGGGGTGCATATACTGCAGCCACATTTTGTGGGAACAATTAGTTTGTTCTTTTAAAACAAGAATCTGTGGTTTGTGTCTTGGGAACAGAACTGAATTTAAACACAACTCAGTATCCCACAAAATATCTGACTGTCTGTCCTTGTCAGATTATCACCTTCACTGACATTTGATTTATTAAGTTTGATGAAACCAAATAAAGAAGATCGGAAAAGGAGTGCCAGAAAACATTACCTGTCTGCATCTTACAATGCTTCTTCCTTAAGGGCAACCGGAGGTTGCTGCAGTTTCAAAATTGCCATTTCAAAACCTTCTGGATCTTGGCCACAGAGCATTCTTTTCAAAATTGCCATAGACACAGATCACTCAGATATGGAACACACCGAGACAAAACAAAAAGCCAGAGAGGTATATAGCTTCACACAAGTAGTCTCTGACTTTCAGTACAGGTCACAGGTAGACTACCCATAGGCCTTAGCAAGAATATTCCTTGTGCCTCAGCCCCCATTAGACATAAAAACTACAAAAACATTAAACATCTCTTAACTCTCTCAGAGGCTACACAAATAGTTTAACATTTGTATTCTACTGTGTTTTTTCCTGGCCTTCTCGCACTGCGGATTTTCTTACTTTAGAAAAGTACTCTTCCCCTTTGTGACAATGACCATCCCAGTTTAGCAATTTGCTTCTTTAAAACAAGAATATCTTACTGTCACAGGAACACAAAGGAAAGAAGGAATGCAAACTTCTCAGTGCTGCAATGGCTGAAAGATGCCTGTGCTGGTGCAAGGACACTAAAGTGCAATGCCAAGGGCTCAGCTGGTAGAAATTGAGTAAGCATTTAAAAGCACAACAGGTGTTTGCAATTGCTATTAGCTGAAAAGCAGCAGCAAAATATAGCTGCAGCCAACAGCAAAATAACTTCTCCAGAACACCCACCCACCTCTGACTGGCTGCTTTTAAAAGAGCAGGCCTCCGAAAGCTATACTCCAGCAAATTGAGGGAGAAGGTAGGATGGAGAGTGAGCATCAATGCTTTGCCTTTCCAGATTAATTACTACTACACCAGGTGGTCACCAGCTTTGGCACCCATTTTGTTTAAAAAAAAAAAAAAATCCAAACCCAACATAATAAATGATACATATACCCTCCTAAGCTGAGATTTTGTCACTGGCTGCAGGCACTCCCTGCATGTGTGCAACAGGTCAGTAGGACTGCTAGAAGCTAGTAGGCAGTGATCAGATTCCAGAGAAGCTGAAGATGCTGGCTGCTAGCATCCCTCAGACAAGGTCAGCCCAGCCCAACCCAGCATAGAAACCAACCTGCAGGACCCTAAGAAACACATGGTAGAAGCAGGCAGGTGTTGCAAATTTGAGTTTAGGTGTCACAAAAAGAGGATTTTTAAAATTTTGATAAATACTTTTAATATCCTAAATCCTTCTAAGGCTTCCTCTGGAGTGGACCACAGTTAGAAAACTTGGTGTTACTTTTTTTTCCAATTGATATTAGTAAAGGAAACATGAACTGCAGAAAGCACGTGAAAGCATTCTTACCTATCACAGATGTGATAAGAAATATCCATGATACTTTTTTACTACACAGATAATTAAATTATTTATACAATACTTAAGATTTTTTTATATCTTGCAAACCCTGAAAATATGTAAGAAGCAAGTCTTAAAATTAGATTTGGGGAAGGGGGATTTCTATTTCATGAGCGAGTTATTGACTGAAAGACAAATATTTCATAAATGCTCTCATGTTAGATTTTGTAAACTCTTTTAGCAAACAGTATTACTATATCCATCCTCCATTTTCAGTTCACTTACATGTTCCTCGTGTCTTTATGTACGGTTATTAGGTATGACTGTTTCAAGGGTCTAATGAAATCCTGAGACATTCACATATTACAAAATCCCAATGCCAATCTGCCAAATTTCATGAAATTAATGTATCTATGGTTTAATATTCCAGTAACTGACATAATGATGAGTTGCAGATCCATTAACTCTTATACCATATATTAACTGTAATGATAATGCAAGTAGGTGAGTTTTCAGTTTGGAAGTGGTGGAATTCATAACTATTATTTTCATAGGTGCTAAGAGGTGTAGAAGATGCATATTTTTGTGACAATTTTTTGGCATTGATTGATGGCTCAATTTTCTGTTTGAAAAATACAGTTCCTGAAATACAGTTAAAACTACACTATTCTGCATCTTCAAACTTTGGTAAATTAACCTGCTTTGTTATTATTACGAAAACTGTAAGGTCCCACAATTTTGCAAAGTGAAACTTCTGATACAGGAAAATTTCTACTTCATCAGGATAAAACAGTAAAACAAATCAATAAAACTGACTTAAGGAATTAGTTTGTATAAACATCAGATGTAATAACTTTAAAAACTACTGATGCAAAAAGCAAAATTAAACCCCAAAACTTTTATTGCATCCTGTAAGTGTATTTCGCATTGTTACTATACGTTACCAGAAAGAACAGGCAGTTATTTGGTTGCGCTTTTTTTCCCTTAAAAATCATTGCTATGGTTTTAAGAACATGTGAAATTTTTAACTTTCACTTTAGATTTTGAAATGTTTTTTTAATCTTACTCTAGTAATGAATTTCTGCTTAGCGAATATGAGCAGCAGGATTTAATTTTGATCACAGATCTTGACCTTTTTTCAGTTCTCAGTCAAGAAGTCAAACTGGACATACAGAAAACCATGGGCCCAACACAGCTAGCATTTCTAAAACCCTTCTCCTATAATCAAGTGGAATAAACACATTCAGTAGAGTAACTCTTTTCAAAGATGATGGGAAAACATCTGGGGTCACTGCATCAGTAGAAATTCCTTCATCTTTTCAGTATGCCAGTAACCAAATCAAAAAAGACATTACAAAATCTTGCAGAAACAAACAGAAGATCCAAGTAGCCTGCAAGGCATGGCAATGGCAGTGAAAAGATTTATCAAGAAAAAAAGTGCTGAGTTCAACATGTGATCCTCAGCTTAGAGAGTGCTATACTTTGAGGAAAACATTTTAAAATTCTATGTTGTCATCATAGCTCTCTGTGAGCCACTGAATTAGAAATTCACCTTACTAACTGGGCTTGTGATATGTGTCATCTCTGAATAGGAAGTGGATCAACATTCAACATATGACCACAGGTGGCTTTTGCATTCTCTGCTGCAAGAACAAGCTATTAGTATTACTTTGAGACCGTACATCTTGCTGTCCAGTATCTTTAGCAAAAAAGAAGGTAATTTTTTTTTTAAAGCAACCTTTAGATCATACAAGTACTTCGCACATTCAAAAATTTCATTGTGGGGGTTCTTGCTGATAAAGTGTTTGTCTGGGTTTTTTTTAATTGTGTTTTATTCATCGTGGAAGAGAAAGCTTGCCCTTCTAAAACACACACAGAAAGATATGCACCATCTTTGCACAGCTCAGAAGCTTCTGAAAATGCTTAACTGGTTTCCTGTACAATGAAAAAATACTGTTCATTGAAGTATTAGTTGACCAGATGGCTTGTAGGAGCCAGAAAAAAAAGCATGAAGCAGCATAAAAATATAAACTACAGTTTATCTGTTGATTTAAGAAAAAAAATTTAAAATTAAAGTTAAAAATAGAATTACTATTTACACCTAAAAGAGTGGGAATATCTTACTCTGGAGACAATGAGTGACAGTAGATGGTACTTCTCCAGAGAGCAAAATTGCTGATGAAGTAAATTAAGTCTGTTTTGAGTGACAGACAAATAAATCCCGCAGGTGAGGGTAGCATAGGTAGAAACATGGCCTGACATGGTGGCAAGGGACACATGGACTGTTACACGTTCACTGTCATCTATTAACCAGCTCCCTGTTGTTTTCAGCGAGTGACAAGACAGGACCACTCTTGCTGGCTCCTGTCTCAGCACATACACAGCAATGTTTGTACACAACACAGTTGCTTGTGCAAAGGCACAGGCAGCATGCAAGTAGAGACCTCTTTCTCAGCATGTTACATCTGGAAGCATGAAGTTCAATTCCCCTCATCCAGACATGTATTTGTTTTGCAAGATGCTTTCTATGGATGAGTAGAGTACAAAGACGTAAACAATGAAATATCCCTCTGTGCTACCAAGAATCTGAATGAGTTCTCCTAACAGGAAATCTGTTACCTGACATGACTTGAGTGACACTCGATTAAAATAAACCAATTTAGGGGCAGATTCTTAGTTGCAATATGGCTGAGTTTTGCCACCCTGCACTGCTGCACTTCCGAGCAATGACTGCAGTCAAGAAGAATTTTAAACAAGTCTCAAATCAGGGCAGTCCTCAAGTTGTTTTATGGCTTGTGGAAGGCAGCCCAGTCTGCAGGGGACCACACAACTGCAGGAATACAGGAAGTGAAAAAATAGGCCACTGTTAAAAACTTGGTGATTCTGAGCATGTATGAGAGTAACTTCAAACTGCCTTAACCTGGAACAATCTATCTTCACTTATGCATTTGAAGAGTCAAGGAATTTATGGCATCTTTGAAAGTTAGAAAGAATTTGACTCTTTTCTCCTTGGGCCTTCATAGTGAGTAGCTTTGATGATGGGAGTTATACTACTTCACACTTAAGGTGGTACAAGTAAGAAAACACTGGAGGCTGGCTTCCTGCCCCTTTTTAATTGCATTCCAGAAACCATTTTTGCACCATCTGTGATCCTGTTGCAATATCTACATGGGAATAAATATTACCTTCACACTTCATTGTAGATAAGACCACACATGGCAGAAGGCATGAAGAACAAGCTCCCTGGGGCCTTATTCACAGATGTGGCTGAGTCTCCTCCTCTCTCAGGTAACAGCTCCCCCAGTTCCTGCTCCCCACATAACTGGGGCAGCAGGGATACACTCATTTTCCCTACTGACAGAGCAGCTGAAAGAGAGATTTTTATGGTCAGCCCTCTGTAAAACATGAATATCCTTCCACACTCCCAGAAGAGAGATAAATTGGCTGTATAGCCATTTTGCACCAGACCAGAACAACACAATAAAACAGGGATGCTTTGTCAGGGCCAGGGATGTGAACTGTGGTGCCTGGTTCAGGTTTTTCTCGGCAGCTTTGAATGTAATGTGCAAAGAAAATGCCTGCCTGGAGAGGCAGCTACAAAGCCATCCAGTTCATTGCCCATGGGAAGCATGTACCTCTCACATCACCCTTCTACCCCTCACAGTGCTTTGATTTTAGTAATATGCCAAAACACCAGACCTATCTCTATTCAGGCACAGCTTTTGCATGGAAGTCTCTGTATAGTGGGCAGCTTTCTGGCTTGTTTTTCATCACAAATCTTACAGGAGAAGAGCAGCAGTTTCAAAGACTTTTACAAGGAAGCCTCAGGGCTTCTTTGCCAGACTTCAATGGATATGTTTAGAGCATGGTATATGGAGGTTGAACTGCCTGAATCCCATTAACATTAATAGAGTCAGAAGGCTAAATGCCTGTGCACCACTCTGGTGATGAACCCTCAGTGTCTGGAAAGTAATGTGCTGCCATTTCTAAGTCCTTTCGGGTATGATGTTTCCTTCTTCAGTATCAGGGTGGCAAAATAAAACAGAGAGGGACAGCCTAGTTTCCTTCAGCTAAGACATTCTGAAAAGTAAAAAAACTGGGGGGATTCTGTCTCATTTTTAATGTAGAGGCTTCCACTTGCATATAAGGTATCAACAGCCTTACAAAACCTAATTTTAAAACCCTATAACAAACAGACAACAAACTGCTATCAACCTATTGGTCTAATATGAAAGAATAGACTAGCAGTTACACAGGGTTCATTTGGTCCCACCAAAATTCTAGGATTATATGTGCTCTTTGAAAATTATAGGTAAAGGAGGTACTTCTCAAACATGAGACTCTTGCACAGCTAAAGCAAGTAGCTAATTTAAATTTTAACCTGTATAAAAAAAAAAATTTCATTCCCTGTTTATGAACACCTGCAGTTTATATCGCACACATTTTCACTGGAAACAATCTGTTAAAACTGTAAAATTATTATAGTGTAGTCCCATAGTAGGTCACACTGTGGCAGTACCTTTGATCTCAGCCCCTGGGAAACATTTTTTCATGTGGGCAGCAGCAGCAGCTGTAAATACAATGTTAATACTGTTGGGGTATTAAATTTCCCTTTTATTTTGCTGGCTAAAGTCTGAGTGCTTAGGCAGTACTACACTTCCCATATAACACACTTTCAAGTTTCTGAAGTTTCAAGATAATCTAGTAAATGGACTGTCTTAGATACTTTTACAGTGGTGTTACCAGAGGGGGGGAGAAAAAAAAAAGGACCTCTCTGTTTCTTTCAAATTTGGGAAAATACACTCTGGTGATAAATCTTAATCCCTCAACAACTTGATCCTCTCCTTAGCTGCCTCACAATTCACAGCTTTGCTGCTTTAACCTGATTAGAGACAACCTGTTGGCTAAATTACTCGGTTACAACCTACGGATGTCCTATATGTTTCAGCTTTTCATATGTGTAGTCCCACTTTAAGGAAAAAAAGTCTCTTTTAAAAAGGTTCTCTTTATCCCTGATGATTGTCTTATCGCAACACTAAAATTCTAGATGTTGTAGTGACCTTGCCATACAGAAACAGTGTAATGTTCTGGCCTTAGTTTTGCCATCGTGCTGTGTAGCCTATCAGTCACCACACACCCATCCCAATTATACCTGAAGTCAATGGCATGAAGACTGGATAATGCTCTGAGCAGTGTAAAGCAAACCTCGAGCTAGATTAATGCTAACCTAATCCCTAAAATTTTACTCTGATGCAGTTGCTTTGGAATAGTGCCTTACTTGTTCAAGTTTTATACTGGGAAAGTTATAAAGATTAGGGGCTTCTTTTATCTTTCATGTACCCAGTGTACATCTTTAGTAAGAATATTTATTAAAAAACATTTTAATAAAATAAACAGCACACATATTTTTTTAAATGAAAATTTACATTTGTACACACGTTGCAACATATCAGTAATTTAAGTGCTTTTTGCCTTTTGAGAAAAAATTCATTAAAATGTCTTAACAAAACTGATTCTACCAAATAGCATGCAAACACTTTGAAGTGTCAAAATTATCTTGATTTAGCCTCTTCTATTCACTGCTTTCAATTCTGAATGAACACACAAGCCACAAGACCTGTTCTACTTTCATGCGCTGTACGCATTGCTGTCAAAGGAGCATAATAACATACATTTTTGTTCTTTTTCAAATACCACTGTAATAGACGGTTGTGTGCACACAAAGCTTTTTAAATGCATATGGCTAGAGTTTTGTACCTTAGGGCAAATCTCATTTCATGCTCTTCGGTACCAGTATAGCTTGGGAATGCAAGGATTGAAGCCTACAGTCAGGGTCTAAATCCAGAAGAGATATAAAAGACCTGTTAGAAGGCAGAAGGGAGGGAAGGAGGGGGGGAAGAAAGAGTGGCAAGCAGGTGACTTCCTACCAAGGCAGATTCATCCCTTTCCTCTTTGACCTGTGAGTAGCATTAGGCATCCAGTTGAGACTTAGAACAGCCAGGAGGCTAACGTTCGTGAATTTTTGTGTTAATCAGTCATTAGGTAAAGCTTTTAAATAACCACTAGCAAGGAGTAGAAGTCAACCCTCTTCTTTTCCCAGGTAAGAGTTCTAACTGCCCCAGGACGCCTAAATAGCATGACTGTTCTGGCAAAAATTCTGTGCATGCTCCTCCCCACCTCCTCTCGCTAATTAATAAAAATAAGTACATATTCCTTTTAAATGTAGACTTTTCACAGAAGTATACCATATTAGAATTTTACATGGAAAATTGGGGTGCAGGATGGGTGTAAAATCCTTCTGGCAGGAAGAGATTGAACCTCATTGGCTACTCATACTCCTGTTGGAGGAATGACTGAAGACTCCCATCACCTCCCTGCTGCTGCTGTACTTCAAGCACAGCCTGCACCATTAGTCATGCTAGGAGCATGCCAGCTGGATAGAGCCCCTCAGGTGAAACAGACCGAGGAATGCCTTGGTTATGAATCCAAATTAGGCTTAAATGTAAATTATGACTGGGTCACTCCACACTAAGCTAGTTTGGGGATGCCCAGGAAAAAAAGAATTTAAAGCCTTCAGGAAATATGGGGATTTTACATGAACGGGTGGCTAAAGACAGCTGCAGGTTCAGTCTGCAATCCCTCTGACCCAGCTCTACCTAACCCTCCTCTATTTGAGAATCTAGACAGCCATGTCAGTGGGAAGGCTCAGAAAAATGCCTGACAACTAAAGAATTCACATGGATCCAAAGTTATGTGGCTGCTTGGGGGAATTATAAAAGCTGAAGTTTGGGACACAGAGTCTTAGAGCGAGTATTAGGGAACTTTGTTCTTTCAGATTTGTCCTCTCTTGATTTTCATCAGATTACTTATGTGGTGGAAAATCCTGGTAAAAGAAATTCAAAATTTTAGGGAGGAAATTTTCACATACCTTCAAATGACTCGAAGAAGAGAATTACACAATCACACTGCAAAAGATGGTGGTGGAGAACAACCTGTCAGAAATGAGCCAAGAATGGAAAAGGAGGACAACCTAAATTACTTAGGCAGGAAGGTACCAGCTCTTCTTTGAGGGGGAGGATGGGGAAGAGAGTTTCCAGTCACCTGCTCTAAAAAAGAGCACATTGCACAAAGGGTTCAGTGTGAATGTATCACAGCCGCCAGTGGCTCAAAGGTGTTTGCACTGAGGAAGCTGGTACTCGGGCCACTCTTTGCTGTCTGGCTGTGGGTCACAACTGCAAGTGCCTTTAACTGTGGTAGTGAAGAAAATTGTACAAGGAGGGACATGCCTCCTGAAATCTAACAGGAACACATATCTGTGCATCCTTGACACCAAATCAGTTAGGGATGTCACCCATCAAGAAATGAAGTAGGAGAGATGTCTCTTTATAACTTGGAAAACCATCCTGCCGCTCATATCAAATACTCAAAGGCTCCCACCGTAGAAACTGCTCAGGTTACCTCCCAAGAAAAAACTCCCTTTCCCTAACTACTTTTGTTTTACATACACCTATACAGTTTCACAGAGGAAGGAAATATATTTTAATAGAAATCATTCTCAAAAAAGCTACTATCAGTGACATGATGATACATTTGCTATGGTAGATTTAAACTATGATAAGGACATGTTCTTTGAGTACAATTATGATATTTTTCACTCCTGTTGTTATACTAGACAGAAAGAGAAGAAATGCTATGCTATTTACTGCATAAAAATCAATAAACCACATTTTATATAATGTGCAAAACCCCTTTTGCCAGAATAAACATTTACAGATGTGTGACTTTAAAATATTGCAGCGCTGTTTAGCGAAGAGCTGCTTCTGCAGTTTAGACATATGAATTCTGGTCAAAAAAACATCTAGAAGTCCTTTTTCCTTTCCTACAGAATCCTGGTATCTGAGTTGGAACATTATGGGTGGTGGGTCTGGATGGGTGGCCTACTAGATAAGTAAAAACCTGCCTGGGCCCTGAGGCCTAAAGGGTGGGTGGTTAATGGTGCATGCTCTACCTGGAGGCCAGTTGTGATTTTTTCAGGACCTCTCTTGTCTAACATCTTTTTCAGTGACCTGGAGGAGAGGCTGGAGTTCACCTTCATTGAACTTTCAGGTGACACCTAGTTGGTGCACGCAGCCAATCTGCTTGAAGCCATGGCTGCCATCCAGAAGCGCCTAGGCAGGCTGGAGGGATGGAATGGCAGGAACTGCAAGAAGCAAAGCAAGGACAAATGCACAGTTGTGCACCTCGAATGTCTGAAATCCTTGCACTGCCACACGCTGTGGAGCAGCTCCGTTGAGAACACATTGGTGGAACATAATCTAAAGATAAACACGCCCTGGTAGTAAGGAATAGTAGTCATCTTTGGGGCTGCATCATCAGGAAAATACATGGTGGCCAGGAAGATGTCTATTCCCTTTACTTAGCACTTGTTGATCATATCTAGAATGCTGTGTCCGATTTAAGGTCTCTTGGCCAGTAAGGGAAGACACTGACAAACTGGAGCAAGTTCAGTGGAGGGTTGCCAAGATGGCTGGGACTGGAGCAGGTGTACAGGAGTCCTGTGAGGAAAAGCTGAGGCTTGTTCATCTGGGAGAAGGGATGGCACTTCAGGGGGGCCCAACAGGAACCCCCAGCGCCTATGGTAAATTAGCATGAAGACACAGTCACAACAGTGTGACTGTTGGCAAGAGGGCGAAAGACGACAGACAAACTGCAACAGAGGACGTCCCACCGGAAACAGGAAAATACTTGTTTACTGTTATGGCAGTCCAGTAGTGGAACAGGCTGTCCAAGGAATCTGTGCAGTCTTCCAGACCCAACCAGATCAAGCCCTGAGCAGCATGGGCTGACCTCAGGACTGACTACTTTGAGCAGCATATTGGACTAGAGATCTCCTGGGGCCTCCTGGCCTGAGATCTCCTCTCCAACCTCAATGAACCTATGATTCATTATATGTTTTAAGACCTTTCCTGGAGCTTTCTAATCACCACCTTCTTTAACTTTCTTTTGCTTTAGCATGAAAATCTTTTAAACTATTTCTAAAAGTACATCCCTCAAAATAACTGTTCTATTCTAGGTAAGTACTCTCATTATATATAGATATTTATATATTTAAATTCTGAATACTGCAGCTTATTTTAAAGGCCTCTTCATAAAATAATAAAAGAAAGAGCAAGCTTTTTAAAATTTAATCTAGATGAGCTATGTAGAAATGAATTAATGCCTAAGGATATGCTGTCATATTTAAATGTAGAAAAGTATAATTACAAGTGCTACAAGTATGAAACTGAGCTTCTCAGAGAAATTAAGACTTTTTTAAGAAAAATAAAAGGAATTGTAGATGTCTGTGTGACTTAGGTTTCCTTCGTTTGTTACTATGGCTACAATAAAGAATTATCAAAGGAGAGAACTGGATTGGTACAGTATTAAAGATTAGGAGTGCTAATTAGTATTCTTCTTCTATTACTCCGATAGCCACATAATCCAGACCCATTTATTCTAAATCACTTAACTTTGAATACTTTTTAGCATTGTTTTGCAAGTAAATGGCAACCCTATTTTTTACAGTTTTGTCTGTATTTAATAAAAAGACCCATTTCAATTACATATTTTTGAAGTCTAGACTTCTACGTTTTTTAAATAGTCCAGACAGCCATTTATTATCAGCTTTTTGGTGATATTGTTTTCTTTTGCACAATTGTATTACATAGTATGTTTCCTTTGGTATATAATCATTAATGTGGTACCTCTACACTTTTGGCCACACAAAATTGTGCATGTGTTTGAACTTAAGTTTTCACTATCCAAAAAATAACATTTTTAAATTGAAACACATCCGGATTTTATACAATGTTAGTTTCATGAGTTTATAATATTTTTCTAACATTATAAAAATATCTTCAAATACAAACTATTTTGTACTTGAAAACTTACACGTTGCTTTTTTAATCCGAACACCTATGTTCCCATCTCATTTTGTAATTTGAGTTTGCAAGACGTACATGCACAAATTAACCAAAGCATGCAATGTTGTTTACAAATAAAAATAAAATTGTGGGCACAATTACTCATTCAAATGTTAAACAATTTAGTGGAAAAGAACACTAAATGGAAAAATCTAAAGGAGAGTTATTTCTATGTGTTAGGCACTGATCCTGGTCTAAGATTTTGATTCATTCTTGGATCTGTCACAGACTCGATAAGGGACAAGCTATCTAATCTCCTTTCTGCCTGAGGTGGTGGATCCTAAAGCTGATCTGCCTGCTGGTGGCCTCAGTCCTGCCATCCTCCCAGTCTCAGCTCTGACCCTGGCTGAGGCATTTCAGTATGAAAAGCTGTAGGAAAGGGTTTTTTTCTCCCCTCCCTGCTTTTCAGGTTATATAGATTTAAGGCACAGAAACAGACCAAATCAAGGCTGGACAAGCATTTGAGTTAGTGTGAAGAGAGGATTGCAGCTTTGCCAGCAAATACAAAACATGAATGGCTACTGCTCTGTGACACCTAGTTACACTGCATTGGGACAGCAGCTTCAGTTTCTCTGCCTATAATATTGGTTTAGTGTTGGTTCCCTCTTTCTTTTCTTCTTATTTATACTAGTTTTTTACCTGTAACTTTTAATTTTTCTAGCAGAGACAGATTTGGGAACACATATTAGCTGTACATAACGACCAAATGCACAAAACTTCTAAGAGAAAGATGTTAGAGGCAGCAAAAGGAAGCAACATATGGATTTCTGCCAATAATGTGTTATAATTAAAGGCTTCTGGGAATGTGTTTCAGCAAATGCAAAAGAGAATCAAAAATATTTGAAAGCACTGGAGGACAGTTATACTCTTGTTCTTCAGCTTTACTATTAGTAGTTATTTTAATAGATGCATTAATAGCACCGTCTGCAATAACAAGATCAAGCAAACCATTGGGGCTTCCTTGAAAATCTTAATGATGCAAAGGGGTCACCAATGCTTGGCCACATTTTCATCACAAAGTGATTTGTTTGCTGTTATGTCTTGTCTGGAAAGAATATTTTGCTCCAGAAATGGTATATTGGACAAGATTACTGCTTACTATTTGAGCAGACAATTTATTCGTCTGTGTCTAGGTGACAGTAACTTTTTTTTTTCCAAAGCAAAAGGAACAATTGAGGATTTGACTGGAAGAAGGGCCAGACTATCTTTAAATAAGTTAAGAGTTAGAAAACTTCTTGAGGGGAAAGAACTGGAAAATATTTAAATCTGAAAAAGATCCCACTGGCTCCCAAGGAATAATAGGAGAGAAGATACTCTTATATTTCCTCTTTTCAAACAAAAAGTCTGGGAACACCAGATACGAGGAAGGACAGCACTACTGATCATGTGTGTTAGCAGAATGCTAGCTTTTCAACACAGGGTGGATAGGTGCAATTCCTAGAAACCCCAAACCTATGGACATGGAGGTCCACTGCATATGGGACCTGAGAATAATTCTTAACAATGCTTGTCCACCTTGCAGAGCTTACTGAAGTAACTGAACAGCAAGGAGACACACCTCACTTCTCTGCATGAGTGGACAGGACAAAGATCTGTGTGCAAGTGCAGACAGATAACATAGGGGTTGGTCTGTGTGTCTTCCAGAAAGCAACACAAGCCAGATAAACTCCCTCACAGCAACAGTCCCTGCAAAGTTCAGTGCTGGATATAAAGACACGTACATTTAAATAATTTTTAAGTAACCATCTTCAAAAACTTACACAGGCACTTCATGCACATAAGAGGTCTCATTGACTGTAGTAGAACTACTCATGTATGTCAAGCTGAGCCCATCTGTAACTCTTTGTAGAAGAAAGCTCTTGTCATGTACATGGAAAGTGCCAGTGACAATGACCTGCTGACAGTGGAGTTCTTTAAGAAACCCAGATCAAAATCGAGCTTTAGGAGAAATTCACTGGGGAAAGGAGTGATGATCAAATGCCATACCACCCAGCTGCTACCAACAGATGGGTAGCAGTCCTGGAACACAGAGCAGGGCTTACAATACTACGGTGAGAACTGGGAGCAGGAAAGGGAATACAGGTAGCAAAAACATAGAGCAAAGTGGCAGGGGAAGTTGCTATGATGTTTTGCATGAAAAGCGATGACATCAGATGAGAAGGTTTGTTTTCATTCCTTCATAATTTGCCAGTAACTAACAAAAACAGGAAAAGCCAACACTTGGTACAAAAGACAGGTACTTCTGTAGCATCAATCACTCAGCATGCTGACTGAAATATCAAAAGAGAAGCACACTTAGTAGACAACTTTGAAAACATATTCTTCCATTAATAATGGCTTTGTAGAGCTAACAGAGCACAAGAATTCTGCAATATAAAGAAGTTCACCAAAAGCCATACATAGCCCTCACAAGGAACTTAAAACAGACTTGTGAAGTTTGATGTCAGTGGCAACTTTTGAAGAGAACAGATAAATATATTATTAAAGCACTAGAACTGAGATTCTTAGGGAGAATATACAACAAATTAAGCTGAATTCATTGTTGGTGGCACCATTATCAAGACTCTTGTGTGCAGGGTCAAAGCACAGCCTCTGTCAGAGGACAGCAGGCAGATCTAGACCTGATCTCTTTTGAAAACATTTCACAGCCTTCTTTGAGAACAAGCCTTGCCAACATCAGTAATGCTCACAATTCAAGTACTACATCTATTACCACCACGTGAGAAATCTGCCTCACTGTCTTATGAAAACCTACTCTATGAAAAGCAAAATGTAAAAAGTAGTGGAACCTGTTAAAATATTTGAATTATTTTAAGGTTCATGTAAGACTTTCCTATTAATTTTGTGTGCAGGATGCTCAGGTGTTAGAGGAATTAGCCACATTAAAAATTCAGTTGCTGATAAACTTAATTTCAGTGACTTAAAAGACACCACTACCCTGACACAAATAATTCTGATAAATTTCAAAGTAAAAAATAGATGTAAAAACAGAAGGATGTTATGACTCATCCAGTGATGCATCTCCACTTAAAGGGATATGAATAATTGTTACTTCAATAATCAAACATTCGGTCCTAATTTGATGCTATTTTTGGAAATGAAATGCCACACAAGTAGAAACACAGTAATTGTTATGCGGAATTAATTACTTATCTCATTTATTGATGTTCTCTAGAACAGAATTTCAAGAAACTGCAGTGCCGATCCTGTGCTTTGCATCCAATTTCCTCAAACCCATGTAAACCTGTAAGTAGAACTGTGGGGGAAATATTCACATCAAATGCATGCTGTTCATGGTTATGAGTGAATCAGGTATTCTACTAAGGCTTTGGTGTAGGTGGGATTGCCAATGCCTGAGCTGCATATTGAAACACTGCAGTAAGGAGAAACAGTTGTCTCTGGTATAATGACTTTGACAAGAAAAAGACATTGGTACGGCGCTGATGTACCATGTAGGTGCAGCAGAAGCTAATCATAGCTCAGAAACATTAAAGCATTTTTTCACTCCTGACGCTAGAAGCTCTTACAATAAGGTTTTCCTCTTCTCTAAATGTATTTTTTCCCTAAGGATTCATTAAAAAAAAATGGTGAGAATAAAGGAAATAATCAGTCCTAACTTCACATAAAATTCTTCTTTGCAAATAGAGTTTTTGTAATTCCAATCTCTTCACAACATAATTGAACTCATCTAAAAAGAAAAATCAAAACAACAAAAAAAACCTCCAAACAACCCACCATTTCCTCCATTTCTCTTGAGGCTTGTCTCATATCTTATTTCTGAGTAACTTTTCCATTTTAAATAGAGAAAAATGTATTACATAGATAAGTAAATAAATCAAATACTAAAAGCTTTTTTTCATTATAATTTATGTTGCGATAATGAAATGCACAACATAAATTATGTGCACGATTTTCAGTACTGGTTTATTCTGATTTCTTACCATAGGAATTACACTTTCTTGGACATAAAATTTTATGTGAGTGATAAAAACTTCTACAAACCACAGTCACATACATTTTCATCTATCTTTTCAGCTACTACCTTACTGAATGTCTCTTAAAATTTTTAAATGTTCACTGATCGTATCAATTATTAATATACAATATAAATGTATAAAGTTTTTCCTATATATTGTACTGTCATTTAAGCTTTCATTAAGTTGCCTTGAGGTACCAATCTGCACTGTCTCCTTAAACTCATTGTTTTCTCTTCAAAACAAGACAAATATAAATAGAAAGAGAATCTGACATATGCATTATTCAACCAGCTTCCTGTGTTATTTTTCCCTGTAAGTGGTTCACTGAAATATGCTCCACAGTGCATATGAAGGTTATAGCACCTAGTCAAAGGAAATGCATTTCGTAATAACTATTATTTCTTTCCTGAACTTCCCACTGAGACCTCTCTTCACTTGAAATATTTTGCATTTCTAGATTCTAGCTTTTTTAGTCTGATTACCTATAAACTTCCTAAAATACAGTGAGATAAGCAATCAGTCTTTAGAATTCTGACAGTACAGCACTTGGACAAAATAAAGACACAAGACAGTGACTCAGTCTCTGAAGAGACCTTGTCTTCAGTAGCTTGAAGGGTAGTCTAAGACCCCAGGACTGGAATGAAAAACTCATCTAGGAGTTTTACTTTTTTAAAAATATACAAGACTCCAAAAATTCACCCACTGAATCTTTAAAAGAGAACCTTGATTCTTTAATACCTCGAGGTAGCACAAAGAGAAGACGCTGCATACGTTTTCTCAGGGGGTGCTCTTACTGATAAACTTTAGAAAATAGGGGAAAAAATAAGAGGTCTTGGCAAAAGTTTGAAGGACAACATACAACTAAAACAATGCATTTGACAGAGCACTGACTTAGCACATGCTAACCCATACAAATTAACAAAATCCAACCCATTTGGTCCCAAGTTACTCAAAAAATTAAGAAAGGAGTAAAGAAAGGGAAGAAGAGAGAGTAAGAAGAGACAAGGAGAAAGAGATTATCAAGTAGCTACCACCAGGGAGTCCTGTGCAAGATCAGCTCCTAAGAGGCCAGGTGGCAGGTGTCAAGCAAAGATGGAGCCGCATGTTGCTGTTTTTATGGGCTTTGTCCCCCTGTTCCCACCCCTCCCAGGCACAACTTCTGGCCCACTGGCCACTCTGGGGCTCTGGGGAAGAGTGAGAGGTGGCATTCCCACTGTGTCAGCCAATCTAAGGCTGGGTTAGGAGCTCCAGGGTGTAGTATAGGCCATGTTCCTGGGCTGCTTTTGACTGACAGCTGCTCTGTGGTCATCCAGTAAGTCTTGAGGGGTTGGGTGTTTGGACAANGGAGTCCTGTGCAAGATCAGCTCCTAAGAGGCCAGGTGGCAGGTGTCAAGCAAAGATGGAGCCACATGTTGCTGTTTAATGTGCTTTGGTCCCCCTGTTCCCACCCCTCCCAGGCACAACTTCTGGCCCACTGGCCACTCTGGGGCTCTGGGGAAGAGTGAGAGGTGGCATTCCCACTGTGTCAGCCAATCTAAGGCTGGGTTAGGAGCTCCAGGGTGTAGTATAGGCCATGGTCCTGGGCTGCTTTTGACTGACAGCTGCTCTGTGGTCATCCAGTAAGTCTTGAGGGGTTGGGGTGTTTGGACAAGGCATGACTTCACTGCTGTGAAATTCAACTTGTCCCTTTTCCTGCCCACACACACACACACACCTGAGTTGTTCTGAGACAGTATAATAATCCAGAGCCTCACAGGTACCATTATAATATCCCTGTAATTATTAATAAATTGAATACAAAGATTGAAAATACTGTGTGACCTTCAAGCTTTAGCACATGTTAAACCAAGAATCTGCATATTTTACTGCTGCTCCCTGAAATTTAAGAACTATAATATTAGCAGGCAAAAAAAAAAGAAGGTGCACATATGCCCATGGAAATATTCTTGCTGGATATTCCGATGGTTATTATTTCTTGACAGTGTAATCATATCATGCATATAACTTGTGGTGTATTTTCATTGTTCAGTTAATGTGCCTGCACATGTAGATGGGAAATGGATGTGTATCGTGGAATGGGGGAAGTAATACTGTATTTGCCAAGTTGAACAAATGCAAGAGCTATTCAGTGAGCTAAAGATGGCCTGCACGTACAACTCATAAATTACTGTCTGTCTGTCCCTAATTAAATACAGCCAGCTCTCACAGGTTGGAATTGAAGGCTTGAATTGCTTCAGTATTAGACCAGTCATTTAGACATCTACACCTTCTTCCCTCTTCTTCTATCCTACAGGTAAAAGAATGTTATTTATAGTTCAGTACTCCCTGAGTAATTTCTTGGATTAACTGCTAGAAAGGGGATCCTGAGAATTAAAAGCAGCAAGAAAGGACACTTCCCCCATCTCCCTTCTTTGTACAAAATTAATCTTCCCACATGATTAACAGCCATAAAAAAGCAGAATTTCCTTTGGAGAGAGAAACTTATGATAGTCTTCCTTAGGACAACAACTTGTTGCACTGCCCAATGCTGCATTTAGCATCATTATCCTCCCCTTGTCTTCTCATAGGGTTGTCACCACAGCCATAACATACTTTTAGGTCCATTAAAAAACATCCTAACAGTTTCTTAAACCCAATATTTTACCTTGTCCACCTGATATACCTGATTCCAGGTAGATACTTGAATTACTTCAAGGACACCCAACACTTACAGAAAAAGAGTTAGAGCTAGAGTTTTTGTGAAGTATTCATCTTAAGTTCACAGTTTCTTAGCAGAATTTTCATATATAACTATATAATCATACAAGAACAATAAAACCTGTCCACCTTGATCTTTCTCATAGTATTTGGGAGATGCCTGAAAGTTTTCTCAATTTTCTGTGGGGATTTAGGCTTTCTGGTCCTATAGAAATACATATACAATACAATACAGCCTCTTCTCTAGTCTGCTTCAGTAGGCCAGCTGAAAAGAATCTACAGAAAAATGAGAGAATCAAAATGTTCAGTTTGGTCTCTTTCCTTTAATTTCCTTTAAGTTCAAGATATGTTAACTAATGCCTTCTATGATTGTCTGCAGACAAGATAAGAATCAGTTACTTCTAGCAAGTGACTGATGCAAAACACAAGGGGTTAAAAGCTCTCTGGGGGGCTGATATGTGGGAGTTGGTTTTACACATAGTGAAATTCTTTTTGGGTGAAAATGCTTATAAACCCGTTAACAAAGTGGTACGCCATGATTTGTATGGGAAAGAGAGCTCACAGATCACACTTAATAGGTTCAGAAAATAATAAAATATTAGAAACATGGTTCAAGTCTCACACATTTGTGAGATAGATCAAAAGGTGCTATTAAGAGGAGGCTTTTGTATCTTTTTTTTCCAAAAAACTAACAATAAGATTGTATCAAATTGATCTTCTTTTCCAGACAAAGATAACTTCAAACAAATCAAGTTACACTGAAGTCTCGCCCTCTGGAAAAAAGGAGAATATTCCTGGAAAAAAAAAAGTAACACTCCAAAACATATGCCACTCTCAGGAGGTAATAGCTGTGAGGAGTTTGTGTGATAGTCTAGTTATTCTTTACTTCATTTGCTTTCCACAGACTCCATAGTCTATAAAAGGACTGGAAATTCCTATAATGAACACTATAATGGAATTTATTATGCCAGCAGAATTAAGCCTGTGTCAACACTTCCATTATAAAACCTTGGTTTTAAGAGTTTGTAACTTGTCTCTATAAATACTGCATGCCCCACTGTTTAAGCCAAAGTCTTATTGTCTCACAGCATAACATTGTTGCAATGATATTACTGAATTTAAATGAACAAAGATCAAATAGGGAAAATAATCTTATATCTTTATCACTAAACTGTTTATTTTTGCAAAAGTGCGTCAGAATTTTAAAACATTTAACACCGGTTTGGGTTTTTGCTTTGGTTTGTTTCCTTTTATAATTTAATGCACCACCACTCAGATTCTTTCTGTGAAGAAGATTAAATTGGGGGGGTTTTTGTTGTTTTTTTACCTACCAAACCCATGTCTGTTATGAAATTATTTTTTGGTCCCGTTTTGAAAAATAAAACTCTGCATTTTTTTTGGGTGATGAAGGAAAAAACAGTCCTCATACATCTGCAGAAGCAAATTAAATAGCACAAATGGAATGAGATTGAATGTACCATCCTTTTTCTGTTCTGTCTTACAAGCATTCTATTCATTGCAACAGTAGCAAACCTGGTGTTGCACAGGAACAAAGCAATGTCCAAAACTTTTGAGTTAATACATGCTGGATTTATGGATTTACTTCAGAAATACTAATTTTCAAAGGAGAGAAGAAACCAGATGCTGTAAGAGCTATAAAGCCCATGGTAATTAAAGTAATTAGACCGGGGGTAGGCAACAGCTTTTCTGTTGTCGCTGAGTGTAAAATATACAGTGCTGAAGAATTCTATGTTCCAGACATTTCTTTCCATGTAATTTGCACTCTTTGCCACTCATTCTTTTGTTAATATTTATCATTTTTTTTGTTTTCATGAAACTACCAACACAATAGGAATGATAGCACAGCAAATTAATAATATACATATGACACACAAGTATGTCTGGTAAGAAGACAAAGCTAATTTCATGTGAAATGTAACAGCTGAAATAGACACACGTGCAACCAGGGATGCTTTTACAAATGAACAGAGTTTAGCCTATGAATGAACAAATAAGAAAATGCACATATACATACAAAGAAGTATCCATTTTAACTTTGAAACCTTAACACTAGTCCCCAGAGACTTTCAATAATTCAGTGCCAATCTGGAGCCACATTACTAATTTCGTGTTATATTTAGACTGCATAGTTTTCAGCCTTTTTTGAATTACATCAATTTAGATAATCAGCCTCAAATGTTATATTCTTACTGTTAAGTTCTTGCATTTGTAGATGCCAAAAGGAATATAAATTGTGATTTCTTACAATAAAAGGAAAGAGAAAGAAGAAAAAGATCTTCAGAAATTCATTTGAATACTATAAGATTTTTAGGTTAGAGAGAAGCATTTCTCATATTTATTGTGAAGACTAAGAAGTGCAAAAATCCCCTGGTTACTTCAGAAATGGTTCTTAAAAACAGAAGTAAATATCATTAGCAAGTTCATCCAGAAATTAAAATGATTGTCACTGAACGTGGATTTCTAATATATCAAATACATGGTAAAGTGGAGGAAAGACATCTGACCTTGTGAAAACCAACTCACTTCAATCCCATTAAACCTCAAATAACCAAATAATCCATAGACAGTAAAATTATTTCTATATTAACCTTCAAGCTATAAGTGGGCAAGAAGCAGCCCTAAGGAAGACACAACCACTGAAAAAACAATTATTCCTGAAGTTCTGGCTTTTCAGGTAATTCACTCTTTAACCCCAATCTTTGCTGGCCTATATTGTCTCTGAAGCAGTGCAGACACAGACAGAAACACAAATTGTGGAATCCATTGGAACCTTTAAATGGCGCAACACTGGTCCTGCTGATTTGGGAAAAAAAGTTGCACTAATAAGGACGTGCTAAAAAACCCAACCAAAAGAATACCACATTTCTGGTTTACTGTCAGAAAGCAGGAAATGTCAACATTATGAATGCTGCATGTAGCATCTCAGCACCTCAAGAAATAGTTACCTGGGTGAATCACTGTCCTCCCCAATGTGGCAATGCAATTAAATGCCAAAAACTTCTGCAGTCCCATTTCTTTTTCATTCGATATACCCATGGGTTCATCTACATGCTATTATTCCAAACCATCTTATAACAAACAAGGTTGTATTTAAAATGACATTTTGTGTTCTATATTCAGAATTCAAAGTGCCTTGTAAAAAGAAGGTACCATCACCTACATCCAACCAGGTAAATGAAGAAGGGGAGGATAACTTGCTCAGCATTACATGAGGCATCAGTGGCAGTGCCAAGAGTATAATGCTGATTTCCAGTCTGATAGGTTGCCAACTTGAAGGTAGAGGATTATGAGACGACGTTACTATATTAAACCTGGAAACACAGTCCTTGCTTATAAAAGCACAGAATCTGTAGTTCAGAATCACAGTCTCAATTTCTCTGTTTTGTTGTAATGTACAAAATGTCTAGTTTTCTGGTCTGGAAAAAAGAGAAGATTTCCCATTTGAACTGAAAAGGAAATCTATTACTCTGTAATCTGCCAGTTCATTAAAGGTGTTTCTGGAATATTACTAGATAGAAAATATACGCACACAGTTTAGAATGTGCCTCTGTCATCAAAGAAAATTTGATTTTAAAATCACTTGGAGCTCATAATAACTAACTCTAGCCTTGGCAGAGAGTACATTAAGCAAAAATCAATATTAATTTGGACAATTCTTCCTTTTTCATGCTCATTAAAACAAACAAACAAATACCAACAAAAACCTTAAGAGGATCTCTTTGTGACAAATGTCCACACTGTTAGGTTTTCATCTTTTGTGCACATACATTTGTGAAGGAACAATACAGGTGTATAGTGTGATCTGCTGCACCCAATCTGTATGTTTCAGTATTTACATGCTTTCCTTCTTCAAAAGTGCACTCCTGCTCTAAACCCTGTGCAGAGGGATCCATAGAAGACCATGTGGAAAGCAGAGCAGCTGACAGACTGTTTGACTGGACCCCATCCACTTCTTAAAAATAGAAGAAAACAAGATGATTTCAGTATTTGCACATGAGGGAAAATTTCAATAAAAAGGGAGAGGAAAAGCATTAAAAATGGAGAAGAGAGGTCTCCAGCCCAGCTCTCCCTGACTGAAGGAGCACATGGTAAAGGACTAAAATTTCTCTTTTCCTTCAGAGGCGTCGTGCTCCAGAGGTGAAGAGGCCATGGGTCCTGCAGCACCGTACAACACACAGCCCTTCCTTCAAAGTACCTTTGCCTGCCCAGCAGTAAACAAGCTCTGTTTGTGTTTGCTGTTGGGTGAATGAACCCATATTCATATGGCGGATACAACTAAATTTAGTTACTAAGTGGACAGTCAATATACTTGGAAATTGTCTTAAGATCTCTTTCAGTCTCTCCTGAGAGGACAAATGTGTTAGGGAAGAAAAAAAAAATAAATAAGTATATGTCAAAAAGTTTTCTAATTTCAGGTAAAAAGCTGAATATTCCACTGCAAATGAAAAGAATAATTTTAAAGATCTCTCACAGAATGAATGCATTATGTTATTTTTCCATTCTTCCCACATGAAGCAATTTATTTTACCCATGGGAAGCTCAGGAAAATACACTTCACAGTATGTATCTCTGGTAAACAAATTTGCTGGAAGTCCGGTAAAAAGAAAAGTTTAAACTAGTAGAAAATTAAACATAATGCCTCCGATTATGGAAAATACTACACCTACAGCAAAAATGAAACCAGCACAATAGGCTGAAGGAAAACCAAGGAACTTAGCACAGCAAATAGAAGACTAAACTTTCAAAGTAAAGATATTCTTGATTGCACAGTGGGAGAAAATTGTTGAGAGATGTATCCAAGTTAGTTTTTTTTAAAGATTAATTTCCCACTTGCTAGACTTGAGTTTAAAAGTACTCATGTCATAGAAACAGGAATTGGAATTGCAGCAGCTCATTCCACCTGTAGAGGTTTAGGATTTTGCTGAATTAAATAGTAAGAGGCTGGAGCTGAACTACACATGCCACAAGAATTAGAAAATAGCCAATCTATTTGAAATTTTTTTTTGTTTAAACCTAAATATTAGCCAGTTGCTCAAGTCACAGTAAACTTATATCACAGGCCTGATGCTGAGTTTTTATGCATATTGTATGTTTAATCAAATGCTCAGTCTCTTGAAGTCTTCCTCAGCCATGTGCAACCATGCTCTTGCCATTACAGTCTCGAATGGCTTTTCAGCAAACAGCAGAAAGCCTCTCCAAATCCCTGCTCCACCTTGCAATGTTTTCCTTTATGCTTTGCGGACAACAGACAAAACACGACATGAAACAGGAACAGTTGAGTATTTGGCTCGTTGAATTTAAACACAATGCATGTCTCCTTTCAACCTATTAAATGCACATTCCACAGACAGCTTGAATCTGCTACAAAAGCTGCTCGTTTTTTTCCTTCCTGCAGTTCAGGTGCCCAGTATATAACTTTTCAAGCTAAAGAAACAATATGTTGGCCAGACCTTCCAGGATTACAGCCTACCTTCTGCAGAGTAAATGCGCTTGCACAGGGCAAAAGGTTTCTGCTCAGAGGCTGTGAAAGCGTTATGCCTATAGATACCCTGAACCCTCTTTACCTCCCCCTCCATAACAGTATCAGTGATAAGACCTGTGGATAAACCAACATTGCTATAATTATAGAAAAGTTCACTTTTTAATTTGGTTGGTCAAAAGCCAGGTGCAGCAACCAAAAGTGAAACTATAAATTTAGTCTATAATTCCGCTATATAATCCCAGAGTCGGAAGCTTGCATTACATGACAAAATGAACTATATTAAAGTATTTAGGTGATAGTGACTCCCACTACTGCATTTCTTTAAGATAAAAGCAACCAACCTCCCGTTTCATGGACAGAGTGACATTTCCAGGCTGTAGTCTTCCACTCCACATGCAGTCCAAACTCACTCACTCATGTCTCCTAGCTACAAACTTTGCTATTCAACTCCAAAAGCAGTTGTCTTCCTAACAGCTATTGGAACTTTCCCCCACCACAAGAAGCACACCACAGCTTAGCCCCCTCACCCTCCCACTTCATTTCACTGTCTCAAGAGTTCACTCCCTCTGTATCTAAGCTTGCAATTAGATAAGCTTACCAACAGCAGGTAGTGGTTTACAGGAACGCTCTTTGCCTGCTCTTTCTTCTGCACTCTCTTTACACTGCCTTCGAAAACAATCAGGTTTTGACAGCTGATCAAATTACTGAAGGACAAATTAGTAGCAATCAACTGAATTATAATGGACCTTGGATGCACCTGTAGCTAATGCTGATGCAAGATGAAAAGTACTAGCTCGAGGCACAACCACAGTCAAGGCACATACCACTGATAACCGCAGCTCAGACTGATGACATACTCTTTCTGCTGACAGAATGGCAATGAGAGTAAAACATTCAATGAAAAGAAGAAAAGGGCAGGAAAATATTCTGGTAAAACCTTGATCTTCTTTTATGACTTGACAAATTAATGATGGCCAGATAGAACTGCTGGAGCTGAGTTTTCTTCTACAGAAATGCCTGAGAGAAGCCATGCCTCACAGCACATCTAAAAAAACATCACCCAAGACAGCCTATTTGGTACCCAGGTGTGAAGGCATGGCAGATCTCTCACAGTAGACCATATCCTGCCTAGATCTTTTCTGTCCCTGACGACATACCCTTGCAAAGCCAGTCAGGAGTGCCCCTGCCTCAGTGGCCTTTGTGAAGACTTTCACATAGGTGCAGGTGAGACCCCTTCGTCCTGGAGTCGAGGTGCCCATTAACAAGGAGATCTCTGTCATGCTTACTTTTAGCATCCTACACTGCCAGGCAGACTCAGAGCAGTGTAAAACGCAACTCATCTGCCTGCAGTTGAGATGCACACACTAGCCCTTAGGAGCTCCTCCAACAATAAACACCACCAGTTCCCAAACACGGGCAGCTTCCTTTGTAAACACCACAGTTTGCTTTGTGCTTCGTTTCTTCAGTCTTCCCGTGCCTGGGCCCCTTTTCAAAGATGTGTTTCTGCCATATTTTTTCTTTTGCTCAAAGAGGAGATTTTCAAAGGTAGTAGTAAAGTCAGACCCTACAGCTCCCTGACTCTCATGAGGTGCTAAGGGCTTACCTTAGATTTGTGTCTGTAAAGAGTTCCTCTGGGTCTTCCATTTTTCATCTGTATACATCTTGAGCTTTTTTTTTTTTGACACAGACTAACTGCTCCTCTACCCTTTCTAGTTCTGTTTCTTAACTACACTGATACTGATCTGGAAGATCCAAAAAAACCCTGAGGGTTTCTAGTTTTTGGGGCCCATTAGCACAGCTTGAAAGCAGGGAAAACATGCATAGGCTCAGGCAGTCTGGATTCACTGCTTGTAAAGAAGAATGATGAGTACAAAAAGAATATATGAAAGAGAATAAAGCTAAATATTAGATTATAGGATTCTTACTTTAATCTTCTCACATTTTCCTATGAGAAGGAAGGAAATTTAGGTTTTAAGAGACAAAATAATCCTATCTCCGGAGCTGGAGACCCTTTTCTGCCAACTGAAAATTATTTCTCTAACCATTTTCCTGAAACTTAAAAATAAATCTGTGTCTGACCTCTTCTCTTGCATTTAAATACGATTGCTTCATGACCTCACTCTTTAAAACTGTCCCACAGGTCACAAAGAAATTTTTCACTGCAGCCAGCACTCAGGGTGACCTTCAAAGATACTGCAAGTGCAGCCAAAATTCTAAAATCTGTTGAGATTGCTTAAAATAGTTGAAAACTAAGCTATCATATTTAAGGCAACAGTTTTAACCCACCACACAAAGTGGTTTGACATGAGTGCGTGTGGTAAGCATAGCAGTGATATGTTAATTGAGGTACTTTATAGAGTAAATTATTTATTTAGAGGATCTTGTTTACTGCTTTCACACTGGAGAAAATGCCGCCTTTACTGATTTAAATGTAACCTGAAGCATGGGTAAAGGGAATTGCAGCATTACTTAAATTAGTACTCCATTTGTTTTTTCATGCTCCCATGGGGCAAAAAGAATTTATAAGTACTGGGATAGTTTAGCTAGCTCTTCATTTATTTTTTTTCGTGCAGGAGAAGACTAGGATGATGTCATTTGCCCTTACATATTTTCTCAAAGAGAAGTAAAAACAAGTCAACTTTGAAGAAGTGCATCCTTTCTGCAGTTGACTCCCAGGGGTACTGGTACCCAGCCCTGTGGGTATTTACATAATGGCCTATCGGTGAGCTGATGGTTATCATCATCCTGGGTGGCACCATTCCTGGCATTACTGCCCCTGGAAAACGTGCCATAAAACTGATCTGATGTCACTTCCTAACTGACTAGCACCTCACAATCTCTATCTGCTCTTATGAGGTACCTTTTATCAGGACAAAGTACTTGTAGTAAGCACAAGAGGAAAATGTCTATGCTCTTAAGCGCTACATAAAGCAAAACTAAAACATAGAAGGACTGTTAAATAAGCTATTTGGTAAGAGTTCAAAGGCTATCACTTATACAAGAAACTTGATCTTACTTGAAAAAAAAGGTGTGATTTCACACAGGATATGGGCCTAGATATAGACCTTTTCCTATCACATAACATATTATTATTTCCCATCCTTATCTTCAGCTTTTAACTTGAAAGAAATTATTAACAAAGCAGATATGAACCCTTAGAAGCTTTTTCTGGAAGAAACTGAAGAATTTTGGTCTTAGGCTGTTCCAGGGGATGTTTAGGTTGGATATTAGGAAGAAATTTTTTACAGAGAGAAATCAGACATTGGAATGGGCTGCCCAGAGAGGTGGTGGATTCACCATCCCTGGAGGTTTTTAAGATGAGATTGGATGTGGCACTCAGTGCCATGGTCTAGTAACCATGGCAGTGTTGGATCAAGGGTTGGACTTGATGATCTCAGAGGTCTTTTCCAGCCTGATTGATTCTATGATTCTATGAATTTGTCATCTATCAGATCGTAAACCTTATGAGGTAATTTGATGCCTAAGTGTATTCTTTCTAGCATAAGGAAATACTTGATTCTGTGCTTATTAATTCTTAGTTCTATGATAATTTGAATATCTCAGTGTTAAGATGTAGATTTAAAGTCACTGGAAATTATATGTGTGCTAATCACAAAATGGCTGAGGTTTGAAGGGACCCCTGGAAATCATCTGGTTCGAGTCCCCTGCTCAAGCAGGGCCACCTACAGCCAGCTGGCCATGTACATTTCCAGATCGCTTTTGAATATCTACAAGAAGGGAGACTCCAAAATCTCTCTGTGAAAACTCTGCCAGTGCTCAATCACCCTCACAGTAAGAAAGCCTTTCCTGATGTTCAGGAACATTCGCATCTCTCTCAACCTTTTTTCATAAAAGAGATTTTTCCAGTCCCTTAATTAACTTTGTGGACTTTTGCTGCAATCTCTCCGGTATGTGTATGTCTCTCTTGTACTGGGGAGCATAGATACAGTACTCCCGGTGTGCCCTCAGCAATGCTGAGTAGGGAGAAAGGCTTACCTCCCTCGACCTGCTGGCAACACTCCTCCTAATGCAGCCCAGGACACAATTAGCCTTCTTTGCCACAAGTACACATTGCTGGCTCACATTCAACCTGGTGTCCACCAGGACCCTCAGGTCCTTTTCTTAAAAGCTGCTTTCCAGCTGGGTGGCCCCTAGCATGTAGTGGTGCTTAAGGTTGTCCCTCTCCAGGTGCAGGACTTTGCACTTCACCTTGTTGAACTTCAGGAGGTTCCTAAAGTGCCTTTCTCCAGCCTGACAAAGTCCCTCTGGGTGGCAGTGCAACCCCCTGGTGTATCAGTCAACTCCTCCCAGTTCGGTGTCATCTACAAATTTGCTGAGGGTGCTCTCACTCTGCCCCAACATCCAGATCATTAATGAAGATATTGAACGGGACTGGACCCACTACTGACCCATGGGGCACACACACTGGTCTCCATCTAGAGTTTGTTCTGGTCTGACCATTCTTCCAGTCTTCAATACACCTCACTGCCAGCTCATCCTGCACACACTTCATTAGCTTCTCTGCTGTAGCTGTCTATTTTAGTTTCATGAGTTGCATGGAATAAATCCTTATTTTTACAAGTAGAAAAAAAGCTATATTGCTTTGGCATTAACATGCCACACCGCTAAACTACTGGAAATGTAAAAGTGCCAAGGTGACTGAAAGGAATTCCTCACAGCCACAGATTACATTGTGGTTTAGGCCATAATTTTGTTTCTTTTATTTGAGATGTTAGCACATCAACTCTGATTTGATATCTGCTTAGATATTCTTTAAAGTTTGCTTTTAATACTTCTTGAATTAGTGTTACCAATAGTCAAAACTTCAGCTTCGAAAAACTGCTAATATTTTAATTTATTTGAAACTGATGAAAAAAAAAAAAAGAGAATATGCCAAATGTATGAGAAAAGATTGTTCAATCTGCCCAATGCCTTGGTTATAATGAAATGTACAGGAAACATATAGACTAACAATGCTTTTTAAAAGAACAATTAGTAACTTTTATTCTATCCTTCCTGCAAGCAATTAGTCTGTATGACACTATGCTTTTATTAAACACTTCACAGTGCATGCAAGAAGTACATTGCTTTTCCTGTTTAGATCAGCTGTACTTCATGGTATTCCTGCCTTTTTGGTAGTGAAACTGCTGATCTGCTCCTTTTGAACACATTCAGCTCACTTGTGGCAAAGGAAACCAAGACACTTATCTCTCAGTGAGGCAGAGCCTGTGCTGAAATTCAGGACTCTCTGATCACATGATACAGAAGACACATTCATTTATTAAAATGGGCTGTGTTTTACAGCTGGTGAAGAGGATGTTACGGGCTGTAATTCGAACTCTGGCTAAAGGAGTCCCAGACTGCTGATTTATGGAATTTGGAAAGCATATTATACTAGTATGCTTTCATTGACCATTGCCATGAACAGAAACAAGAACACTGAACTAGATGAGCACCTGGTCTAAAGCAACACAGGCCTTTCACTTGTTTTTTTTATTCATAGACTCCTAATTTTTTCTTCATACTTGATAACTAGTTTTGTAGTTGAAAGCCAGCCTGTCCAGATTAATGCAGTTGGTTAGAGCATGGTGCTAATAACACCAAGGTTGTGGGTTTGATCCCTGTATGGGCCATTCACTTAAGAGTTGGACTTGATGATCCTTGTGGGTTCCTTGCAACTCATAATATTCCATGATTCTGTCATCAAGGACCACATGCAGATCATATCTCTCAGCAACACATACAGACTCCTTCTCAAAGAGCCAGATGCCATAAAATTGTCAAGAAAGAATGCCCTCTCACTGTACGCCCCAACCAAGTGGCAACTGCTTCTGACTATATCAGAAATTCATTATTAAGCTCTGAGATTTAACCACACAATGTAACAAAAAAAAGATTGTTGTTATGGCTTACTCAGTGAATCAGAGCTCTAGTCACTTAAGCCTCTGGATGAAAAAGCTTTCTTGTAAATCAGATATGCTTGGTCTTTCAACACTTACCTTCAGCATGAGACATGAAAACTAACTAAAGTGGGTCACAGGTAAACAGACTTGTTTTGAGGCTTTGCATAGGGAACATATCCTTTCTGGAGAACAGTGCTGGAATTTTGTTAATTTGAATTCCATACACCCTTCAGCTAGTCTGCTATGACTTTACAATTATGTGAGGCCCCCAAAAAGCCAGTTCCTGCCTGGCACCTCCTCTGAAAGTATACCAAAAGTCTGCTTAGCCGTGCAAGCATAAAGATGCTTACATGGTACACAGGTACTACTTCTCTTTGCTGAAAAGTGTATTAGTCACAACAAAAGAGATGTTGTCCTGAAGGCTGAGAGAACTAGAGGGTCCAGCCTTTCAACACCTGAGGAAGTAGAGAGTCATGTGTTTACTGTTTTTGAGAGAAATCACACAATTTGTCACAAAAGGATGCAGAAAAAATAAACTACTGTGAGGGTGAAAAGCAGCCCATCTTTTGAGATTGTGGAAAACCTTGAAAAGAGTGAAATCAAAGCTTAAACAGTTGTCAGCCTCTAAATGAAGCCTTTTGAACAAAGCAGTGAATTTA
The DNA here is from genome assembly GCA_013399855.1 of Oxyruncus cristatus. Lineage (NCBI taxonomy): Eukaryota > Metazoa > Chordata > Aves > Passeriformes > Cotingidae > Oxyruncus > Oxyruncus cristatus. The sequence goes on from VXAY01005125.1 coordinate 2,267,944, forward strand.
ATTTTACTGTCTTTTGATTCTCAGACTTGTTAATTGTTCTGATCACTCTATGATGCTGTTTTTCAAAAAAAGAACTCTAAACATAATGGCCTTCACTGGCCTTCTGTCTTAAATGAGTTTCACGTAGGTGCTGTCTGAGATCCCAAGGCCCACCCCACAGATATAAGTGAAGCAGGACAAAGTAAGAAAAATAAACAAGTTTTCTTGCCAACCTTATTAACATACTGGGATTCTGCACAGTGGAAGGAAAGTAAGTTTACCAAGATGTGCCTTATCACTCACTCTGAACAGGACTGACACCAGACCCAAGTTGGTTTGGATCTGTCTTCAGTGCAGCAGAATCTGAAGGAGGCAGCATGGGCTTAAGTCAAACTGGCACTTCTGTCTTTACTTCATTAGGCAAAATAAAAGCTTGCCAAATAAGCTATACGGAAAATCCTTCCAGACTGCAGAATTCCTGGAGAGTCCTCTTTGAGAAAGAGATGTTTTTTTCAGCGAACAGAACCATATATGGGGTATTCACACTGATGAACCTTATGCACTTAACAGAGCTGCCTCAGCTGGGACTCTATACTTGATGAAGATAGACTAGTTCAATGAAGTCTGACATAGAGCAAGATTAAGAGCAGGAATCTAGCTTATGTTCTATCACACTTGCAAAAAACGCTGTCAACTTTCTCCCATGACTGACCCATAAACTTATTTTTCTTTCAACAAGGTAGGGGAATTCCAGTGAGGCAATAGGCAAACTGTCTTCTCTGAAAAGTTTGTCCAATTTATGCTGAAATAAGTAGTCATATTTTTACACTGTGATTTTGGCAAACAAAACCACTGTCCCTGGGTTTAAAAGGTGCATGAAACTACTTTCAAAGGCAAATTGTCTGATAAAGCATCCCATGCAAAAAATTATGTGAAGAGCAATCTTACTCAAAGTAATTTAAACATCGTATCACTAAGAGAATCAGAAAAGTAAGTTGGTCTACTTAGCTTCAGTGCTTGGTTTGAATGAGTGTTGCAACCACGATTCTTTAGCATTTCTGCATGAGGTTTTGTGTGAGAGTTTTGAACAGTAGCACTATTACTGTGTCTTCAAAAGTCACACAGAAAGTGAATGTTTACAATTTTTATTTTCAGAGTTTGGTGTAATCAAAATGAGACTGTTTAAGAAGAATTGCAAATTTTTAAGAGTTTCAACAGTCCTTTGTTAGAAAGAGAATCAGGTAACAGCTTGCATTAGCTGATGCACTAGCTACTAAATGACAAAGCTTTGTGCTTCTGTCTGTCTTTTACCTCCACACACTTTTTTTTCTCCTCTTCTACTGAAAAGGAGCTGTGAGCCCATGCAACTAGGCAGACAAAGAGCAAGGAAACTTAAATGAGTTTAAGAGCCAAGAGATCTCTAGTTAATGCCCTTGGTGAGTAAAGTTTTGGTGCTTCTCCAAATGATTCCCATGTTGTCCACAGCTGACAAGACAGTTCCAGAAATGTGAATATCTATAGAATCTGTAAAAACAAGGTTCAAAATCAGTTGTCAGCTTCCCCCATCTACTCCTCTGGGGGGAATAATCACTTTCAACTGAAGACATTTATTGGGCATAGGATAAAACCTACAAAATGCCGCCTCTGCTATTAGGATTTTGTCTGTTTACAGGAGCTACTTTATTCTACTCAGTTATTTCCACTGTTTAGACCCATTGGAAACAGCGATTTCCCTCTTTATTCCCAAATACTGATACTTACACTAATGCAATTCAGCAACTCATGGCTTAAAATAGACAGCAACAGTTTTTAAAGAATCTCCACAGAGATATAAGATCAACACTTGCAACTTCTGCTCCACATTAGAAAATCAGAGGCTTACTACCCACTGTTGTCAATCTTTTCCCACACATAGGGCACCCTTGGTATTCAACTGCCATGACCTGTAACTGTGAAAGGCCCCATTAGTTGCTTGTTACCAATTCACAGTTAATATCTTCAGTTAGTTTTTTACCACACCTTTTGCTTAGAAAAAAAAGAACATTAATAACAATGAAACAAAACTCTTGGAGGAGCATTTCTGGAATGCTGTAACTGTATAGGAATAATGAGCCTTGGCTCATCTCAAGGCCACAAAAATTAACCCTCCTCTGAAAGACCTGGCAGAGCTGAGGCACAGAACTTAGCGATGCTTGGTAAGAGAATGGCAAACAGAGGGGATGTGATTTTGGGTTCAGATGAGGAAGACAGCACTGTGAAGGGGGATATAAAGAGTAAAGGGATAACGAGTTCACATGTAGGTCCATAGCAAGCAGTTGGGAAGAAAATTGGTGAAAGAAATTGGCAAGGAAGAAAGTGAGCCAAGGAAATACGTGTGACATTTGGAAAACATTACTCTCCATACCCCACACGGCTCCTGAAACTCCCCATTACTCTGCTCCCACCAAACAGGTACCCCCAATGCATGCCCTGCCTTTTCTTCTATCAAGTCTACAGAGGGATGAGACCTCCCGCACTTCTTACAGTAGAAATTTCTGTAATGGAATTACATTTTTGGATTCTTCTGCTGAATTATGATGCCAGAGGCTATGATTTCTGTTTGTATCTCAACTTGCTGTTCAAGAGCTCTTTAAATCACAAAAAAGGGACAATATTAATGCGAAAAAAATAAAATCCCCAACATCCCTTCAAAACACTCAAATATTCAAAATTCGAGTAAACCAGGTTTCTTGTGTGACCATAATTCTGCATTCCGATACAAGGTTAATATTCAGACTAGATAATTATACATCACATTTACACCAGATACTTTTCTTATTGAGTAGGAGTTTGAGTGTGGGGACAGAATCAGAAGAGAATTTTCCAGAACTGCTATCAGAAAGTCATACCAACTTGCATAAAATCAAATTTTCATCAGGATTCATTTTCACAACGGAAACAATAACAGATGATATTATTTCATTTTGATGGTTTCACACCCCCACAATTTTGAATATTTTAAACGTTTATACAAATAGGATCACATTCATTCCACCTCTTTTTCTTCTTGTGGACTTACACTAACGCAGAATTATTAAGCAAGTGGAAGTCTGGATAACAGAACTTCTGTTTTCAGAACTGACTTTGAAAATGGTAAGGAGAAAATCACAATCTTAACTTTTCCCATTAAATTGTATATTGAACACATACAAATATTCAACCACACTGAAACATTTATTCTCCCAAAATTAGCATTATTACTTTATTTTGTGATTCATTACAATCTGAAAATCCAATAGTCAAAAAAATAAACTAGATATAATGTTAAAGCATTTTACAAGCAAAATACTTTACTGTTGCCTTCTCAATTTGCATAGGGTGGGATAAGTGTATTGGTTAAAGAATATACATACAGAAGAACAATACCATAGTTCATCAAACTGTACTGCAGAGTGTTACGTTCCTGTGAGCGAACAGTACTCAAACAGCTAAAACTGTCAATGGAAAACCATACACTTCAACGTTAACAAGGCTGCCTTCCCATGACCATGATGCATCATGAAGGCTACAAGCCACTGGTTTCTTTTCTTACCGGTTTCTTTTCTTCTACTTTAAAGAAATTAAAGAGTTAAACAAGCCAGAATGCATCTATCTATGCTTATTTATTTTCTACCTGAACAAAGGCCAGTATAGAGAGAGGGAATCTTTAAAGTCAGCTTCTGAAACTGCTTACAGTAATGTCTGTCCCTCATATTTTTAGTCTCATGGAGCGAGCAAGCTTAGAGCTTCATCCACACATCTCTATTATTATGGTGCATCCAGGTAAAAAAAAAAAAAAACCACGTATTTTTCACTATGTAGAAACAAACTGAAATGAGATCACTCTTCTTTCCCACTGTAACCACATCTCTGTTCCTCCAACTGTACAAATCTGGCTTTAAAGTCTCACAAAGCTAAAAAATAGTTGATCTAGGTTGTAATAATAATAAAAAAAAGAATATTAAATACCTTTGGTAAAAATAGATATATTTAACAAGTTTAGAAAAGCAAATAGTTATACTGTCAAAAGGAGAGTATAAAAATGTACACAATAAAAAAACAACAAACAAACCAACCAAAAATCATCAGCCATAGTAGTAAGAATAAAGGCGATGTTCTCTTCAATGTTTTCTTCTTAGATTGTGTTATTGTCCAGTCTTCCTTCTAAAAGGCAGGAGCTTTACTAGAGCGTATGGAAAAAATCCAGTCCTTCCTACCAGCATTAGACAAATTAAGTATAATTTGGAGCAAGACAGTCTGTTTTAGCCCAAGTTTATACAACAGAGAACGCTTTGATTTGGAGTACGTAGGCATAGCTGAACACAGAAAGAAAGATTTCAGGTGTTTTCAACCAGAGGCCAGGTGCACTGGAGCTGTAGAAATGAGATGGCCAGCAGAATCAAGTCTCCATGATGTCAGCCTTCTAACTCTATTTCTACTCCTAAATTATAAATCCATGTATTGTCAAGAAAATTGTGGGGACAACAACAATACATATATTTTAAATCTCTCATTGATGCCTTTCTCCCATCCTTTCACTGGGCCTCCAAACAGAGCTGTCACACAACATATAATCCCAGTTTGGCTTCTCCTCTTTTTAGAGATCACTGGAAATCTTGAAGATGGAAGATCCCCAAAGCAAACAACTGAGATTACAGAAGGAGATAATGCACAAGCCCCATAATAGAATCAGCCATTGATTGAATGTGCTTTGAAAGAAAACAGCACAATTAAATCATGTTTATCCTTCAGTATTCCCTTTGCAAACACAGTCACACTCCTCGTGGTGTTCCAAGGGTACATCTGTCAATGATTTATGCAATCCCCGGACCCCAATCCTTGGTTTCAGCTGAAGAACCTGAAGGGGAAGAAGCCAAGCATCAAGAAAAGAGCAGGTGCTTCATCACACACCTAGACTATGAGCTAGATTGCACTCAAAACAGATTGGATGACAGGAAGCATATTAAACCAAAATTCTTCATTAATTCCACCTCCTTATTACTATTTTTGCTTTAACCTCAAGCCCTGTACAGAATTGATTAAATCTTGGTGAACATGATTAAATCATGTTGCTTTACCAAAGAAGAGTCTTGCAGTTTCAGATTTCTACCTAATTTTATTTAAGAGCTAATAGTAGAATTACCCAATTAGATAATTCTATCATAAGGAATTGTAGTTACAGATTTATAGGAATGGAAATGGACAAATATCCATTTCTCCATAAAGCTGGCATCTACCACTAGAGAAAGTAGAACAAAAGGTATGGTTGTGATGTGTTTGAACTGCACCAGTAAACAAATACCTCAGAAATTAATAAATAGTTGCCCAGAAAAGTATTTTAACAAGCAGATACTACTTTTTTCAATTTAATACCTAATTAAAATGCTAAAAATGTATTTATAAGTGTAATACAAAAAATATTTTAGAATTAATATTGGTGCATTCCTTTAGTAAAAACAAACTTCTCAACTGGCTTTCAGTATTTCCAAACATGCAAATATAAAAAAGGCACGTACCTCATGGTATTTTTTGGTGACTTTTGTTGGCACACACTGGCACTCATTGCAGCTCTGTTGACAACAGGCACAGTTTCCACCACAACGTTTAACCAGGAGACACAATGGCCAGAAGATGGTGTCAGTTCGCTTCAGCTCCTCCCTCAGTGACACTGAGAAGTTGCGAGGAGTACAACTGTACAGCCGCACCTCCTCCTTTAGGAGGTTGAGATCAACCACTGCAAAAAGACAAAGAAACTGGTTCTTTTCTGATTCACAGTCCAAGTTCATTGGTAGTAAACCAGCTCCAGCAGTGAAGAACCCCTGAGGAAGGTTCATTTTTGTGCAGGTGAAACAGGTTCAGCACGAAAGTATAATCCTGCAGTTATATGAATACCATGAAACCTAAATGGAATGACTGTTGTGTAGTAATATTCACCAATTATTTTATAACTCGGGCAAAGTTGGATCAAATTAAACAAAGCTTTACATATAAAACAAAGCATATGTTTTATAAAATCGACCTTAATGGAATTTCCTTTGTTCATACTAATACTCTGAGCTCTAGTGTTGCTATTCTATAATCATTTTGTATTGGACAAATACACAGCAATTAAGAATCCTGCAAAATGTCAAAGACATTTTAATTAATTTGTATAAAGCATTTAAACTTGCTAAAATTTCAATTCTTGCTTCTTTGCAAGGGTAATGTAAGTATAAGAAAGAATCAAACCATTTATATTCAAGCAGAATTTTTGGACTAAGAGCTTCAAGAAGTTGTCATCATTGGTGAATTCTGCACAGAATAAATAAGTGCACAAGATTGTGTATCTGTGTAACTATTAGTAGGCTCCATTTTCTCCTCCTCCTTCATAGCAGCATATATATGAATTTGTATTGTTTCTCTAGGTTTCATTTTCTCTTGATGTGTCTTAAATGAAAGTGCCTCCTTGTAAGCACCTAACTTGAAGTGCAAGTTAAAGATTAATTTTTGGCACCAGTTTCCCTATAAACTGGTTCTAGTGTATCACAGTAAAGTTTCACTATGCCAATGGTTGAACAGCAAGCTCATGAAAAGCTCTGAAACAGAACAAGCTCCTTTAGGTTCACCTGAGCTGCAGAGTCAAGAAGTAACAGGCCTTGAAAGAAGAAGTTAGAACTGAAAGAAAAAAAAAAAAAAGAGAAATGCTGAAAAAAAAAAAGTGAAAAGTAATGTAAATTGATTTATTTCAGAAAAGTCAGACTATAATAACCATGATTTGAGATCTTTGGTCTGAACTGTTTTTCTCCAAACCTACCATTAAGGAACAGAAGTAATGTCTAATTCACAGGGATATTCTCTGCAATAAAAAAAAAAAGAAAAATAGAAAAAGAAAACCCTATGATAACATGGCTACTCATATGGCTGAAATAGAAGACTCAAAAAAAGTAGAAAAGATCTGTAATCAGATCTGTTTTGAGCTAAATAAAAAAGAAATTGAGGAAAAAATATCGCAGTGCATTGATAGTACATTTTAAAATACTTTCTATTTGTTGTTATCCATTCACAACTCAAAAGTTTGCAATAAAGCTAAAACAAGTTTTTGATCTTAATCACCTAGAGAAATACCTTTTTTTCCTCCCTACTTAGTATATAAAGAGTCTCTAGAGGTCATCAAGGAGAACTTCAGCCTATCAAGGCAAGATAACACTTCTTAATTTTATTTAAACACATAAGAAATAAAAGAGACTTTAGAAGCTGCTAGTAGAAATGCTCATTGGTACTATCCCAGGAGCAGATCTTTGGGAAGGAATTTTTGTCCATGTTTCTTCAAACACTTCTTCTGCAGACCATATCCATAACCACTGGCATCCGTAAGTAAGGATTTATTGTGAAAGGTCAGTTAAACATGCTAAAGCCTTTTCTCTCCTTGCACTTACAGTGAATGCCAAGCTGGGGCACTTCATTCCATCACTATCAGGTTAACATAGGCTCCTAAATAAACAAACTGATTTTTAAGAGGGAGGAGTGTGTAATAACTCCAATACAGTTACTGATAGGACACCAGCCTGCCTCCCACACTGCAAGAGCATTCCTTGGAGAAGGCTGAGAAGGGAGCAGAGGAAAAGAGAGACAAAACTTCCGGGGGAGAGATTCACTGTGAGAAATCAAAAATTATTTAAGCTCTTCTGATCAGCTAATAGCTCTAGACTGAGTCATTTAGAGGGTGGACATGTCTACCTCCATTAATCAAGGACTATAGACAAGAATGGAGCACTTCTTTCTCATGTTACGTTTTCAAACATATAATAACTGAACTGTCTGAATGAAGACAAAATGCCTAAAGCACAGTTTGAGAATTGCTAGTTCTGCTAATACTTTCTCCTGGTAGATCACTTCTGCAGAGACTGATATGCTTGGAACAGTGAATTTGAAGAAGCTAAGCCTATATGCTGCTCAGCCCTTCACCATGAGATACTGAAAATGGAAGCTGGGCACTGACACCTCTTCCACTTAGTCCACCAACCAGTGGGAGAGAAATGCCTATATGGTTTTGTACTTCTCCATTACCTCCTGCCTTCTGGCAGCCCCCAGTGGAATGTTCCAATTTCCCAGTGCTAGCTGTAGTTATAACATAGAGAAAAAGGCAATGCACTAAAATAAGCAGTGTGTTACACATTCTGTCACAAAATTGGAATGAATTTGAACTGAACCCCTCAGATATGCAGACATGAAATCTAAAAGGGTTCTGTGGAAGAGCACAAAGTCAGGTCTTAGCAGATCTACTTCAGTGTGCCATACTGTTACAACAGGCTTCAGGAGAGATGTACAAATGTCATGTTTGATTTTCATGCTTTAAAATGTACTAAGGTATATTGCTATGATACCTCACAATGAACCCTTGCCCTACCTTATGTAATTCAATTTCATTAAAAGGTCTGTGGCAAATTTATCTAGTGCTTATATAATCACTTCTTTGAAGTGTGTGAATGAAGCTGTTACTTTTTCAAAGAGTAGCTGTCTGTTCAAAATTTATTTTAACACACTGTGGGCATGAAGCTAGATGAGAGAATGTATATATTCCCTTAAAAGTGTTTACTTAACCACAATAGAAGGTTATGTGGATTTCCCAAGTGCACTGAGTTACAGTACCTGTTATAATGTGAACATTTAAACACTCCTTCAACTTGGCTTCCACTCATGTATCATGTCTGACACAACACTCAGGGTTCCTTTGTCTAGCACTAGCTCAGGAGGAATGGAAGGCTCTGCAGTAGCATATAAATGAGAAACACTTAAATAAGGATAAAGAGAGAAGGAAAAAAAGGGAGGAAAAAATTGTAGATAGAGGTAGGCCTACAGTAAAGTGTATTTCAAAAGTGTGCCTTCACTGGCACGTACAACTGAACTAATCCATGTTCACATCAGCCTGAAATAAACTGTGTCCTGCAATTGGCAATGCAATTGTCTGGCATCTTCTGGGACATGTATTGAGTCTCTCGGGAAACTTCTTTCCCAAAACATTTTTCCAGCTGGATGCTGCTCTCAAAGTCAAGGAAACAAATTAAATTCTGGTTGGGGCACTTGTGTCTGAGCACAGATAGCAGCAGGATGGTTTTCATTCCTAAGCACTTTGGAGATGTTCCTGGGAGTGTTAAGTTTTTTACTGGCTTCTACAACAGGAGTTGTTACAAAATCCCAAACAAGAAGTAAAAAAAAAAAAAAAAAGAAAAATAATAATCACATAACTGTATGAAAAAAGCATTTGCTAAGGACTATGGTTTGACTGTGACTATTTTTCCTTTCTGAACAGGCTTCAGAATATGATCTAATGATTATACATGGATTTCAGTGGAAAGCAATGGGATAATTTTTTTTGCACAGCAAAATCTATTTTATTTTTAAGTATGCTTAATATTATAAAAGAATTTAGGACTATATTTAGACATCAAAGCCTCTGAACTTGGTGTGTCTTTGTTCCTGGCTAGACGTTTTTGGAAGCATGTTATCCAGAGAAAACATCAGAGGCAGTTCTGTGGAATTTAGGTTGTCTAAATATAGTCTTTTTCATACAAATTATTAAGTAGGAGTAGAGGACACTTCTTTTCTGTACATAAAGTAACATACACTTTTAATTACATGTTCATGAAAGCAGGACAGTAATTTAGCTTTTACATTGAAACACTGCAAAAATGAAACTGATCTAATCATAGAATCAAAGAGTTTGAGAAAACGCAAACATTTTAGGGCATGCTAAATGCTTCTCCCAAACATTTCTTAAAAAGCTTTTGAAATACAGCAAACATGCTATTTGAGGGAGTAACATGGGGGAAGGGGAAAAAAAAAAGAAAAAAAAAAAAGGTTTGCTTTTTCTATCTGTTGAATACACCTAACAGTTAATACTATGTCATCTCAACTGGACAAATTTTTCACCTCAGGTTATTACATTACAGACTCCAAAATGCAGTCTGAGGGTGGTCTCTTTAAGATAAATGTGGCAATACCATGCTATGTTTATTCAGTGGAAAAAAATCTATTTTAGCATCTAATTAGAAGTCTTTAAAAGATTTACTCTGATAGTTTCTTTCTAGGATATGTCTTGCAAGGAGTTGCTTTTGTCTATACAGATGTTATCCAACACCTGCATTTGAGTTTATGTAAGGTTTCACAAATTACATTTTGTTTTTCTCCCACTTATTGTATGCTTATGACATACATTTGGCAAATACTGAATCTCTTTAATTAAGGCAGTGTTAAATGACTATCTGAGAGGTATGGTCCACTGCTGAGAGCTTTTAAAAATATTTCCTCCTCTCTGGCTCTTGATTTAGCTGCTGTGTGCACAGCTATAGCAACACAGGTAGGGTACAAAGGTTGATCTCCAGGCTCTGATCCAAGAATTAGCTGTCAAAACCTTAAATTTGAGTTATGAAAGGTTTTACTTCCTCTCTTTTTTTGCTGATCAGATGATAGTCTAGTCTACATCTGTCAAGAGAGAAGTCTATTCAGTTTTGCTCGTATGTTTTCCTTTTCATGCTGTATGGTGGGCAAGGAAGGTGGTATTGGCTGCATGCTATCCATCCACCTGGAATCCATAAACATGAAATAGTTGGTAGCATCTGGATGATATGCGGTAGGAAATTCATGAGTGTCAAAGGCAGATGGAAGAAAATTACTTGCTGAACAATATCTCTACACGTTTTCAAAATATAACCCACTTTACATCTGATGAAGTTGACAACTGCATGACAAAACAGACATGGACACAGGGATTTCATAAGATATCATCCAAGAGAGACATTTAGGTGATTGCTCTCAATTCATTTGGTGTAGAGACTGGAAAATTTCTAAGGAAATAAACCACTCCTTCACACAATATGGTAAGCGTAAGAAATTACCAACCTCAAACAAAAAATAAAGTTTTGCCCTCCATAAAAAAATAAACCCACAAAGTTTGATTATGTTACCCCACCAAGATGCCCTGCTACCCTGTGGAAATAAAGATCTCTCAGGTTCCCTACTGGAAACTACCCTGTTTGCTTCTTTTTCTTTTGTTCCCCTTTTCTGTTTTATTTTGCTAAATTCCTTTAAGTTTTGAGTTTAGTCATTGTCATTTTTTGAAATCATACAATGGTGAGAACAGCTAACAACAATGATATCTGCTGTATTTCTAACATATTCCTTTCTTGGAACCAAAACTCAAGGTGAAGAATGCTCTTAATTACTATTTCTTCATTAAGAAATCATACACACAGAAAGCTGCAAGGCCGGACAGAAGAGTAATTTACCTCTTGATTTCCTCCCATGAATGTATGCCTTTCCAAGAAGTTGCCACGTTGGCCTGTACAAATCCTCCAAATCCAGTTGCCACCGATCTGGTTCAAGATACCGGATAAGGTCTTCCACAGTGCTAAATCCAGCAACAGCATTGTGTAATACATCTAATGGTAAAGCTGATGGGGGTAGCAAGGATGGGCTAGGTGCTTCTGTGTGGTGCTGCAATCAAAGCCAAAAGAGCACCAGTCAGACAGTTAATAGATCTGCTTTGACAAAGTGCTGTACTTTACGGAGTTACATTGCTGGGAAAGTTTATAAATGGCTAGCTTGTTCCAAAGTACAGTTTATCTAATAAGAAAAATGACAAGAGTCAGAAAGTACCTTATTATTCTTTAGCAATAATTGTAAACAAACTTCCTCTACATAGTTTTTCCACTTCTTATATTTCTGGCATTGCAGCTAGCATGCCACTACACCTGTCCTTTGAAAATGTTCACTGAGTGATGGACAGGACTTAAGAAACAGAACAAAAAGTAATTTGAAAATGTGGTCCCGCTACAGGCAACTGCTGTAGCCCTCTAGAAATCTGACACATTTCATATTCTGCCTCTCCTTGGAATTTTAGCCACGATCTTTGTCTTCTTGTCCTTCAACGTAAAACATAAGCACACTGTAGTACAAAGACAGCAAATATTCTTGTTCTCATCTACAGATGAAAAACGTGCACCAGTTGTGTTTCATACAGTGCTAAGAATTATGTGTCTGGTTAAACGATAATGCACAGAGCAATAACAATCTCTGGGATAACTAAAAAAATGTTCCAAATTAACTCAAAAGTACTTAAATGCTGAAATTGAGTACTGAAGGAGTCTATGTACTTTCCCACAACACAAATCTCACTGACAAACTTACTGGATCAGGGGAACTTAGACATAGAAAATTCAAGCAAAGTGAGTCTTTTGTTTTTGCTCACTTTACAATCAATTTCAAAATTATGCACTGATTTGTATTTTCCAAAGAATAAAAACAGGCAGGAAGGGAAGCCTAAGTAGGAAGCTGCTTCTGCAGCACTGTAAATTCCTTTAGGCTTTTATATAGGCAGACATCACTACAGATATTATGTCCACAATACTACACTAGAGGACTTCACCTGGATCATGCAATAAAGATGAAGAAAAATTTGAACATACTGCTGATTTAGGGGATGGGAAGGACAAGAATATGTGTTTATATATATATGTATATATATACTTAAAAATCATTATACCACTTAGTGTCAAAATGGCACTCTCAGTACTGTAATGTGAAATATATATACTGTAATTTTTTTCCATCTATAATGTCAGAGCAATGGTAGTCATTTACCTTTTCAAAATGATCAGGGAAATTTATGAGAAATTTAACAGTTATGCTGGAAAAAAAAATTATAAAATAATCCTTGCAACACTAAACACTAAAAAGCAGTTTTCTAAAATATATATGCCTGTGATATATGACATACCAATACTAATATTTTCTTTTTTTTTCCTCTCAATTCTAATATATATGTATTTTTGGTTTCAGCTAAAAGTGTGGCTGAAAGAGCAGCAAATGGAAGTAACAATCATGGCCTTTTTTTTTTTTGCTTCAAGGCTTTTTCTCTCTCTAACTTCAAGAAATGCAATCACTAGAATAATTTGTGCTTTTTAACTGGGAGTCTTGCAAAAATAATACAAAACATAGGTCTAGTGTGCTGCTACTATTAACTTCACCATATTTTCATCTTGCTAATCATTTCCAATATAGTGAAGAAGTTTTTTCCCATTCTGGATAAATATGGGTTTCAAAACATTAAAATATTTCTTTTCCTCTTCCATTCATAGCCCACATTAAAAATAGTAACATGCTGATCCATCTATTAGGTTATGATAATAAAGCAACAGATTCTGGTCTATAATTTAAATAGTTCCTCTTAGCAATGTATGCTGCTCAGCAAGCTTCAAAACAGTGCTGTGACATTGTAATTCAGATGGTCAAAAAAATAAACATTCCAAAATTTTTCTTCCTGTTTTTCTGCATGATGATGTATTTGCAACAGTCGGATTTCCTGGTTTGAAGGTGTAGGGTTTTGCTAAGGTGAAAAACAAAATCAGTGGTAGAATCACACGGTAGAACTAGCACCCGAAGGGAAAAAAAAAAATCCTCTGTTTTGTTTCCAGCTGAAGAAATTTACTTCAGTGTCTCACTTCTACTGGGATTGAAACCTGTTGGATCCCAGATAAAAATGCATTGGTCCAGAATCTATTTTCTAGAATCTACACCTTACAACACGCACACCGAGCAATAAACACATATATAGCAAGTAACCCATCAATTTATGGTACTCTGGATTAAACAGACGTTTGCCTGAGCAAACATAATACTATGATATGGTGAATCATTGCACAATGGTAACACAATTAAAGTTGTCATCACTTTCTAATCATTCTCACAGCAAACAAAAACGTGAAGAAAATGTAACTGAAGCAGCAATATTACACAACTTTGAAGATTAATGTTTTGGAATAAAGTTATTAGAATCTCAAGATTAAGAGTGTTTTTCCCAATAATATTTAAAGTTAGCAAACCTAAATTACAGTTAAAATATACCAAAGATTAGAGATAGCTGATATCATAAAGCTATAAATGTTGTAAGTTATATTATTACATAATAACCTTTATGAAATCTCAATAAATTCTTCTATATAAATGGTTATTCCAATTACACTTTTCATTGTTTTTACTTGCTAATAGGTAATAATTATTTTGTAATTTAAATTTTTTGGACAGAACATCCAATGGAGCATAAACGGTAATCATTTGTTTTACTAAAATTATATATTGGAATTTTATACAATTTGTAATTACACTCATCTTTCTCAGTTTGTTTGTCTTCTATAGGAAATATCTGCATATATAGTAAAGTTTTACTCTCAGAATAGAAAACACGAGAAATTATCAAAGCAAGAAATTAAAACTCGACTTCATTGATGGTACATACCTTTTAGAACAAGCAAATACGTGACTTTGGTGTAACTCTGAAATGTAACATCATAGCTGCAACTTCAAAATGTTGAAATGATCTTGGATGGAGCTTTCATTCACTTTATAGCAAGTCCATCACTCTTTTTTTAATTTAATCTACATCTCTCTTGACAGTCCTACTCAAACCCCCACCTCCACCCGCAAGCCTGACTCAAACTGATGTTTCCAAGCCACTCCAGTGCTACCAACATCAGTACTCAGGAGGTACCAGCGATGCGATTTCACTGCAGAATGGTGGTGTGAAAGCCACACAGCAGGGCCACTGATAATCTCTAGCTCTTTTCCTAGGCAATGTAATGGAGACAATGAATATGATCTTATAATGAAGTAGCCATCTGTCAGCTGTACATCTATTCTATAGCTGGCATCACCTTCACAGAACTATATGTCTCCCCTAACAGGTCAGCTAGCAAATAATCAGCCTTTGATAGAACAGGTATTTATTTATCTGACAGGGGAGACATAACCCAAGACAGCAGACACTTCTGCTTTCCAAATATAGTAGTTATTCAAAATAACTTTCCTGACGGAGACCATTCTTTGGGAAGTGATGATCTTCAAGCTCTTCTACAATAAATACAAATTGACAGTAAACACTTTTTCTGTCATAGAAGCACATTCCCAATTAATACCAATGTTTTAGGCTTGAGATCACCTTTTTTATTTTTTTTCCCCTGAGCATGAACAATTTATGACAAGATAGATTTGACAAACACATCAACAAATTCTGTATTTTAACATGATTCCTCTAGTAAAAAAACATTCTGTGGTTTCTGTTTTTCTGCCCAGGAAACAATTTCAACTTTTAAAACCAAGACAGAGCCAAACAGTTGCATTTTTACTGTTAGTTAAAATGACTCAGAATGAAAACCAGAGCAGAAAACATAGGGCTTCTGCTGGCCTGTAGAACAGCCAAGAATGACAATTAGTGTTGGATCAAACGGAATTTTTGTTAGGTCTGTTTATACTGTATTTCTGTACATGCAGGTCACTCTATCAAAACAAATACCTTATAGAAATCCCCTAAGTTGTTTACAAATGTAGAAGACAGGCCAATAGACAAAATTTAGGCAACAGTTTAAGATATGGGCATGGAAAAACAGATGTAAATAATGTAAAAACTAACATCACAAGACTATCCATCCCTGAACATCACACACAACAACAGTACCCCAGAAAAAATTCTGGAATTAAAATCCATTTTGTGGTGATCACAATGTTAGTTGGCCTTATTAAAGGAATTAAAGGAATCAAACTTACAATTAAAGAAATCCACCTAACCTCTCTCTCAAAGGGAAAAGGCTAAGACACTATAAGGAATGTGACCCTCGCTGAAGCAGGAGATCTGAACAAAAACTTCAACAAATAATTTAAAATTGTCTAGCTGAAGTTCAAACCTAAAGTGTTATTTAGTATGTAGCTTAACTTGAAGACGTGATCAATTTCTTGTTCTGACATGCATATCCAGTGTATATCCTGAACATAGTATTGAGGCCAATGCTTCATATTGTAAAGCGTCTGGAAACAGCATCTCTTTGCCAGGCCAGGATGACTGTGTATGTGACTGCATCATAAACAGATAATCTTTCTGAAAAAGGACAACAATCTTATTCACAGCTCAGAGCTCCAACAGCTAAGCCATCACAACCAAAAGCACAACAGCTGCTAACACAAACATATTTTTAGATTCACTGTGGCACCAGGCATTCCACAGAACACAGGTTTGAGACACAGCCTTATCAAATATGTAAAATGTGCATAAAGACAATTCCTTGATCTCACAAGTTCTGTAAGAGAAGAATACAACAAACTTTTATTAGATGCTCATTATTAGTTTACCTGAAGAATCCAGAATTATTTTAGACAGATATCAGGTATAAATTTGGATGTGGGACTGGATGTTATAACCTTTCCCGTTTGCCACTATTCATCTGTTCTTTCCTTGAACTGAACCTTCTCCAAGGACAAACGATTCAGAACAAAACAGCACTCACCTACAATCTACTCAAGATCAGCTCTTAAGCACCATCTTTGCTCCTGTTTCTTAGCATAGGATTGCCAACATACTAACACTACCCTCTTCCAGTTAAAGGAGAGGCAAGAAATAATATTGTTAGGTTGCTGCTGCCAGGAGCAAGAAATGTCATGTTTAACAACGCAATCACTGAGTTAAGATTGGAAAAACAAAAACAAGTGAGTCAAATACTTGGCATGACAGGACACTTACAAGTAGTGAATAATTACCTCCCAACAAAAGAAATCTCCACTTTTTTTTCATTTCTTGTCTTGAAGAAAACATTGTCAAGCAGTTTCTGAGTGACAACCCGTTCATCAGTTGGCACACTTCAGAGAAACTATTAAACATCAGTATGGTTTAACCAGGCTAGAAGAGACTCTAACAAAGAAAACCTCAAGGGAACCTCGTCTCCTCTGAAATCCAACTAGGATCAGTACTTTGAGAGAAATAACATATTTCTTCTAATGAAATATCTTTCCAGATTTTTTAAAAAATTATTATACAAGAATACTCCAAGTCCCGCTTAGATTTAAAAGATACGCTCTTGAAACTTACAGTACATGCACATTCTTGTAACACTCACGATAAACCAAGCATGTTTTCTTCCTTTATAATCACAGGTAGCCCTCCTACTGGCATCACTGAAGCTAAGAGGGAAAGCAAACTCTTTCGGAGTTTGCCCTGAGGACACACAAGTTTCTCCGCATAACAATAGCTCTTTCTTTTCTCCCTAAGTACATCCAGTGATAGCTGTGAAAAGCCTCTAGAAGTCCTGACCTACCTGAAAAAACACAAACTTTTACTTGCTTGCATGTTCGCAGTACAAAAAAAAGCATTTGAGTGCGTCTCACTTGTAAAGACACCTCTCTGCAACATGCACCACTGCTATGAAAAATGTTAGTCCTGTTCAAAGTGCAAGGTAGAAGGAAGAGGAGATGACCTGTAGCTGGGCCTGTATGCAAACACCTAAGTAGAGAAATCAAGTTCCAGGATCTTCTTCTTGTGCCTTCAGCAAAGGAATTAAAAAAAAAAGAGATTATGCAGAGGCAGACACCAATTTAGTCTGCCAAAACCAGGGAATAACCCAGGATGTTTAATTGCGCATGGAAGAGATGGAAGCCAGAAAGGCCATCACAGTTCCCATCCACAGTAGCACTTTTCACTACTTTAGTTCAAGTTACTCTCACAGCAGCAAGGATGTTTGCAGAGACACAGCACTATGGGGCTGCTAAGTAGATAGGTCTGGTAAAATAAGTTCCAGTGGCACTCTGAATTAAACATACATGTTATTCAACTATCCTCACTTCAGGGGTGTAACTTCTGTCAGTCAAATTATGCCCAGATAGGGGCACCGACCCTCCTTAATTTAATCAGCTGCTGCAGATGAGAATCAGACTGCAGGATGATAGCCCCCCTCTTTCCTGAGCCTCCAGCTCTCTGCCTTTCACAGGCTCCCTAAATTTTCTGTTCCTATAGTGTGCCACAACCTCTTATCAAAAGCTTGTCCAGTTTCTCTTCACATGCATACAGGGTTTTCCTTTTATCTCACACAGGACCTTATTTGCTGAGTATCCATGGCTTTCTGAATTCTAGATCCATATTTTTGTTGCTGCACTTTGAGGATTGATTTCCAAACCATGCATAATTTCTACTCTCCATCCATAATCACCAACAGGAGAAAGATCACAAAGATCACAAGGGAAAATGAATGCATTCTTGCCTCTCTGTCTTTGCCTGTCACAGAATTTCTGTGCAGTCCACAGAGAAGGCCTGGAATTCTATTTGTGCTGGAAACAACTGGGAGATGTTCTCAAGGAATTTAGCAGCACCGAAACAGTACAAAGTGTCACTAATCATCAGTATTCTTCTCGTAAATTGCAGCTTTTGCCTAAAGCCTGTGCACACTGACACCTTTAGAAATACACAGCATAAGTGTGGGAGACACTCTTGTGAAATTACAGATGACGCACATCTTGAGCAAGTTCATTAACTCTCAGAGGATGCCATCAATAGCAATAATCTCTGGAAGCTATTTTCAAAAAACTTTAGTAATTAGTTCTCATAATAAATATCTATAATTATGTATATGTACATACATAGTTGTGTTTACATATGTGTAAAAATACATTTTGCTTTTTCCTGTGATCACATGTATCTCTTGGGAATGGTCCTGTGTGGAGCTAGGAGCTGGACTCGATGATCCTTGTTGGTCCCTTCCAACTCAGCATATTCCATGATCAGTAATAATCCACACTAATTCATTTTAAAGGCAAAAAGAAGAAAACTAATGCTCACAGTACTGTATTGTATGGAAGACTTTATTGCCAATACATTTCACCACAATAGTTGTACAGGTTTCTATTCCTAGGAAATATGTACACATAGACAACTATCTGTCTTTCATGTACTTGCATGAAATTACTGATTTTTTTCAGTGCATCTGGGAAGCCTCATCAAAGCAGCACATGCTACTTCACAAGTATTTCATAAGCACTACAAAATTACCAAATTTCTCTCTCCTGTCTTTTCTTTACTGGAAGTATTTGTTATTCTACAGAATGATCCAGTGAGTCTTGTATTCTTCTAGGTAAGAACTTTCATTCACTGATTTATTCTTTCAGTTAATTAAGGACAGAAGAATTGTATAAACAATTCTCCTTGAAAGTTGTGTCACCAGCACCTCTGATAACTGCGGAGGTCTCAAACCATGAAGCATACAAATCCCTGAAACCCGTAGAATACAGAAACCTTGCAGATTCAGGCAGTTAGTTGCAATGGAAGTGAAATCTTGATGCCTTTCTCCCTTTGTCATGGGTTTTTAATTATAATTCCTTGCATTAGGAGTTTTTGGACTCCTAATGTTTAGTGAATGATAAGTTTCTAGATAGAAGACTCAAAGTAATGCAAGATCTCTCATGACTTGGGCACATTTTGACTCACCAGACAAAGGCTCAGCCTCATTATTCTGGAATTATGGCCTTATGAAGTTGAATTTCGCTGAGTTGAATAGGGAGGACACAGCCTGTGACGAATCAGGTCTAATAGCATAGAATAAGCTATGGCATAGACTATCTTCAGGACAGGAAGTTTCAAAGTGGAATCAGTATCTCAGTTTTAATCTACAGTTCCTTCCTCAAATAATTTGTCTTTTTAATTGTTTTCAAATTACTGTAGATATATAAAATAATTTTTACGTTTATTATCCCTGAGTTTGGGTTCCTATTAAGTATACTTGTGGCTGAGTAATATTTAAACCATAACTACTTTAAAACCTTAATTTTTTTTGTTTATACATTTCTCTCCTCTAAATGAGACTTTAAACTAAATTTGCAGTGAGTTCTCCCCACTCCATATAACTATATATGTATATATGTCGTAAGAAAGTCTGTCTTTCATATCCTACCTTAGCTGTTTATGTACCTCATGCATCGAATGACTGTGTGCTCATATGTACCTCATAGCACATAAAATGATTATAACTGCAACTTTAAAAAGGTAAAACCCAGTAGATAATGTTATGTCTTGTACTATTTAAATGATTAATAAAAATACTTAGTCTAACTCAGACCATGGACAACACTAACCTCTATATACACTATTTAAAGAGTATGAACTGTATCTTTGTGTGTTTCAACAGATAAAGTATCTGCCGAAAATGACTTAAAGTACACTGTGTATAGGCAAAATGAAGTCCCAGAATAATTTACTGAAATACAATTTTTCTCACCACAATCTCATAAAATCTTTCTTTGGAGAAAGTGCTGTAATGTGCCTTGTGCTTGCAGTATGGTGCTAAAGCAGAAATAATAACCTCCATGTCTGATAGCATTTTGGTTTTTGTATTCAGAACTTTCCTAAAAACAACTAGCAGCAGCATTGCAACACATGGAACACATGAGGGAATGTGCATCTTCTGTAAGTGTTTGCTACAAGTTTGGTTGAATCACTTGCAGAGGATGTCAGCAGCATCATCTGCCTTGAAGAACCTCTGTTCATGACAGGTGGTTGACTATGCACATCACATGGGACTACTGCTGATTCCTGAAGTTTAAGTTTTTAAAACACAAAGTATTTTCCCAAGTAGTAGCTCTGTCCTCCCTCTCTTAGTGCTTTCCTTCCAATTCCTCCTTACTAACTACTCATCATCATATTTATGGACATTTTAAGTTTATTCTCTGCCTTATCCATCTCATTATTAAAAGGCCATCTGCAGTCTTGTACCATTTCCAGGGCAGAACTCTATATTGATTACTTGCTGTATTTTCTAATAAATGTGATGTTTTCTCGTCCTACTGCTCTCACTGAGGAGCTAAAGTAGAACTCTACAGAGATCCTTCCAAAACTACTTCAATATTTCATTGCTTTTTGGCTTTCTGAATATATCTTCAATTACCTCTTTATGTTTCAAACATAAGATCTTGTGGTAGCTTGTTTTTTGTTTTGTGCTTGAATTGTGTGTGTGCAGTAGGGTATTTCATGACTGAATGCATATATGAGTTAACAGCTGAGAAAGAAGTGGTTTTTTTCAAATGCTGGTATAAATAAACCCTTTGCTTTCATTTTGTGAATAGAAATTTAAATGCAATTTTGTAGGTTTTCCTATTTTGATGAATGTTGTGTTACACCTGGGATTCCCTTCTAGAAGAGAAACTTTATAAAGATTTATATATTAAATACTGAGAGAAAGAGATTCTCTCTTCTTGATATTTATAATGATAACCTAATAATTTTTTAACAACTCAGATCACAAGTAATTTTTAATGTACAGGGACCCTGGCTCCAAGATTTAGCTGAACTTTACCAGAACAGGAGAAATGTAAGAATAAAAGTGCAGCTTAGCTTCTTTGCCTGAAACTTTGATGCTATGCAAGTCCGGTATACGCACCTGTTGTAGGCTGAAATATGGAATAGCTTTTACTTAAATCAGGAGAACAGAACAACCTGAATTTATGCTTAAAACGTGAAACTATCATCTAAAAGAAAGAATAACATGTAGTTGAACTAGCAGTAGATTAAGAACCTCAGTGCACAAATGAGTCAATGCAAAAAGAGATTCCAAGAATCAGATTGCAGTGGGCATGTAGACATAGTCCACATTTTTTTAGTTTGCTCAGATCTTATTGCAAATGCACTTACTGTGATTATTAATCACTACATTTATAGACACACCTAAAACTCAATCAGGAAACACTCAAATCTCCTACATTTATGATTTACAGAAGCCTTTTTATTTTTTTAATTTGCTGTACACAAAGCTCTAGCTCTTACTCTTCAGATACTAGTTGATAAGGAATAAACAATCAGTCAACATAATTGCAGCCGTTTGAATAGAGAAAAGTTTGTGTACATTATTCCACAACAGGGGATGTGGCCAGCCTTAGCTGAAGGACATCATATCTGCAGACTATTTTTTAAATTATTCATTTTACTCAAAATACCTATAAAAGCTCAATCAAATTAAGGAACGACAAGTGTCTGGAGACACGGAATAATTCTTGCTAGGAACTTCCTCATTGGAAATGGGCAGCTGTTCTTAGGAAAATGTTTACTTACCCCAGTACATTCATAGGAAGTTCATCAAACATTAAACACTAGGAATGACTGTTTATTACAATTGGAAAGTGTATTTGTCAAGGACAATGAAAATAACTTCTACACTGCATGCAACTTTAATTTGATCTTTCAGTATACATGTTAAATTGCATTCCACAACAGGTTTCTGTTCATTCATATCACAATAAAAGCAACACACCCAACATTCCTGCACAGCAGACACTGCAAATCAGAGCTTGTCCTGCCTTGAAGCTAAAAAGTCCTTGAACAAAGCATTGCTTTACAGGGAAGGAACCTCATCTCTGTCCTCATGTACCCATTCTTAATGTGATCAAACACACCAGAAATGCACAATATTTTAAGAAGAAAAAATAAAATTTGAAGAAGAAGAAAAATATTTTGTATTGTGTGCTTGTCATATGGAAATTTGTTCTATACGTAGCATATGCATCAAAACCCAAAAAACATGGTCGGGACTACGGCTACATTGCCCACATAAAGATTCTCATACCTTTTGAACATGCCAGATTTAAAATTTGTGAGCTAGCTTTTATAGCCCTATACTGCTAACCACAATGTTGTTCTGACATACACTTAGCATTCAGATCTCTTCTACCTATCTTCCACTGTCTATATCTCTTAATTCTATGTAACCTCATTATACTTTGATATATATTATGCACACAAGTATAATATATGCGATTACACAAAAGTAAAAGGCAAAATTAATTGGTAAAGTATGCTTAATAAGAGAAAATTAAGAAAAAACATTTTAAACTCCCTTGCATTTAGGAGTACAAATTAGAAGCACAAATACAAAATCATAAGTACAGTCTGAAGTAGAATAAATGTTGTTACAGGGGACCAAAACCTGAATAAGAGACAATGTGATTGTATTATGAAAAAAGTAAATCTCATTCAGATATATACAGAACAAAATCATAAAACCAGACAACTGAGCTGCCAGAGGGGTCTCAGCTGAAACACAGTGCTCAGATTTAGGCAGAGAGATACAGAATATTCACATGAAAGAGCAAGAAGGAAACAAAAGCGTGAACTATGATAAAAGATTGAGTGATACAACTTTCTCTCATCTCGACAAGACCAGGCTGACAGGAGATAACAAACAAGTGAAATAGCGTCAGATGATCAGCTGTTCCCTAGTCCATCAATGACGAGAAAGATTATTTTTGTTACGTATTAGAAAAAAATTTCATACTATGTAAAAAAGTGCAACAGATGACCAGAGAAATCTCTGAAATCTCCATCCCTAAACTCCAGGAACAGTATCAGTATCTAGCAAGAATGAGCTTAGTCTATCTAGTCCCTCCTTAGTGCAGGACAACGGTTCAGAAAAAATCCCACTGTGTTCCCCTCCAGCCTTGCATTTCTGTGATTGCACTACAAAACATCTATCTGGTAACCTCGAGGCTTTTGTAAATTAAGTTGAGGGAAATGCTGAATTCTAGAAACAAATTATTCTAAATAATTTTAAAATCTGCACTATTAACTGTGCCACAAGCTCTTCTGGATACATAACCAAACACTTTTTTCCTCAGTGATTATTTGCCCATTTTAACCCTTTGGACTTATTATACTAATGGTGTAATAACAATCAGTAACTACATGCCAATATAACTAAATATAGAATGTTTGGCATAAAAATATGTTTTGGTTTTTTCGCTGCGTGTCAACCCACAAGCCCTTAACTCAAATGAGAATAGGAAAATGAATGAAACTACTCCAATTTTGGACTTTAATTTAGTTACTTTCTCTTGGAGAAAATTAGGAAGTCATGGGTTTTTAATAAAAGTTGGTTTCTTGGGAGCAGCAGAAGTTCCTTTGGCAGTATCATTTACAATTTCTTTGAAACCTCGAAATAGTATGTAATACAACCCATTTGAGAAGATGGTTCAAGTATCAGCTATAAAATAAAAGTAGCTGCATTTCTGCCACACTCAACTTTTTCAAAGCTATTTAACATTGATCCTTCAAAGATGTTTTGAAAGCAGAACGCATTGTTTTATTTCCAATAGTCTCCCATGGAATTTTGTGCTGCTTACAGCAGGAACAAATCCATTAAAATAGAATAGGTGGAATTTTAAGGTACAACTGCCTCAGCCTGATTCTTGGTGTTATTAAAAATAAAATCTTTGAAACAGTCTAATTACTTTTACTATAATTAATAGATATAAGTTTTCCTTTTTACATGTAATTCTTTCTCAGTCCTTTTCTTGACACGCGTAAAAGGAAAAAGAAGAAAACAAGGAAAGATATCTACCAAGTAGTAAACCCATCGTATTAACAAATCCAGTATGTAGTAGAGCAAATATCATTCTCCTGAGTTGTAAAGCCTTCTACAGAGGCACTCGTCATTCTATTCCCCACATGTACCTTTTTTTTTTTATAAAAGGCTTTTTAAGACCATTTGAAAAATTAATATTTACACTCTGAAAAATACTTTCCTGCTCCTATATGTATTTAAAATATCCCTCAGTCTCTTATTTTCCCATTCTCTGATTCAGCAATACTTGGTGTTTGTGATGATTTAATGCGGAATATATGGAACTAATTATAGAACACAAGACATCAAAAACTGTGGTTTTCTAAATTTTAATTAATTGTGGTTTCACAGGCTGCTATTCACCGCAACCTAGGAAGTGGTTAGATGTGGGGTTTATTATCAGTTTAAATAAAAAGTCAAAGTGTAAGGCATTGGTTCCACCTGAATTTTCCCGCCCATAAGAAATACGATTTTCTGGGAATTACAGACATTGTATAACATGGGGTTCAACGGAATGGAAACAAAGTGATTTGCTGCCCTAGCCGGCTACACTGAAAGATAGTGGTTTATCCTTTGATCAATACACAAAGTGTACTTCACAGCAATATGATCGAAGATGCTGATTTGAATGCTTGATAAAGCACTGTCTCCAGAATAAGCCAAATAAGAAGATAAATGACGATGATATTAAAGAGGTATTATTTACAAGCATTGCTCACTGACTATGTATCTTGATACGTTTTTTCCTGGGCATGAGAGACAGACACTGCAAACTGCTACAGAAGGGGGCCAAAAATGAAGGGAGGTGAGAGGGTGGGTGGTGGGGAGTGAGGAGCCAAGCAACTTTGCAAGGCAACATTGGTCACAAACACTCTTTGAAGAGATCTAGTTCTGGTGGGATTTATTCCACCTGCCCTACTCAGTGAAGCCCCATGAGATGATCTGTTTGTTTAAATGAGAATAGAAACCCATTCTGAAGTTTCTCAGTACCAAAAATGAAATGTAATTGAGATGTTCGGCATGATATTCGTTCACAAAGCAATGTTAAGTAATTTGGGTAAAGTGACTGTGATGACTGCCGTGCTTTGCTGAAGGAAGAGTCGGTCTAGAGTTTGGAGAAAATGCTTTTTGGTTTTGTAAACATTTATACATTTGAGATACCTAATTGCCAAGAAGGTAATATTATCATGTTCTTAGCCTTCTTCCATTATTTGGTATTTAATTTGAAGCTGTTTTGCACCTTTCAGTTTATCTGTGCAGTCCCACTGTACAAACATGAGGATTTGAATGAATGAATTAGGAAGTGTGAGCACTAATCACTTGGGGAATGGGAGGGGAGACAAATTGTCATTTCAAGTACATCACTATAAACTTAATGCAAATTGACTGAATTTAGATGAGTAAAAATTCACTTTGTAAGGTTATATTTCAGTTAAAAAGTCAGAAGAGGACACTTTGCTATTTACAATTAAGGTTATATTCTCTCCTCAAACAATGTATTAGAACTAGATATGGGTTACCTTAGCAACTATTATGTGTTGTAAAAGAGAATTCTGAGAAACGAGGATATTTTAATGAGTGACTAAAACACTGACACCTCTTTTTCTTCTCCCACTCTTTGATTTTTTTCCAGAAAATTAAACCAATTTGAGATAAACACTGATTGTGATCTCAGAATGACAACATCAATACTGTTTTTAACCTGATGAGCATGAAAGTTTAATTCTTCCAGGCAACATTCACTTAACTACTAAATCTGGTCCATGGTGTATAATTCATTCAGCTGGGAGATTAGAAGAATAGGTAGTTACCAGGAAATAAGACCTCACCGGGCAGAACAGTAATCTCAGTATAAAAAATACATATGGAGAAACAATTATTTGCCAATTATTTTATAAATATATTAAAAAACCCACAAACCACACCTATTTCAGTTTGAATAATATGAACATTATTTTGATGATGTGGTCATTGCTTATCATACTCCCAATACCTAATATTTCCTGTTGAAGGCAACGGCAACTGCTTGTTTAAAAAAATCTGTCAGCAGTCACACTGTCTACATGACAAAAGAACTAGAATCAAAACATCTAAAGATTTCTAAAGCCTGTAACCTGAAATGCAATCACTATTACTGAAATTTCAATAGTGTGGTTATCACTATATTAATAGAAATCATGAACATTAAAATTACATGCTATAATAAATTCGAGTTGGTGCACTGTTAGAATAACTTCAAAATACAATTATCCACCTGACAAAGCCCACAATAACAGCAGTTATAAACAGAATGATCCAAACATGACAATTTGGCACCATAGCAATTGCCAGTTACCACCCCTTAGGTAACTTGACTATTATTTTCTCTTTCTTCCCTGAACATCAATACTTGGCAGAAAACAGAAAAGAGCTGCCTTCCTTTTCCTGCAGAAAAAAACCCAGCAGTGGAAGCTAAGAGTGCCCCTACTGCAAGGAAGCCGTGGCCTATGGCAGACTGTCACTGGGGACAGAACACTGCACGTGGCAGAGTCAGAGCAGGGTATAAAAGAACTAAACTCAAAAGTTCACATTCTGTGCCCTGTACAAGATGTGTTGTTTCCTGGTTCTCTTTGGGGTTTCTCTAATTGCTTGATTAGGAGATTAACTTTTTGTAAGTATTTAATTAATGAGAGGACAGTAGGAAGTCTTTCAAAAGTAATTGTACTCTCATAATTTAATAGAAAATTAGATTTAGGGGAAAAAATTAAGAAAGTAATGGTGTCTTTAAACTCACTTTTCTCTGGTTTCAGATTTTTATGATGACAACACCTTAATATGTTGCTACTTTTCCAAATGTTAACTGTAAAATTCAGGCCAGCTCCATCTATAAATTATCCACTGGCATTTTTGTATAGAACTAGCTATGTAAGTTGTGCCTTTGTATGGCTTGTTTACTGTCGTTACTTAGATGGGCAAAAGTTTTATAAAATTCTCTTTTTTTTTTTTT
>VXAY01005125.1:2295164-2394523 GCA_013399855.1 Oxyruncus cristatus
TTTACCAGCACAGAAGAGTTGGTCCTGCTCACACTTTTGTAGCTTTTAATATATTGATTTTCCAGACTCCCCTATAATCTGTAAATAGTTTCAGGTAATGCAAGGTCAAACTTTATAATGGAAATTTTATGATTTTTTTCTGTCTTTAACAGCATGACAAGTGTCCTTTCCCATTGAAAGAATGTACTTCTTAAAATCAATATAGTTCTCAAATTATTAGTCACTAGAAAGAAACATAGTTCATAGAAAAGAAGGCAATAAACAACAAAATATAAAGGGTGCTTACTTTAAAAAATGGACAGAAATCAGAGTCTCAGAAAATAATCACAAAGGTCCCTGCAAGTGTAACTATTATCTAAATGAAAATCTGTAAACTCCCACACTATTTACTATCACTGTTACATACAACTATTAGGTGATAATTTCTCTCCTTCTGTTTGGTCTCAATTCTGAGAAAATGTATAAATAAATCCTTAACTACCCAGAGATAAGTGCTAGTAGCTTGCAAAAATAACAGTTGATTTTACATTGCTCTTCTTCTACCATGACATCACCTCAAAGGCGTTCTTAGACTTTACGCAGGAACACAGCGCTGCTCTGCTGTTTGTAACCATACAGGCTGGTTTCCTGTGGCAGAGCAGAATGCTGCTGTGGGGTTGACATTTGCACAAAGACCTGCCCTTGTGCTTCACCTTCGTGAAGCAGGGCTTTGCACGAGGTCAGGTCCATCTGTCTCTCACATTTGAAGAATACTGAGCACTCAATTTGCTCACCTCTATCGCATCAAAGATGTGCAGGCTTGCTGATTAAGTTCTAACATTTCCGGGAATATTTTGTTACCAAAGTAGTAAATTACTTCCAAAATTTATATTGTCTTTCATCTGTGTAAATACCTAGCTGTAAAATTAACTCATTTTTTTTTTATTCTTAATGACGATTAGGAACACAATTGAAAAACCCTCTGACAATTTTTCACTTGTCTTTATACTGTTGACTTGACCATCTATTTTTTGATTTTTGGTGAAAAGCTGGGATATACTCTCAAGTGTTTTATACCAGCAAGCAGTTTCAAAACACTCTTATGAACCTTAATTCTACATTTATGCTGCATCAAAATACACTGCTATTTTAGGCATCTAATCACAGGGGGTTTTTTACTACATGAAAGGTGCCTATGACTTTCTTAAGCAGAAAGGCAATTAAATAAAGTAAATACAGTATTTAAAGTGTTGTATATATTGACAGAGCACAAACAAGAAGAGATCAATGACAGAATTTACTTTAAATAAAAGACAAGAATTCCAAGCCAAAAAAGCATTACACAGATGACTTAAGAACAGGAAGTATTTTATTATTAACTTTTGATTACCCAGAACACCTCACATTGAAAAGCTCAAAGACATATGCCCACGCAAATCAGAAGAGTTCAGCAGATCAGAATGATTTTCAGAAGATAAGCAAGGGCAACCCTATTAACAGCTTACATATTAAAAGCCTACATATATGTGGCCAACTGCCCTGCCAGTTAGAGAGTTAAATAATTTGATGTTTGATCCTTTCCCCTCAAGAAATAGAGATGATGACCGAGTTTGATAATTTGGCTCAACTCAGTTATCTTACTCTCCTTGGCTGTCTAGTCATTTTGGTTGTGTCAGTCAGCACAGAAGTTCAGGGTTGGTTGCACAGAGGTAGTAAAATTTTTTTTACAAAACCATTTTAAATTTTAGGGACTTTCAAAAATAGTGGCCTCTTTAACATTCACATGCAGGCATAGTAAGAAAAACAGTGAAGATAAAACATTTGAAAATTCAAATTCAGAAATCGCATTCACTATGCCAACCATTCACAAAGCCACGAGGATACTGATTTCTAACAAAATTACCATAGCACATCATTTATCTTCTTAAAGATGATCATGCTTTTTAAAGGGCGTTTGTCACACTGTTAGAAGAACATTTAGAATAAGAGGTGTCTACTGAAAAACTTTAGTGTTAACTAAGTGCTACCAAAAGACACCAAAGTTACATACTGAACAATAAATCACCAGATTGGTTCCATTATCTACACTGCTACACCGAAAATCCCCTAGCCTCCTAACCAACTCATCTGGGTGAAACTCAAGAGCTACTGTAAGTGATGTCAGGGTAGAGTTTTTAGAGCTCCCTCAAGGAACCACCAAGTTCAGGCAGCTGAAGGGGAAGTGCTATTAGGATTCACCAACTTCAAAATGCCTGTAGGATTATATGCAAAATTTCTTGGAAAGGCTGTGCCATCTGCTTTCACACCTCCACCTCTCAAATGCCTTTGAACCTGGTCTTTCATGTACTAAATCACTCCCTTCAGTATGAAGCCCAGCATTTTATTTCTCCTCATAAATGATCCTTACCATTTTTCTTCCTGTGATTTATTGATTAGCTCAAAAGCAGAGTGAAATGAACAGCAAGCAGCCTGAGCATTCTGCCTCTGGAAATGACTTTTGCCAAACAAGCTACCCTCCATTTTCACATGCAAGGGTTTTTTTTAATTTCATTTTGGTTTTTTTATACAACTGCAGTTCTTCAACAACATTAGACAGCTATCAGGAGCAAACATGGAAGCAGAGCAGCCTTCCTGAATTCCTTCTTTACTACCCTAGCCTGAGATAATTGCAAGAACAGATGAGACAGCTTTGTGATTATCTAGACTTTCCCATTAAAACAAAACTGAAAGCTTTTCAACAACAATCCTGGTCTCTTCAGTCAAACCTTTCATCCTCATCATTAAAAAAGTTTTGAGCACTTATGAGAAGCTAACAAATGACAGCTCATAATCCCCATCTCTAACACCAGACGCCAGGTATTATGAAGAAAAGACAGGTGCAAATTTTGGTATTCCCATAGTGCTTATTATCTATCCCTTTTTAGAAACAAAAATATTTCTCTTAACACCATTACCAATATCCCACATTAATCTTGCCACAAGCAAACTCTTGCCCTGAAGCTACTATACAGTGTTATTACTCTGCCAAGAATTTTTTCCTGAATTTAAAGAGGTGCTTCTACCAACCAGTAGAACCAGACTGTGCAATAAGTCATCTACAGAAGCTGCTCCACAGCTGATTTGATCTCAAATATTGAAACTGCCCTCATCAGAGCTCTACCATATGTAAAATAATTAAAAAATAATTGAGAAGTTGCACTCGTCTGTTCCAACTTCTTTCATTTCATTCCTGTTTTTCCCTTTTCCCACTGAAATTATAGTAAGAAAATGTAGCATAGTACATGCCACTCTAATGACTTACTGCCTGTTTTGCTGAGGGGAGGCGATGGGATAGGATTGTGGCATGACTAAGATACTAATAATGAACAGGGACACAGCATGAATGCACCTAAATAGCATAACTGAAAACTATGGTGCTACCTGAAACCTGGTATTAAATGTACATTTGCTTACCTTTTTTTTCCACTAGCAAGCATGTCAGACACAACGTCTCAGTATTTGAAAGCACAAAAAAACTAGGGCTGTGCCAGTACACAGGGGATTACTTTGAGAATGGGACAGAATCACTTTGCTTTGGAATTTGTAGAGAAGCCATCAGCCTGCTTTCTCAAAAATGTTGATCCTGAAAATCGGAAAAGGGATAGTCAACTGGACGATTCTGTAATACTTAACACATAAAAAATAAAGGTTGCTAAAAAAGCTTTGGAGAAGAGGAATGTGGTGTTGAGGGTTTTTTGTTTGGTTGGTTGGTTGGTTTTTTTGTGGGATTTTTGTGGGGGGGCTTTCTGCTACATTTTTTGTTTGGATCTTTGAGTGGGTTTTTTGGTTGGGGGGTAGTTTGGTTTTTTTTAACCAAACTTAAGTGAAAAGCAGTTTATAAAATATTTAATAAAGGATTAAATAAAAAATTACACATAAATAATTCAGACAAGGCATTCTTTAGAACAGATATGATCAATAAATCTGAACAAATAAATTTGAACCATGACTACAGAATAATCTTGAAAGACTAAAGGAACATTTGGACATCATTGTGGAATATTTCTGTTGAAGTAGCATCCAACAGCTCAATTATATGACATCAGTGAATTTACAGTTTAAGAGTGACATGTTTTTATATACATACAGACCCCTCTCAAATCATGGACTCGTTTGAAGCTAGTTTTTTTGAGGTGCCTCACAGAAAACAAGGTAGCCTGACATATGGGATACTGGGAAGGCAATTGGAAAGGCTTAGAAAGTTGTCGTTACTGCTAACTCTATGGAACAACAGACTTTCAAATTCACATGCCAGTATACATAACACATATTAAATGCTTTAATGAAGTAGTACTGACTGATAAAGACTAACCAGCTTGATCTGATCCTTATTCATTTGTCTAGAACCATTTTAGAGGTAAGATTTTGCAAAGGAAGAGAGAATATCTTTAAAGGTCAGTTAAAGGAACATTGGCACAAGTAGAGAATAACATATTTTAAGCTAATATTTATTGTTGCTAGAGAGTGGTGGTATTATTCTGTCATTATTTCTTCTGTGTAGTTACTCTGATTAGATCCACTCCTTATTGAGGGAACTTTATGAAGAAAACACTACTTGAAAAAAGTTTTTAAGTCAGCATGCTTGCCATTTCATCAAGTAAAAAACAATCTGAAATGTACTTCAAATTCTGAAGTCAAAATGCAATAAAATACATACTCATTTTTAAATCTTGAGTTTTGACTTTTAACTGTAATTTACTAAAAGGATACACTCTCATAAATGAGGACTCCCAGAATACACTCATGACTACAATATTAAATTGTAATGGCTGAAAGTAATTTTCATTAGTGATGATCCCTGCTTATTAGAAGGTGTAAACTTCGATGTCTATTAAGTCAAGTTGAATGACAAAAGTAACACTGTGGTAACCCACAAGGCCAGTCATTCACCCCAGTCCACCCTCACCATGTAGCATCTATTCTCTTCCTTGCATCATTAATGCAGATTGGATTTCCCACATTACTATCTTTCCTGGATTTGTACAATTTTTTTTTTCCTGTTTTCTCAACAGTTGGCAAAATACAGTTCTTTCAAGTTTTTCCGAAACAGCATTCAAATTTTGGTCAAAGGGAAAGGAACCAAGTCCTTCAGAGTACAAAACTTGTTATCAGATAAATATATTCCTTCCTTTTAAGAACTAGATGACAACCAGTGTGATTCAAAATGTCGCTCTTCCTTTCAAAGTCTCAGAAAATCCACACTGACATCTCATGTTGGGGAGGTTAAGGACACACTTCCAGGGACTTTTGTGCAGGCCCACAGTTTTGCTAGATTCGTGTCTAACCCTGCCTTTCTGCAACTCTGCTTCATGCACACAGATCTTTAAACTTCTTATGATATCCACGTGACAGAATGAGACATGGTCACAGGAAAGCAAGATGTTATGATTTGATTAGGAAGTCTACTTCAGAGGTTCTTTCACTTCAAAGGTTTCCCTGC
This sequence comes from Oxyruncus cristatus, assembly GCA_013399855.1. Taxonomy (NCBI): domain Eukaryota; kingdom Metazoa; phylum Chordata; class Aves; order Passeriformes; family Cotingidae; genus Oxyruncus; species Oxyruncus cristatus. Next base: position 2,300,623 of record VXAY01005125.1, read on the forward strand.
TCGTCCCCTGCCCCCACCGCCCCTGCTCATTTTAGTACCACAGATAATAGCCATCCTCGGGGTTGTACTTTTTGGGGGTTTTTTTAAAGTATTTTGGGGTAATATTTAATGTCTCATCTAAGAAATTACCTCATCCAAGACCTTAAGCCCAACTTTAAAGCAAAATGAAATCTCCAAGGTAAAAATTAGTTCAAAAATATCTTTGATTTAGAATGAATTTTTGCCACACAGAAGAAAATGAATGACTGAATGTGCATGCTGGAGTATCTTTAGTAGCCTGTTCCATTATCTAGGATTAGGTTGCACTGTATCTAATCAGTGGAAACTCCGAACACAAAGGTTTTGTTTTAGAGTCCTTCCCATCATATGAAGACTTTTCACTTCATGTAGCATTGTAAAGCTCTACATAACAGTCATACACTCTCCTGATTCTTCATACCTTGGCTTAAACAACCCTCAAATCCTTTTATTTCCAAAACCTCTTGATTACTTCTTAAGAGAGTGTAGAAAAAATTTTGTTTAGAAGATAATAATGTCCTTTATGATGTTTCAAGATGGATTTTCAGTTATTGCAGCCAAGGTTAAGCATCTCTTGGGCTTTGGTACCTACTTGCAAGAAACACACTCAATAGCTGTGAAATCTGTGGACTTGTGAAAGGAAGGGAAGGTAAGTGTGAGCTTTCCTCTCCCTGTTCTATTAGTATGCACTTTTTCAATTAGTATTTAAATTTTATTTGCTTGTTTCAATCAACAAGCTCAATTAAAAAGGTTCCACAAACAAGATTAACATGCTAAATTCTGTAAGAGCAAAGCTTAGCCAATTTGGATGAAATAAATAACAAATATTAGATAGCCCTAGATGGAATATTTAATCTTCATTACTGTTAAATGCAAGCAATACTAACAACATCTCTGCATCAAAAGGGAAAAAAACCCAAACCAAACTGAAACACTCTCTTGGACTGACCCCCAGGTCATCATTCAGGTACTGCACCAAAATCCCAAACCACCTGCTCAGTCACTTTTAAACCAGGTCAGTCTGTAAGCGGCTTCTTGGATTTTCGTCTTTGCTTGCATAGAAGAGGGTTAAGTCTGTTCTTTGCAAAGATCTTTGGCATGATCTTTGATGACAAATGACATGCTACCATATGCCAAAAACGAAGGGGAATACAGTCACCCCCAGCTTCAACTTTAACTGGAGCTGCTTTGTTCTGAGTGCCCTGAATAATTAATAACTACTTTGGCAATCAGTCATGCATTCCTTAATGGCACCTCAGGCATCAAGTATCCCATTCACCCGCTCCCCAACTAACAATGGACTTTATTACATCAAGTTTTCTCTGCCAAACTCGTAACTGACATAGTTTAAACGAAACAAGTCACTAGGAAGATTGAAGCTCAAATATATATTATGAGAGTTTATAAGAATTTCCTCAATTGCATGTGGCTACTGTATGGATCAGAGCTATAACTGGGGCAAGTGAGAAGAAGGGGAGAAGAAATAAATTATGGATTGTTTTTGCAATAAAGTTCTAGGAAGGTTTAGGTGGGATAGTGCTGCCAAAATCATGACTTTTAATAAACGCATAGCTGGTAAAAAATTGAGAACCATTGCTAGGCAGCCCTGACAGAAAAAAGCAGCTCACCAATAAGTGTAGACTAAGTGACAGGGCAGAGCATGAAAAGAGTGACTGAGAATAACAGCTGTGCTGAAAGGAACATAATAATTTTGAAATCACACAAACTACACTTTCTTAATGGGAATAAGATTCTCCAACACTTGCTTCCACTTCATGGTATTGCAGACAAAATTAACTTGCAACTATAGAACAGAAGAAAGCAAGTGGAGTTAGACCAGAATTATAAAAAGTTCTAGATGTAGCCAGGGTACAAAACTTAAAATGGAAGAAATTCAAATTATTAAACTCTAATTAGTTAGAATCTAAAGAAAAGCTTCGTTTTTCTCAGGGAGCATTCTGCTTGTATACAGTACGTGCATTGCTTTTATCCAGTGTCTTATAATCCCACAGTAAACCTCTCTAGCGAATGATGTTGCATCTAGTGACTTTGGAACAGCACTGAGTCCTTTAGGTGACTAAATCTTAGAAGTAAAGTAATCAGATCAATAGACATTCTCCTTCTACTTTTCACATAAGTTGGTTTGAAATATAATACACAGAGTAAAAAAAGAAAAATGTATACGATAAATTACAGCAAATTTAAACAAAGCCATTTCTCTTGCTCTTTAAAAGACCTGAAAATGTGTCCGGTGCCCCTCTCTGTGGGTGGCCTCCAAATACAGAAACAAGCTTGCACTGTTTTATTTCAGTTTTGCTTCATTTCTCCCCAAACAATCTCTCATTGCTAGTCTACCAGTCATCTCCCCCTCCCCGACACTTGTCAAAAAAAGAGGAAAAAAAATTAACTGTTTAGAATCAATTCATTGAAATGAATCTCTAAGCGAAGCAGTTATGATATTGCAAGAATTATTCAAAATTTGCACTCATTCTGATAGCTGACATCTTTTTTGTGGGAACGTGGGAGTGGGGCCGTAAATGTTATTTTCTCCTGAAAAGCTGGATAAGACAGCATTATAGTTATTAAAAAAACAAAACAAAACAAAACACACTTTTTTTTTTTTTTTTTGCCTCACTTTTCAATTGCTTTAGGTACAAAAAGCAGGTTTAATCCTGGAACTCAACTGTATAGATTAAATTAACAATCTGCTGTCTGAACTGTATAATTGTATTCTGCTTGACTTATTAAGGTATACTTTTTTGTTGAAAAGGATCACAGCCCTTTTAAAGAGAGATTTAGAAATTAACCCATAAGCAGTTGCTACACTGCACATTTTGGGGCTCATTCTGAGTTTTAATGAGATGAAGCAGGCTGCTCTTGCCTGTTGTGTATGTTAGAGAGAGCGTGCTTGGTTGCTAAAACAGTTTCCAAGTGTTCTTCTTATGCTATATGTGCTTTCTTAGTGGAATGAAACGGGGAACTAAAAATGCAGCCTATGACATCAGCTCTGCTTTTGTCTATCGAATAAGTGATTTAAATGTTTCAAACATTAGACCATCGTTGTGCCAGTGATGATAATTTAAATTTTATAACCAGTTTTCCCCATCAAATATTAAGGAATAAATTCAGTCCATTTGTACAGCATGGCATAAAATTAATTATACATATACTCTGGCATTTTCAGGTGCCTTCATCTAATCAATTCCACAGAAATTGATTCATATGTAAGTGAGACAGGTATGTAGCAGGTAGGATCTAATACTAGAGCTGTGACACTGAAATTTGGCACCAGCCCCACAAACACATGTATTTGGTGATCTTCTACTATTTTCTAAAAGTAAACATACTTATTTCATTCTGCCCTTGGGTGTATGAAAGTTTAAACCTGGCCTTATTTCAAGTTAGTTTGGAGGCTGATATTTTATTTAAAATTCATCATTATCAGGTCATAGTATTCTACTAACAAAAGGGTCTAGCTTATAGAAGACACAAATATGCAGATGAAACCTTTGATCACTTTAGGAGAGTTCTTAGTTAGCTAAAAATATTTTAACATGTTTATAAGAAAACAACAGAAAACAACATACATAAATATATATATATATTCGCAAACACCCAACTACATTACACTGACATCATCATAAGTATGCTAAATATATTAAGAAGAAGGTTGTGTAGTGTTGAGAAGATTCATGGTATGGTTCTTTGCTGCTTCACAATAACTGAAGTTCTGCATATGGGGAGAAGAAGCAAAAATGGCAAAAAAATAAAGCAAGCCAAACTCATTCTGAGTGAAGCACATGTCAGTGGGTTACAACATGGATTCTTTTGATCAATTTTTTATTGAGCTTGCAGATATTTTCCACCAACCAAATACCACAGACCACAAAACTACTTAGGAGATTCAAAGTGAATTATGAGGAATTTAACAATAAGTACTCCTTACTGTCTTTAAATATGAAATACCTACTCTATAACAAGTCAACCCTTGTTTTCCTCCATTCTAATGTTTCATAAAATTATCTCACCCTTAAAAATCTATAATCTTTCTTTTTTACCATCACAGATCTTTCATTTGGTGAAAAAAAGTAACAGAAATTTATTGACAGTGAAATTAGTCGCATTTTAGACAATGAATATTGTTTACTACCTGTTGCTTTAGGCAACTTTCAAGAGAAGTCGAGAGTACAGCGTCCATGGAAAACACAGTGAAAAATTAGTATTATGCATTGTCTGCTTTGTCACTGTAATAAAACTATCTAGAGGCATAAGAACCTCTCTTGGTTCTGTTTTGGAACTAGGTATAATCATTTGGCTGTGTATGTCTAATAGCAGCTGACTAATAAAAACATGAATTTCTTCAGTCTTTTTTGTAACTTTCCAATGCTCTTTCAACATCACGGTGCTGATTTGTATGTTGATGTTTCTTTTCCTCAAAGCTAGAATTATTTTTTTCCACAGTGTAGTATTAGGAATGCAAACATTTTATTGAAGTTTCCAGACAAACAACTGAGCTCACAACTTCCTAGTCCAAAGCCATCCAAGAAGAACCACAAGAACACCCAGTTAAAAAACAAAAATAAATTGTAAAATTCAGGAAGACAGATTGAACATTATTGTTATTATTATTATTATTATTATTATGAAATAAACAGTAATTAATCCTAACCTATTAAAAGATTCTTTTGAGCTACCACTTCAAAGATTTTGTTTCCTGAAATGTTCCAATCTGAAACATGTTACTTACTGGCATAAGAAGTGTATAATGGATGCAGAATCCAGGTTCAGAAGGAAAGTATTCATCAGACACAAATCTTATTCTGATCTGGTTTCCTTTGGAGATTTGTCTGCTTGGCACAGTACTGGAACCACACCAGCGTCCTAAAACAGTGCCATCACTAGGCTCTTCAACTTCTACAAAGTCATACCTGAACAGAAAAGAAAATAGAATGTTCATTTACTGACAAAAATTCTATAAGCTTCATGCTTTAACAATAAACTGACTTAGCAGTTTGCAAATCTTTTTTCAAATGCTAGAAGTATGCTGCCAAAGCTGGCTGTTTTAAACTTAGCTCCCAAGTTGCTACTGACTTACATACACATAATAAAATCATGCAGTGAGGTTAAAAAAATAAAAGCAGAGTTAGCATTTTGAAGAGACCCCTGTGTATGGTTTTGTTTGTTTCTTTTACAGAAAGGAACAATTACCACACATGGGATAGAGCAGAATAAAGCCAGAGGAAAAAAAAAGACCAATATTGCCTACGCGTGGCTCAGTAATTCATACTGCAATATCAGTACCAGCATACTGCTGCCCTCAGTGACAGTTCAGGGGCTTTCTGGTACAGAAAACTTGTTCTTCTATAATACCAGTCAGTGGTGAAAAAGTTCCTAAAGGTTAAGGTGGCTTAGGGAAACTTGTAAGAAGTTTGTGCACAACCCAACGAGACATTTGCTGAGCAAAGACGTAGATCTAACTGTGTGTCAGAAAGAACCTGGTATTTTGGTAATATTGACAAGAGAGATGTGGACTGGGAACTCTGAGAGAATGAAACATAGTAAGCTCGATTTAGTTTCATTGTTTTCAACATGTGGTCTGGGTATCCCTGGGGATCTGTGAACAACTTAAACTAGATCCATGAAAGGTAACCAAGAAATACCAGTCAATCATCAATAACCTTCACTATGGCATAGAGAGGTCCTCATTTTCACTGGAAATTTTTAGGGAGTTCCCAAGCCATAAAAACTATGAAAGCTGCTGCTCTAGAGGTACGTCTGGTTTCAGTGCTTTAACCTGTTTCATGTCACTTCCCCAGCTGTCTACTGATGGAATAAACACTAAGCATTTCAGCTGGATTTTCCCTGCTTCAGCTTGAAACCCCCAGAGCCCCAGTGGCAGCACAGCCCAGTGGTTTGGGAAATTGTGTGTGCTGGTTAAAGCAGGGCAAACACTTGGACGTTCACAGCTACAGCTTCCTGAGCCAACCTGTTACTTTTAAATCACAATTTGTATCCTCAGTAAAAGCATAACACACCTTTGGGTGTGAGTTTGTTTCAAGGTTTCTGGTATTTTTATGTTCTCTTGCATGTGCAGTCATATACTTAATACATTTCACATAAATCTAAATTCATAAATACCAGAGTCCTTTTCAAGGGTACACACAGTCATACCTCTGATGAAGACAAATGCTCACATTTTAAAAAACATGCACACATGCACTCTACCAAATATGCCAAAAAATATTTAATGCGAAAATTATTACCTCATAAACATTTTCTACTGAAGTTTTTTTTCCTGTATTTTTTTTTTCAGTGAATCTAATCTTTATAATGATTCCCAGTTCCCTAGTTAGACAGCAGGCAATAAATTCTTGTGTTGCATGTTTGTGCAAGACTGACTTGCACATTTATTATCTCCATTTAAAGGACCAATATTTTTTCCACTTAATTAAAAGTGAATGCAATGAATATGCTCATTAACTGTGTTCAAAATCCATTACTGCCATGTACCACAGTTTTAAATCTTTGTTGAACTCATGATACTAATTACTTTATCATTATCTTTTTTTCCCCCAAACACATACTAATTCCTTTAACAGATCCACCGGTGTTTTTACTTTATGATCAGGTAAACAACGTATTACAAAAGGCAATGTGTACATTAATTGTACTAACACCTCAGGGCTCAACACATTTATCAAATTGATTTTGAGCACTGAGGTTGTTTTCTTTTTAAGATCAGCTTATGAAGTTTCTAAAGATAACCTTTAAAATTTTTTTTGTTAAGAATAGGAAATAATTATCTACTTTTCAGCTTTCTAAAGGGTGAATTAAGCTAATATTTATTGACTGAGCCTTAAGATGTCAAGGGGGTCAGGTATAGTTCTTCTACCTAACTTGTAGTACTTTTTATTGCAGTCTTTTGTCTCCTGGTACACCTGAAGTAAAAGAGAAACTCAGATTCCACAGTTTAAATCCTAGACCCTTTAGTCAAGTGGTGAAATAGAGGGAAATAAGTATTCTGAAAGACCAAATAAAATTCACCTTGGATAATGGCATTTTCAGCCAGTAACTTAATTCCTGTCAGTTACCTAGGCTGAATGTATTACAAGATCCCACCAAAAGAATCTTCTGTGCAACTTAAGTTCCTCACACTGCACATGGACTGAAGTCTGAACTTGCTGTAAAAGTAACAAAACAAAGTGGTTCAGAAGCCTAAGCATTTACCTGATCGTGCTACATAATTTTGCAGCTTTGTGTCACTGCTAAGGAGCAGTGGGGACAATAGCATAGCCATCAAAAATTATTTACCCATAGGGAGAAGCTTGTGTTTGAATTGAAAGAAAGCTAGGATAAATGACCAAGAACTGAGAAACTATTTTCCAACTGTGATGGAGTAAAAACTGTTACAATGCATGATGAACCAAACACAGAGGTTTTCTTTTCTATGCAGTACACAAAGGAGAAAACACAACTCTCTTTGACAATGACTAAAGAAATGCACTGGTACAGTATCTGTGATATTTTTCAAATATTACTAAGTCAAATATATGCCAACAAGGGAGTCCAGTCTCCTCTCCTGGGATGAAAGATGCTTTTGCCTTGATGGCATGATGCCCACAATGTCTTCCATCATACCTGTTGCAGAACATGTATTACCCTCCCCTAAGGTCTAGGGTGCCTGGGAACACAGGTTCAATTAATAATCTGAACAAAGATAATTTACTGGAAAGGAGCAAGGAAGCAATATATGCCACTCAAAGCTTCAACGCCTTTCCAACCAGGAAATGTATTTTCCAAGGGTATATGTTTTCCTCTCCTTTCTATATATTTTTTCTGTAGTTTGCACTGTCATTTGCTAAGTATCTTCTGACAAGCTGCTTACCTTGGCTTGAAGTTTTCTGACCTTTTTGTGGCAAAAATCCATGGGATAAAACCCTTTCTCATCTCAGTGACATTGGACCTTTCTATCGGTACAGATGTGTGCTGGACAAAAATCTAGAAAATCCATTAAAGCAGCTTAAGAAAGGTGAAATTTCTTTTTCCTTCTCCTTTTGATAAGAATCTGTGTCTTTTTTAAAAAAAAATTAAGAAGTAAGAAGTTTGTAATAATCCCTATCAAATTTTTTTACAGTTTTCTAAGGGATGAGGTAGTATTTCTGTTCTCACTTGTTTTAAAGCACATACAATTCCATGGTTTTCCTGGCATTGGCATAACACACCACTCTTCAGACTCAAAACATGCAAACATCCCCTGGCAGTTTAACAGAAAAATTGTTGTTAAATAGCACCAAGATGGTTCATGTTTGGACAGCTTCAATTTTGGAAACGAAAAACTGTCATCATGAAAATATAATTTTAATATTTTTCTAATCAGAATTTTAACACCATCATTCTAAAGGAAACTTTACTCTCCCTCTTCCACCTCTATTTGAAATAATTTCTGCTACTGAAATATTTATATTTCCTATGGACCAAAATTTTTTGGTTTCCATCATTTGACCTAATTGTGTGTTTATACAGACAAAACTGTAAGGGCACTGGCAACACCTTACACAGTCCTTCACATTAATATTTTGACCAGGTCAGGCACTACAGCCACGTATCGCCCATGTTTGCAGTCTTCAGAATAGCTGTCCCATTTATTCCATTGCCATTCAAATGCATGAATTTAAATAATACTGGTTTGTATCTGTTGCCAGACAGGAATATATATTTGAACCTCAGAGTGGGAAAGAGTGGCCCATTCAGTGCAGTCCTCAGTTCTGTTCAATAGATACAAGGTTCTTGAAATTGCAAACCACTAGCAGTGCACACCTGGAACAGTTACCTATTAACAAGTTCACTTGCCAGCTACGTGGCAGAGAAAAAAACCTCAAATTATACAGAAAGTAAATTTCCTGGATGTACAGAAGGGAGATGGCACCTTGACTGAAATGGTGGCCCAGGGGTATCACCAGCAAACACTCCATACAGGGCAAAAGTTCAACAAAAATGATTCTGTTCCACATTATCAGGATTATTTAACTGGGGCTACTCTGAGCAACAGTAAAGTCAGGATACTGGAAGAAAACATTTTTTTCAAAAACTAGCCAATATAAAATTTTAAATATTTAAAATGTTCCCTCTGGATTTTGTCTTTCTAATAAGAATTTTTGAACAAAGTTCCCCAGAGTCATTTGATTCCATTTCCCGAGGCTCACAAAATGGACAATTTACCCATAGGACTCATCCTCATTAGAAAGATTTTGCAGTGCCTTCCTCTATAAGATGAAACTCCTCTGGATATCGCTACAGATCATCCAAAGATTGAGACAAGAGTTTCATTCTACCTTTTCTGTCATGACTGATGTTTTAATGTATAAACAGAAAAGATGATGGAGCAGCCCAACAGTGATTTCACATGACATGAAATAAATTTCCATAGTAGTTTTTTGTGTTTGCTGATATTACACACACTGTGCCGTAACAGTCACTGGAAAGAAACAGCAAATCCAGATATAATCCAAATAAATAACTGATGAGGTCAGGTTTTTGTACTCAGACAATGATGTTTAATTACGCACAAACATCACTTCCAGCAGTAGACACCACTTCCAGCCAATAGAGTAAATGATGATAAAACCCCCAAGTATCCTGCCATGTCTACATTTTCCATGAAATAAAGATACTCAAGGTATAAACAGAGAACATTTCTAACTGCCATTCACCAAATATGGATTGTAGTTTCTGTGCCAACCTACTTTGAATACATCTATTTTAGAATATACAGTACTGTACATTAGTAACTGCTTTATGGAAACACAGATTCATTCACAAATGTTAGATGGTTGCCATGGTTCTCTCTATTTAACCTTTCCTCTTAGTGATTATTAACAGCCTGAGGCTTCTAATATAACTGCACAACTGTCTCTGTATTTCTATCTTGTTATTTAGGATACATGAGGGCAAAAAAAAAAAAAGTTTAATCTTCAGATTTCAATTCTCTTTCCCTTAATTCACCGTAAGCCACTTTGATCATAGATATACACTTTCAAAACTGCAAAACAAGACTGAGTTTAAACCCAAACACTCTACTCCTCAAACATTTGAACACTTTTCATGAAAAGGATGCACTGGTTCATAGAATCATAGAATCAGATGGGTTGGAAAGGACCTCGGAGATCATCAAGTCCAACCCTTGATCCAACCCCACTGTGGTTACCAGACTATGGCGTTAAGTGCCACGTCCAGCCTCGTCTTGAAAACCTCCAGGGATGGAGAATCCACCACTTCCCTGGGCAGCCCATTCCAATGGCTGATTACTCTCTCTGTAAAGAATTTCTTTCTGATATCTAACCTAAACCTCCCCTGGCACAGCTTAAGGCCATGCCCTCTTGTCTGACGGCTGGTTGCCTGGGAGAAGAGACCAACCCCCACCTGGCTACAACCTCCTTTCAGATAGTTGTAGAGAGGTTACTTGATTTGAGGAAACTATCTGCTGCATTACCACTTTCCAGTCTACCAAAAAACATATTTCCATTTTCTGTGGGTCTGTTAAAAAGTGCAGGTATCTTGTGAAGCTGAGACATATATATTTTGCAAAGCAGCTTCTGTCACTTGGTGAACTAGAGTCAAAGCACTGCATGTAAAAATAAGAAACCCAAAGAAATGTGTCTCTTCACATTTCTCTCCAAAACTCTTGTTTGTGTCAGAAGTTTATTTCAGTGCCCATTGATAAACTGCATATTGCTCAAAACATAGCCTTTCCCTGATGACTAGGAAATTAGCACACAAACACCTCTGGGAAATAAATCATCATGCCTGGTGTCTAAGTGCACTGGCAAACACTTAAGTATCTCCACCTTAAACATATGCATATCCCGTAGCTCTGAAAGTAACATTTGCCTTGTGGGGAGGAAGAAACATTAACTTTTCCACAAGAATGAGAAACTGTAAATTACACACATTGTTAAATGTAACTCAGGTTCTAAAACAAAACAATTCTATATTCAGAGAGTAAGGCTGCAATCAGTTAAGCATATATTAAACTACTGATATGGATTAAGCGCTTAAACAAGTATTTTCAGGAACACAGAACCGGAGAATCCAGTCCTAGATAGCCTCTGTTATGAACCAGTTTATACTGGTGTAACTTGTATTAAAACATCATTTTAAGCACTTGAACAAGAATCTTATAGAAATTTTGAGACACTACAGTCCTGAAGATCAGAAGTGGAGGTAAGAAGGAAAGGAGACGGTGTCCCAAACTCCTTCTTTTAAAAGACCAATTGCAAATTTCTTAGAAGCCACCTATACTTATGTTTTTTGTATCACAGAACACCAGTATTCCCCAATGCCAGGGAGAATAAGAAATATGTTCAGCTCTTTCTAAATAAGGATTAAGTTTGGTCCAAAAATGGCATATTATAAGTAGAAGAGTTATACAAACCAAAGAGGCGCATGAAATTTCATACCATCATTACTAGTACTATATGTCAAAGATGAATTTGGGGCAATTGGAAAGCTTGGAAAAATGTACTAACACATATGAATCAGCCTGCAAATGATGCCCCAGTCCATTCATTACCTTGGCCTCCATCTTACAAAATGAAGGATGAATTTCTGTGGAGATGAAGGCTCCAAGAGTCTCCATCACTCAAAATTACTATGCTACACTTACCTTTTTTCTATCCTTTTATAGATTCTCTTGCAGCCATATAAAATACAGTGAATAAAAAAAATTTTGCACAAAATTAGAAGTTACTTGGAAAGGTTATTTTTCAAGGACCAGAAAATGGGTAACATCTACATGAAACATTTTCTTGTACTGTTTCACCTCTGATTTATCTACTTTGTGCTACTTATGCATGTGTGGACAACAGATTTCTTTATTATTCTGCACAAGTTATGAATTTAAATAATGACACATGTAACAGAAATGGTATAGGAATATATAAGAGCATTCTTACTGCTCTGCACAGCAGTACTCCTATTCTTTGTCGTTGTCATCTGCCCCACAAAGTATTACCTGTATAATTTATTATTATTATTACGTACTTACAATACAACATCATGTGGAAATGACCACCAGAGTTCAGGGTCCTGCTGCACTAGACACTATAATCTCCAAAGCACTTTTGTCTTCATAAAGATGCAGCCGCTGTCTGTTCTCAGACAGCTGAATCAGTTCAGCCAGTATCCTACCCTGTACAGTACTACTCACTACATTTTTGAAGAACTAAATGCCTTACCAACTTTTTGCTATGACTCCTCTGTAAAGTCTGGTATATTTTATCTTGAGAATTACAGCAATCATAATAAACCACACTTTCCTACTGTACAGATAAACATTTTGTAGAAAATCAAAACCACTAATGGACCTTAGAGTTCACATTAACAGCCAAGGTTGTAAAGCATTCTTTCTGACCCACTGTAAAATATTTTCCTCTCCTCACACTGTTCACAGTAGTCAGTGTATCTGTTCCAGCTTCTGTGAATCCATAATCACATTTTTTACCATTGTTTTTCAAGCAGCATTTGAAATATTTATTTATACAATTGTAATTTCTTCTTTATGCACAATCCAGGATATTCCAGGATACAAGTCCTGGAATTTAGCAATGGCTCCAGTCGATGTGCAAACTAATGGCTAAGCAATTCAAAATATTCAAAACAATATTCAAAAGCCCAACCATGTTTTCTTCAGGGGGGATGGATCATAAGGGGCATAACAGCAATGTGAAGATTCAACCAGCACATTGCAGGCAGCAGCCCTTCCCCTCAAGCACCCTTTGAGGTTAGATCACTATGACACATCTGGCAAAGTTTCCCATTTTCCCTTTCTCTCCCGCCATCCTACTTCAATGGAGGCTGGGACTCTGTTTATTTAAATGAAAACACCTTTATTTTTTCAGCACAGCAGTACAATAACATGTGGTCTCTTGGCAGCTACACTAGCACACAGGAATTACCAAGCCAGGACAGACTGGTTTTCACAAAGTCCAATATTCTGCTTCAGGACAGGCTAATAATTGCTACTCAAACAGAAAGTGAAAAATCCCTATAATGTAACTGAGCAGTTGTATAACACTGCATGAGGCAGAAAAAAAATATGTTCTTAATCCTAGCAGGTTTTGACCTAAGGAGTGTAAGAAGTTTCTTCTCACTCCAGTTTAACTAGTGGTCGTGAAATTACGAAAACCTATTTTTAATCCAGACACAGCATATGAATCAAAGACTAGTCTGAAGAGATACTTCTTAATAATACGCTATCTTATCAGTCTCTCTTTTCACATGCTACTGTCAGAAAAGGAGATGATCTATTTATTTTACCTTACAAAATCCCTAGGACACTCCCATATGACCATTTAACCTTTTTTATGATAATCAGTCTTTCTTTTAGCAGTTTCTCACGGACATGTATCCTCTCAAATACCCTGATGATCATCGAGAATTTCACTTCTATTTTATCCTAACAGAGCAGCATGGAGTGCAAGACAGAACTGTTACTGACTTGTATGACTGCAAAATTTGCTGGTAATGCAATCCAACTACAATTGCATGTGAGCAACATACTTTGTTAAAAGGTTGATGATACACTTCAAGTGGCATCTAGTGAGAGGGAGAGAGAAAAGGCAGAGGACAAGTGGAGGAAGATAAAAATCAAAATACGCATAACAGGTGAAGAATCACATTATCCATCCAGGAACAGGACAGTTGGAATGTCTGCTATTCTTGTTTAATCCTGCTTATATATCAGACAGAGGTTCTAAAATCTAAACTGTACTTAGAGTTTCAGTCAACAGAAAACACCAGGGAGGGAGTGTGTGCTATGTTTAAACTGGCACACTTAGACACTACATGGGGTAACTTTAGATTATGATGCTGGGCCCGCCTCTGCAGCTTGCATTTCTTTTAACATCAGGACTTAAGTGAGCCATACCAGAAACTACAGGTGGCTTTTGGATCTATCTGTGTCCCTGAGCTCAGGCGGTGATGGCTCACAGTATGTTTTTCTGCCCCCTCAAAGTAGACACATACTTCTAGATTTTAATAAAAAGTGGGGTGGGAGCAGTGGAACTCCATCAATAACTGTTCCAGAGCACCCTAGACAAAAGCAACACCCAGCAGCTCCACACTCACATTCAAAGAAAATAAATTCAGTCTCCACCACTAGAAACACAGCCAACTACAGTAACATAAAACAATTTTAGAAGCAATAAATTAGGATTAGGACCATTTACAAAAATATTTTGATACTGGGGACACAGTTTACGTTATTCAAACAACTTGCTCGAGATTAAAAGGACCAGGAAGGAATTTTAAGGAACCTAAAACGTTTTTTAAGTCAATGACTGTAGTCTCTGGTGTGAAAAAGGAGTAAGTGACTATGTCAACTGCCCACTCATCAGCAATCACTCTCCAAACACTCATCTGGCCTGTGAAAATAGTTTTCAAATTACTTGCAAAATAATATCTATTACAGTGTCTTCTAGCAAGAGCGTATACTAAAAATGAATGTTAGATTTATTAAAAAGGAGGGAAAAGTGGGTGGACAAGAATGCAACTTCTAAGTTTGTGCAGCATATCCTCCTGATCACACCGTCTGTGCTATGCTGTCCTCCCATTCCCACTTAGGGAAGCACCTCATTCACTTTCCCTTTTCTTATGCTGCATTCTGATTTGCTTAGAGAATACAGTTTTGCAGCTATAAGCCCCTTTTGCAGAACAGTTTACTCTTTCTGAAGCTTAAGAAATGTGTGTTGCAGAGTAGCCTTAGTTATAATCTCAGTACTCTTCAGTTTTCTGATTTGTTTTTATCTTCTTTTATTGCCTGTGATATCTGCTTTGTCACATTTACAAAATTTATCATGAGAATGGTATTAAGCAACTTTTAATAAGCAATAGAAAACCCAAAAGAATGTGAATGCTGGATAAAGTACACACCTGTGCCACAGTGTGAACAATGGACAGCAGCTAAACCAACAGCATGGGACCAGCTGAAAGATGAGTTAGTGTTTGAATTACTTGGCAATCAAAGAATAATTTTTTTAAGAATCATCTAATATCCAAAAGAAAGAGCTTTCTTGAAGAAAAAAAACCAACCAAACAACAACAACAAAAACCCCACAATTTTGTTCAATGAAGTCAGAATAGAAAAGAAATGGATCGAGATATTTCTTTCAATGCAAAAAACCTCACTAATTTTTTTCTTCAAAACATTAAGAAAGCAGGAAGCATAAGTCTATTGGATTCTTTTGTATTCATAAATTGAAATAATACTGTTATATTTCAACTCACATGAAAGAAATGACCTTTGTAGTACTAAACTTTTTCTTTATATACAAAAGAACATTTTTTAGATAATCAAAGGACTGTGGTCCTAAATTAATCTAACTTCTAAAAACTTCGATCCCCATCCCCCACTCTCATCCTCTATTTAAATCCGCCCAGTATTCAGACCTTTCTTGTACTGGTACCACTTTTCAGCTGTCTTGCAAATGGATTGAGCAATTAAAAATCAAAACAAACAAAAAAAAACCCCACTCTACAAACATCAGAAGAAATGACCCATCAGCTGTCTTAACACAAGTTTTATGGCATTTTCTACACACCACTCCTAAAATGCCACCTTCATGCCACTGATACAAAGGACTTCAGATTGAATCAGCTATTTCATATTAATTTTTCCTATCAGTCTTTGAATTAAACTAAGGCACTTGAGTGCTAGAACTCGTTCCAGCTATTTAAATGATATGTCCCCCTTTCAGAATTTGAACAAAAATGATTAGCAAGTCATTTATGTGTTGTGAAAAAATTAAATAATATGCATTAAGGAATGAGCATTCATAGGCCTTTTATAATCCCATATATTAATGAATCATTCCTCTTCAAATGGATCTGACTCACAGAACAGAGCTATAATAAATTTTAACTTTAGATATGGTTTCATTTTGGTTTCATATGGACATTTGGTTTCATATGTACATTTTAGTACCACAGATATGTAGAGTCACCTAAACAGAGTTTAGTCCACCCACGTGTAGCATCTCGTAAAAAAAACCCAGGTGTCTAAAATTGAACAACTGAAATTCTAAGGCAACAGCTGTAAGAAAAGAGTTTTAAGTCTTACTACAACATTAATCTCTGCTGGCAAGATTCTGTGGGGTTTGGTGCCGAATGTTTTGGGTTTTGTTTTTTTTTTCCCCCAATTCGAAGCCTTAGAATTTTTGGGGACTTACTGTTTTCTGAATGCTCAAATAAAGGTGGCAGCAGCAATCCCTTCATCTTCAGAAGTGTGTGGGGAAGCAGTTAAAATCCCAGCAGCCCAGCTACTTAGCAACATGAGTTACCATGAACATTGTCTGCACCAATTCCAGTTTAAATACACAGTTCAGTTAAAGGTCTTTCTCCAGTTATTCTGAGCCAACTTGAACTTTGTGCTTACCCAAGAGATAACTTCAGCCTCTGTAATCACAGTCCATGAGAAGCATTTAACACTGTCTGACACTGAAGACAGCCCATCAGTTGTGTCCAGAAAACAATTTTCTTGAGAACTAGACCTTGATAAGGAACTTGTTGCCTTCAAAAACCCTAGAATTAATACTTACTTTATGTGGAGAGTTAAATTTCTTTCACGAATCTATGTTTGATATTAGTATGTTCTTCACATATGTATCAACATTGACTATATAATGTACTCAAGGCAAAACAAAACAAAACAAAAATATTTTTTCTTCACTGGGAATCAGGGTGTGGGGTGGAATTTCTTCCATCTAGAAGAAAATTACACTACCATTATCTTTTCACGTGTGTGCTCTGTTGATGTTGTAAGGTGCTTCCATAACAAGTAGCCAAAAAGAAACAAAATGTCTGTCCTCTTTTTTACTGAAGCGTTGGAGAGTCACAGTTACGCATCCATATTTTACTCCACATACTAACTGTACAGATTTGTAGTAATTACAAGAAAGGCAGTTCCATGGGGTGCAAGTTAATCATTGTGTCTTATATAATACAGAAAGGTTTCTTGGGAAAATTATGTCACAGAAACTTTAGTCTTTTCATTGTTTTTACCATAATTTATCACTGCATAATTTATGTAAAAAAAAAAAAAAAAAGGATTGCTACGAAAATATTTTCTTTCCTCACACTCACAGACTAATGACATTGTCTACATGTTTCCTCTTTAATACACTGGTTTCAGTCTCGTCAGACTTGGCCATATCTTTTAAACTCCTGTGCACAATTTCCTAACAATATATTCACTAGGAATGCCTATGACTGCTAAAACAGTCCGGATTACAGTTTCTGCTACAGAACCTTGATGTTCTGTGAATGGAAGGCAACAGCTCAGTCCCAACAGATCTGAAGTGAAAGCAAGTAGCTTACAGAAACATTAGGGAAAAGGGAGGCAGTGAATTTTATACATGTGGCTCTGAATAGTAAAGCGTCATCCCAAGAACCCTCAGAGAAAGAACATTCCCAGTATTAAAAGTTAAGTATTGAATTTGACATGAAAAGATAAAAAAAGTGCATAGATTTTACCCTAAGTTAGCACTGACAGTTGCATTCAGCTTAACTAATTTTCTGAAGGTAAAAGTTCTACACATTACACATATTAAGTAGACAAGCTTTTGAAATTCTTTCAGAACATTATAGGCTAATGCTTCACTTATACAGCTAAATGAACAAATTCTCATCTGCTGGTGCTAAAAGCCCCCCCCTCCAAAAAAAAAAAAAACCAAACAAAAAAGCCACACACAACACAGACTACAGCTGTTAATAATTTAAATTATTAGACGGCTAAAGAGAGTTGGAAATTAGTGTAGCTCTCCTAATATGAAGATCATGGTAAAATGGTATTTTTTATCCCACTATTGGTTAGTTCCACATTCTTTTACTCATGTATTTTATCCCTATCATCTTATCTACAGTAATTGAACTTTGGATTTGTGACACATTTCTGTGTTTTATAATATGTAATAAAAGTCAAACAGACTGTAATCATCTGATGATTAGAAAGAACAGCTGCAACCACTACTAACATGAACAACTAGAGTCATTCTGTGCACAGGGAGAGAGCAAGTTTGAAACATGCTACTATGTAAAAGCAAGATTTTTTCTTTTCCCTTCCTATTGCAGCTTTGAATTGTAAAGCTCCAGTGTACAACCTACTCACAGTATCAGACTTCCTTTTAAGGGCAGCTGTGGCATCTATGTTCTTCCTGGAAGAAAACTAAATCTGTGTCTTCCTGTCACAGAGGAGCTCATCAGAAAGCTGTTATCACTTCATGTTCTCAGCTACAGAAAGCAACAAATTTGGACAGCAAGAAACAGCTGAGTAAAAATCAGCTCCTGGTCAAGAGGAGTCATGGCACCTCCCTGATGACAGGAGCTGTCTGGCACAGAAGTATAATGGCTTTATGATTAAAACAACATTGGGGGGCTAGCATCATGTAAATAATGACCTTTCATATCAGCTATCGTAACAGCAGAAGAAAAACTGCATTGTTATTTCTTCAGAAAGGGTAAACGTATACAATCTAAATCCACAATGCCTCTCTTTGCTAGAAATTCCTTCCTTTTGGTTTGTTTGGTTTGCTGGGGGATATTTTTGCTCATAACCTTTTCTTTTGCAAGTCACAACTCAAATGAAGTGTTTGAGACTGAAATTACTGAAATATTGCAGAGGATTTATATATCCACATTATCAACCGAATAACCTAAATCTCTTTTAGATATATGCATGGATCAGGTTTTCATGAAAGCTGGAGTCTGTGTTCACTTTGGAGAGGACACAGTGGGATTTTTAACATTTTGTCCATAGAAAGGATCAAGTGCAGATGAAGTAGAACAGTTGTTAAAAAAATCATTAGTTGTCTTTTAAGGAATGTAGAGATCATAGAATCATAGAACTAACTGGGTTGGAAGAGACCTCCAAGATCATCAAGTCCAATCCTTGATCCAACCCCACTATGATTACTAGATCATGGCACTCAGTGCCACATCCAGCCTCATCTGGGATGGTGAATCTACCACCTCCCTGGGCAGCCCATTCCAGTGCCTGATCACTCTCTCTATAAAGAACTTCTTTCTAATATCCAACCTAAACCTCCCCTGGCAGAGTTTAAGACCATGCCCTCTTGTCCTAAATGATGATCTGTATAAATTTCAAGCACATCACAACTTTAAAACCAGGATAGATACCACCTGGTGAAATATAGGCAAAATATCAAAATTTTATTCTAAAAACCCTGTAATTTAAACTTTGTTTCTAAAACATACAAAATACAGCAATCATGCTTAAGGTTGATAAGGATTAGCACAACATGTGCATCAATGCTGTTTCTGGTGAGTCTGGGCCAGGATGGCTGGTCTTAGACATAGAATTTTTTGTAATGCAAATGTTCTACATTAGTAAATATTGTAAGTTGAATTGCAAGTAATAACAGAGTGAAAAAAAAAAAAAAGCCATGCAGGGTCACTCCTGATTCACATTCAGGAAAATATTTGAAGTGGAGACTAGACCTTCAATATATCTGTAAAATGTGATATTTGTTCTAGACGAAAAGACTTCACTGAATAGCTTAAAATGTCAGAACTGACTTTGGAGAAAGCCAAGTGTGAAGGTCATCCAGATACAGGGAAAAACTTGCTATAGTTTCAGGATACATCTGTGATATTTTTTATTCACCACTACCATTCTATATCTGTTATAGAACTATGTTTAACAAAAAACCCTTATGCAGCTGGATATCTTCATGTTTTATTTTTCTCCAATGTATGAGCAATATTTGAACAACTATGAGATTTAAAACCCGCTATTTATCTTAAGCTTATATACGTCAGCCTATTCTCTCATTGATCCTGTAAGCTACACTGCAGGACACCACAACCTACAATTATGATGGAGAAAGCTCTGGCATTACCCAGAATAAGAAGCTTAAGAAACCGGTAGAAGTGAAAACTGTGACAATGACCACTGCAGGTAACTCATGAAGTTGTCTTATGCACTGCAGAATGGAGAGAAAGAGATCCTGATACACACTGTACACTGTTGCATAGAAAGTCTAATGGAATGCTACCAGGGTGCAGTTTTTACCTACTTTTGGTCATAGGTCAGAACAAAAGGTATAGAGTTATAATAGATCTAATTTCATGTGATATTTTAATTCTGTCCTTTGTCATACAAACTTGCCTTTGTTGAGTACTCTACAGCAACAATTCCAATTTGTGTGCTTCAAGATGGCAGAAACACAGTGAAGTAATAAATAGTATGGGATCCAGTCAACAAAAAACCCCTTAATTTTTCTACAGAAAATACTGGAAAAAGGATTAAATAATTTTATTAGGAACTCTAAGAGGAAAGAAATGCAAGACATAAGCCATAAAGAGATAATACTCTGATAACTGGTAACTTATTTGACCTGGGTAGAATTGTTTTACCTACTTAATCTCTCTGTGTTTTAGGTTTTGTCCTCAACTCATCAGTTTTTATGTTCCCTTCACGTCAAACAAGGTACACTTTCTCTTCCTTAACTGAGCTTGTTACCGAATTTAAAGTTCAGAGGAATCCTAGCTACATCTTTTTTCTTTTGGTTGAAATCAACAATACAACTGTCTTTTTCAGGGTGTCATATCTTCCAAGCCAAAAAGCCCAATATTTCCTCAGAAGCGCACGTACCAGGAACTGCATTTGTACAACTTATTGGCAGCCCTGCCCAAATACTAGCATGATAAGATTACAACCAAGTGAAGATTATGAGTGACTTATTACTGTTTCTTAATTTGTCAGTACTTTTGTATTCAGCACATTGATTACTTAAAAGTACTCCAATTACATTACTCCAATACTATTCTAATTATAATATTATAAAATATTTTGACTTATCTTACTTCTGTTTTTGCAAGTGGACGAATGAGTCACCCTACCTGGGTTTTCTTTCACTTGCCACTTCACTCTGCCATATGCAAAGAAAAGAAAAAGCAAGCTAAGTTTTCACTTAAAGAAAAGAATTACTGCGCAAAGGGAGTGCACTCATCTGAGCAAACATATGTTTATAGTACTTAGTATTTTAATTCTATTTGACATCCCATGATAATTACTCCCTTTAGAATTATGAAAGACATTTATCCATCTGTTATAAAATTCTGCTCCCAAATTAAGTATAAGTGCAAAAGTAACCTCTAAAAATTCAAATTTGTTATCAAAGTTGATACTAGATATAAAAACAATGGAATATCAGTTAATTAGAAAAACTGAAAGCAAGAATCAAATCAAATGTGTATATGAGGTACACAAAAATAAAATTCAAAACAGAAAAACAAAACAAACAAAACCAAATTACTTTTAAAGAAAAATCCTGTGTGAAGTACCTCTCCAGGAACACATCAAAAGAGAATATGCCATTCAGATGACACATTTTATCTGTTGCTTAATTTATTGAAGAGTCCAGACAATGTACCATTATTGACACATCAGATTTTTTTACAACGTGTTGCTGCTATGACCAACAAGTACAGGATACAAGAGTTTAAAACCTCTCCCCTTTCACCCACCCACTGGAAGTACATAGTCAGCCCCTACTGCCTCACAAAATATCCAAAACATTATCAACCAGATGACTTGGTTCAGAATGACATCTATCCTGATGCCTCTTATGTCACAGTTCTTTCTCTTCCAAACTACAGATGAGTAGTACAAATGAGATTCAGCTGAGAATCGCAGAAGGAAGCAGAGATTCCACAGGTACTACAGACACCTGTGCTAGTGATTGAGCTGGCAGATACTTACTGATGTCAGGGAAAGACAATACCACTGAAGAATGTCAACTAGCGCAATAGTGTAAGTGCTGCTTGTCACAGAAAACAGAAAACGTGACCATTTAAGGCCATTAAAATGTTGTGGAGTAGTGTGGTGGGGGGTCATGAACAGGAATTAATTACTTTTTGTCATAACCTGAATTCTGCTTCAGGTAACCTGCTTACCCAAATCTTCTCTGTAAATATTAGACATTCATCATTCTAACATTCCATCAAGAATTTTTTCCCAGATATCAAAACTTTTACTTGAGAGAGAGATTAAATATGTCACATATATTTGTATCATAATATATATATGGCCTAGATTCTGAATGCAGAAGTAAAAATGGAGGCACCCTGGAGCTCTCAAGCATGAAAACCTTCTCTAGCACTGCAAAAGGAAATCATAAACTAGTACTTTAAAAGATGCATTTTATAAATATATAGACATGCATGTGTCACATTTTTGCAAAACTCAAGCTTTTTTTTTCATTCCCCAACAACCTCTGTTCATATTTTCCTCAGTTAAAGGGATAGTAACTTACTTGCAAATGTCATCTTCTGGGTCCTCAAGCCCAAATCTTTCATCAAAAGTAAGCTGTATCCATACATTTTCATCTAGTGCTACTAATCTCCACACTAGTACAGTGTTGCGTGGGTATGTGTGTGGAAACTTGGGGCTGTGAATACTTCCATTAGTAGTCACAGTAATTATCTTCTCATGGTGAGGATCCTGCACACCTATAGTAAAGACACAAAACAGGTTCATTAATACTCATTCCTTCTCCTTTTTCCAAAGTGTTTGTACAGAATGCACAGATAAAGACACTTTTGTTTTGTTTGCTTTTCTTCATCTTGTGAGAATTTCTGTTGGGAAAGTCCATATAGTACAAACCACCTGAAAATCAAAAGTATTACTTTCATGGCAAAAAGTTATTCCAACCCAAGTCTCAACTGCTGTTCAGAAAGCAGAACAGAAGTTCAAGTAGAAATAAGAGAAATGTGACTGCTCAACTGGACTCATGTCCACCAGCCCAAGGGCTACATCATGCAGCCTGCTGATGGTTTCAGTTCTTTATTACTGGAGATTGCACAGAGATCACACAAGGGTACAGGGAGAGGTCTGCTCCAACCTGCCACAAAAGGGGTACACAGTTCAAATCTGTCTCTTGTTAATGGAGACTGTCCTGCCTTTGCTGGGTCAACTGATAAAAATTTTGATGACTGAGGGCTGTATCAGAGCAAAGTTGTCCTCATACAGGAAAGAAAGTGGGACATGCTTGGGAAACTTGGGAAAATCACCAATGTAAGAAATTGGGCATTTACAGATGAGCCACCATCAAGGGCATTCCTCAAAATTGTTCACAGCGTTGTTAGACTAAATATATGTAAAATTAAATTCACATTTTACAATATGTCAAGAAATTAATTAAAAAGAAATAAGGCAACTATGTTTGATTTTTAAAGCCTTCAGTAACACTGAAACTACTGAAAAGACCTCTTCAGGTTATGAATTCATAAGTGAGGAGTTACCAAATGGAAAGGACTCATTTGCTGAGCAGCAGCCATGCCTTTAAGAGCCACAACAACTGTCTTCACACTGACTCAAGAAACCTCATTCTCAAGCGTCCACTATTCACAGAAATTCATATTCAGCTGCTGGAATCAGCTCATATTGGGTATTTAGCCACAAAAAAAAAAGGTACTGACCTAATCTGGATACAGTTTAACCTTGTGATGTACAACAATGAGATCTCTAAACTACAAAATTTATTTCCATAAGCATGTAAAATGAAAACCACCTCTTTATGCTATAGCACATGACTTTATTATCTCTGTCTTTTTCTAAAAACCTGAATACAGTCAGGCTGAGATTTCAGTCAGTAAATAAGAGGAATTCTCAGAGTTACTTTTGTAACAAAATAAAGTTGTAGGTTTCTATTGCAGAGTTAATACTACTTTGTTTTCAGCTACTCATTGTCTTTTCCAGTTACGTACTTTATCTTACTTTTTTGATTTTTTTTTATAACCAGCATTATGGTAGTATTCATTTGAAGCTATAAAAGACATACATACTTCAGGCTACTATGAAAATACACACTGCAATTGTATCTTATTATAGCTACATATAAAGGTTGACAGCTAAATGAATGTCGCGCATGAAAAGAAGGCTGCAGAAACTGCATTGCTATTTTAAAATAATCTATACTTAAATATAATTTAAAGTCTGACAGACTTTTGCCTTCTATTCCTTTGGATTTGTGCCTTCCACTTGTGGTACGAAACCAGTAAATTTTCTTTTAAGTAGAATGGCTGCTTATATAAAACTAATGGAGTGTGGTCTTGCCAATGTCCACACACACTCTGCAGTCACTTGCAGAGGGCTGACTGCAGTAAGAGAGGACAGCATGCAATAAGGAAAAAAGGCACAAATCCAGAATTCCTAATATAGATACTTCACTGGGTTTTTGTTAGCTGAGTCACAAGCATTTTTCTATAATGTACAGTCTGTCAGCTGAGAGCTGCATGCGAAACACAGGAGCCAACAATAACAAAAATTACTTTCCCAGAGATTATTACAACAGAGTGCTATTTCCAAAGTATTCAAAGGACCACCATTTCAGAGAAACATGTCAAAGCACGGTATCTGATGACACTGTAATCAGTGGTCCGTTTTGTCTTTAAAAGCACAAACATGATTACAAAGCAGGATATATTTCTCAACATATTAAAAAGTGTGTTCTTTTGCATCATCAGACACTGATAACAACAGTGCTGCAAGTAAGGACTGTAAATAGTCCAGGCATATCAAATGAGAAGTCAATAAAAAGGGGCAAGAGAATGAAGAGGCGTGGGCAATTCAGTTACAGAAATTACTGGCACCTCCAGTACCTTCAAGCTTCTCCATTTGTAATGGAAAAATATCTACTTACTTTAGCACACAACAGCATTACATGAACATATCAAATTCCCACACACACACCACTTGCTCCATTTCAAATATTTGCTCTCACACAGTGGAATTTCTTCTCTTACAAAAGAATTATTTTGTATGACTACAAAGGCAAGTAATTGCTGTCGTTGGAGAATGAAGCTTATTATTTCTCTAAGCTTCAATATTCCTTTTTATCTGTTCTACATAAATTGTTCCAGTGTACCTCAAAAAGCTATCCTTGTCCTACTGATTCGTGGATGTTCTGGAAATTTCTTCTTAGTAGACTCTGTGAAAAGTACAGGTATCTGAATACAGCTGAGATGAGACTATAGTATCTGTTCCTTGTGGAATGACTTTGCAACTCCTGGTTTTATTTTAGGTATTAATCAGTCCAAGTTACACTTAAAAGAGAGGAACCAGCTCACTCAGATTTACAGCGGTCAGCTGTATGACTCCAATGCTATATACATAGCTGCTGTGAACTCTCTGCCCTTCTATTAACAACTACCCTCCGCACCCTCAACTGCCAAAAAAAAAAAAAATTAAAAAAAGATTATTACTGTACAAACAGCATTGAATAACTCTGAAGCATCTCTTTCGGCAAGGACCGAGGTAGGCAAGGCACCAGTTCAGCCAGGAGGCAACAATACCATGAGAGGGAAATGCGGACAAGACGAGGACCAAAACAATGTATCTGCATCTTCAGTAAAAAGCTTAATCAGATGATGAGAAACTGAGATCACTCAGGAGAAAGTCCTGGAAACAAGCTAAACTAGAAGGGAAAACCCTCTGAGTTGACCCAAGAATACGACACGGTTACTGGGAAAGGACAGCACACGCTTTACATAGCCTCAAGTTGAAGAATGAGTCGCCGCAGTATCTTTGATGTGGTTAAAGATGCTATCACCAGATTTATACATCTATTAATGCAAAAAGTCTGCCCCTGAAAATAACTAGATTCCAGGCATTCTGGAAGCACGGCACTGCCTCACCCTTCCACCAACGTGGTAATGCAGATGAAAAACCACAGTATCACCAAACAGATCAGCAAATGCCACTGTAAACTGAAATTAAACCCACCGACTAGACAAGCTCATTCCTGCCTACTTCAAAGTAGGTCTCTTCCCCCATGGGCACAACACATTTCACTAAGATCAGTGCTGACACTTTTTAAATATAGAAAATAACCACTTCTTAGTACATTGTAATCTGTACATTTTAGCAAGGGTCATAGGTAAAACTCAGACAAATGCACACAGTTCAGGAACAGAAGAGGAACTGCATAAGAAAAGAGGAGCACCATGAGTGTAGTAATGGCCTCGGCACTGATTCACCTAAAAGGTCACACAGTACCAGTAAATTTTTTTTTTTTTTAAATCCTTTTGTTACACCTACAGTAATTTCACAACAGGACAAGAGTACTGCTAATCACACACTGTTAGTATATTATTTGGTTAATTTCATACTATAGCCCTAAATTATGAAAAACAACTTTTAGGCCTTCAGAAACAGCATTAGCTCATGTGTGTCTATCACTGCTTAAAAAAAAAATAAAGTCAAATTCAAACATAAGCCTGAACTCCAAACATTTACTGATTAACATTAGAGATTTTTTTCAGATATACAGTAATGTTGCAGTTTGAGTCCTCTGCTTTGACAGTAACTAGTTGTTCATTACCACAGAAATTCAGACGAAGCATGTTTTTTCTAAATAAAGTAATTGAAAAGATTTCCTGACAGCATTCCCATACAATTTTTACAACACCCCCATATGTACAGAAACTGTGACTTCGTGCAAGAAATTCTTTGAAATGTAACATAATGTGCCATTTCTTCCTTTTTCACCAGGCTTTCTAAAAGCAGTAAGTCTGCTTTCAAAAGTAGTAACTCAAGGCATACAGGGGTACATCTTTCTATCCTGTCTCTGATTCAATTGCCTCCAGGCACTTCTTAGCTATTATCTGAATGCAACGGTCAATTGAAATTTAACTCTTTTGCCAGGCACAAAAGAAAACCTAGAAAGTCATCTGTTATTGGCAGAAAATTGAAGACAAATGGTTCTGTTCAATATTATTTGTACATAAAATGGCTATCAGGAAAAAGCCACTCAAAATCATATAAATGCTACTTTCCAGGGACCTCTGGAGACCTCCAGTCCCAGCTCCTGCTTGGGTTACAGTTCCCACTCACACCAGAGCAGCACACCCATTTGAGGGCTGGCATTTTCTAGCCAATACTCAACTCCTCTCAAGGATGGAAACTTCACAGTGCCTTGGGATAACTTGTTCCAGTGCTGTACTACCTAAGTAAGATGTTTTTCCTAATGTCCAATCTAATCCTCCCAAGTTGCAATTTCTATCTATATTTTTTCTGTTGTGTTTTTTTGTCTGTTTGGTTGGTTGGTTTTTAATTGGGTTTTTGTTTGTTTGTTTGTTTTGGTTTTGTTTGGTTTTTTGTGTTTGGGTTCATTTTAGGATTTGTTCTGGTTTTACACTCTGTACCTCTACCAGGAAGAGTTTAATTTGCCCACCCTTGAAACTGCTCTTCATGCAATTGGGGGCCTGCTACGACTGTCTCACAGCCTTCTCTTCCCAAGATAAAACAAGCCACGACTCCTCACTGTCCACTCACTGCCTGCCACCAACCAAGTGCTGAGCCTTCAAGCCTGGTCATCCCGTCACTTTTCACCTTACCTTGCAAGCAGTCTGTTCTTACCAACCATTGTGCCTCAAGTACCACAAGAAATGTTTTTGAAGCACACAGGCTGTTCTTTCATTATCACTTTTTAAGTAGTGAGAAAAATAATATTGGCTTGCTGTATCTCCTAAGATAGCTCTCCTAAGCAGTATGGTTTGCAGCTTTTCTGGGACAAATTTCTTGAGACAGATCTAGCCTACTGTGGATTTTCCATTTTCAGTTGCTTCTATGGTATAGCTACCTACTTGAAATCTTGACATGATTCTTTAGGTATTAGTAAGAAATTAGAGAGACAAGAACATACCCATAGTACCCACACAATATACACATATAATCTGTCTACCATCACAGCATGATAAATTCAACTTCTAACTAGAAATCTGCTAATCTGCATCGTTACTTGTTACCTAAATTAGCAAATGTAAACAAATACAATTTAGAAAATATTATATGGATGTAAAGTAACAAAGTAGAAACGTGTAGGAGAAATATTACACCTTGTTTACATAACTCTTCCCTCTGACACATACTTAACTCACACACTTTAAGAGGCATGTGAAAAAATTCCATTTCACACAACTCAAGATGAATGTGTAGAGGACTGAATTTGTTTTAAATCCCACAATTTAACCTATTCCTTTTTTCTACAGTTATTTGAATTCAAACTTCTGCTGTTACCTTAGACACTGAATATCATACACTATTTGACTGCTGGCTAAAGGTCTCTCTGCCTTTCACATTATGTGAAGGACTGAACACGGATGAAACGAGCAGAGAAGCAAAAGTTTTCTAATCGATCTTCAGGAACCCTCAGTTTTGGCAGCTGGCCCAAGAGGGAAGGACAAAAGGAAGAAAAAGAAAGCGGGGAGAAAGGAGGGGGGGGAAAAAAGAACAGAGCATGGAACTGCAGGAACAGATTTAATAAAGTTTCCAAACAGTTGTGTGATTTAACGTCTTGCAGAAGGTAATCACAACTAATCATAAACTAGCAAACCTTTTTTGATTCCAAATTGCATCAAGAAACAAAAGTGAGTTTATACTTTTACTTTAAAAGTTTATATTTTATAACCTTCAAGTATTCTGCCAGCACTTTGCCTAGTACCCTGGCTTCTGCTCAAAGAAGACGATGGCAATTAGACAGGGTTTGGGTGTTTATTTTTTTTGTGCACAGTAAATCTTCTTGCATTAAAAGTAACCTCTACTGAGATCTGTTTTCAGTCCAAACTCTTTTGGAAGGCAGTCTTCGTTCTGAACTTCTCAATACCTTTTAAAACTAGATAAATACTACATTTTAGCCAAGATAAAGAATTCCTTTTTGCTAAATGTTAGATGAGGTAACTTTTTGGTCTTATCACACGCTCAAAGATCTAATTATTCTAGAGTGTTCTGATAAGCATTTATTCCAATGTCCACAGGTGAAGTCTTGACTACACTGGAATCAATATTAAAGCTCCCACTGACTTGAATAAAAAAGAAATTCCATCTATACTAAATACATAAACCTGCTAGAATTATTTTATAATGTATCGATCTGCTTTCTTTATCCTAAAATAAATAGGATTATTGGTACAATGCATATTCATAAAAGAAATACACATTCCAGTAATTAAAAAATTAACAAAGAGCTCTGGAATATGACTTAGTAGTTAAATTAGTATTGTATTATAACTACTATATAGTATTATAACTACTATGAATTAGTAGTTAAACTTCTTATAAGCAACATCCTTCTTTTCTCTTATGAATAAAACAAATGTCAAGCTCGTCGTTTTGATATTTTTTTCTCATTTGTTCTTGTCTCAGTTTTTTTTTCCTAATAAAATTATTATACAGTAAGTAACTATCACACAACATACAGACTCTAGCCAAGGATTGCTCCCTATCTCTGTCATCTAGTTTGAGTGACTTGAGTCACCTCAGACAAAAAAGACATCACTTATGGAACAAAAATTCTGGCCTCTTCCCCCAACCAAAATTATTCAGATATTTAACAAATTAATCCAGAACCATGAGTTGGTCTGAAGGTGCACAGATAAAAAGAGACAAGGATATAAAATTTCCAGCAGAAACTGTTGTGGAAGTTTCACAAGCATTATATTATATTTAATTCCAGTAAGATCTTTCTGTGGGTGCACTGCCATACAGAAATGCAAAGGTAATAATAACTAGGAACATACATGTTTAAAAGATTGCAGATGGGATATAAAAGTCTCCTTGCTACATGAAGGCAGAATAAAACAGTGAGAAGATAATCTGATTCTACACCTATAGCTTGTATGCAAGAAAAAGACACATCATGCTGCTAGTGATGCACAAATTTTAATTTAAATACTACTGTCAAAAGAAATATACTTCAAGAGAAGAATGATTCTCAGTTTCTATTTTTGATCAGTCATATATGGCTTAGATAACAGTTAGGCATCTGACCCTCATCTATGTCTTTACAGTGGAAGAATCATTCCAAGTGCACCAGTCAGGATGAACAAGATAGAACTAAAAATACCTGTTGTGTGCACAGCAAAAGAACAGCTGTTAAACCCCCATTTTGCTTAATTTAAATGATTTACAATTCATTTATATTTGCAGTATGGTCTCTGAATGCCAAAATAGTATCTGAAAGTATGGTGACAAAAACAAAGCCATAATAAAATGGAGGGAGAAAGAGTGGAGAGAAGACATAGGAGAGGAAAATGAAAAGAAAAAAAAAAAAAGGAAAAATCCACCATTCTGAGCAGATCACTCCCCCTACCACTGCAAGGATTGGCAGATAGTAAACAGCTCCATGATCAATAGTATCCAGGGCAGACAACAGCTCTCATCAGCCTAAATACTTGACCTTCACTCATCAACAGCATGAGGTCATCACAAGTTCCTCGTCTTTCTCCAAAAAGACCTCTCTTGACATTTTTCTTTTCTGCTGTATTCCAGAGCATCAATCCTCTACATAATATGCAATGTTTTCTGTTTCCTATTTTCTCTTCCCCTGCAGAACAGGGAAGTGTTTTACATAATCTCCACTCACAAGTTTCTCTATACAAAATTATGTCAATAGATATTGAAAATTGTTGAAGCTGAAACAAAGCCTAAAAGTATGCAGTAATGGATCCATTTTCCAAGTGCATCTTGTGGAAGGCCAGAACATCAGGTTCAGTCTTCTTTGCTAATGAACAGATAAAATGAGTAGTCCTGAATGATAACAAAGCTCAGGAAGGGAAAAGCTTCTGAAAGCTATTTACCCAGCTTTTAAAAAACAAGTGATTAAAATGCTGTGGTATAGAAGGAATTGCAAGTCTCCTTGGAAAAGTACAACTTACTATACAGGAAAAATGTCAGTAGAAAAGACATGCAGCAAGATTTAAGAGAGAAACCAGGAAACAAACACAAACACTGAGTCAGGAAACCAGGAAAAACTTTTCCCAGCTGGAAATATTTATACTTAGTAGGAGATAAAAAAGTTATTTATTTACTTTATAAAGAAAAAAAATTATTTTTAAAATCTTATGCGTTTGGGAAGTTGGGATGAAGAAATACTAGTGACTATTTTCAAACATGTAATCTTTCCAATTCTGCTACTTAAAATAGTTGTTTGTTTTTTCCTCTGGGAATTGATTTAGAAAAACTTTGAAAAAATATAACTTAATTCTTAGATGTAAACAAACATCAACAGAAAGTACAACTAATAATAGTATCTATGGCAACAACAGAAACTCAAGTGAATGTAAAAACCATTACATATGAATGCTCAATCCCAGTACTTCCAATTTGTTTTCAATTTTATTACAGCAGCACTTAGAAGCTACATCCAAAATTAGCTTTGTTAGTACTAAAGACCACACACATACCCACACAGTATCAGTCAGTCTGTCTTGAAAAGCTGTACATACCAGCCGAGGTAGGAAGGGACAATGAAACAGAGCAGTATTACCCTGATTTTCCAGGCTGTGCATGGCACAGAGTGGTTACAAGTGCAAGTAGATAACTTTAAGAAAACAATGAAATTAACCCGGATCTCCTTTCATCTCAGTTAAAAGCATTCGTTCCAATGCCATATCTTCAAACCTACTTGTATCTCATTTTCTAATACTAGCTATTGCTCTCCATATGCTTTTAAATGCATGTGATTCATGCCCTTTACAGAAAAAATTCTTTAAAATCTGACCCATTTGAAATTTGCTCTTCTTGGTCTTAAGTCAGACGTTGCTGAAAAGCATGGCTTAATTTTATTTTGCCCCTTTTCTTTATGATTCCTTCAGTTTATATTGTGCAGCACTCGTTAAGAGCAGATAGTAGTAAACATTTGGGAAAAAGATTATCCATGGTCCTTGTGGAATTCAGTCTGAATAAATAGACTCTATGGATACGGTATGTGTTAAACAGCTCTCTTTCATATTAGGTATTATTCAGAATGAAAAAATAACCCCAGCCTGATCACGTTTCAAGAGCTGGGGAAAAAAAAAAAAAAAAGATAAAACTACTATCCTAATCTTTAGAAATACAAACCCTAAAATGCTTTAGTTTGATTTTTCCATTGTTTTGCCATTTGCATGAATTTTATTTTTTTAATTCCTCACACAGTAGAGTATGTTATAAATATAGCAATTCAAATACTTATGAAGATCATCAGTCATATTCTAAGTTCTGAAAAGAAAATGTTGCTCAAGACCATTTTGAAAAGCATTACTTCTAACATTTTTAGTCAGAAAATTACAGTGATGAAGTCATGTAAGAGGGGACACAAAAGAAAACCAAAGATTTAAGGATGTGTGTACTACAATTGAAGGAGTGAGTGTAGCACATGTAGGGCTAGTTTTAACTACTGAGCAAGAGTATCTATTAAAATGAAGCCCATGTGGCATTCAGCTCACCGTCAAAAATGCAGAGGCTCCTAAGCAACCTACAAAGTTTGTGCCAAACTCTTAGTACAGAATTGACATTGCTACTGGAACCTCCAAAAGCCATCTTAAAGCTGCCTCAGGCTTGCATCATATATACAGAATGTGTACCTCCAGCATATCCTTATGTTAAAAAGGCAAGAGAAACAAATAAAGTAATATAAAGACATTATTTAGCATCTCTTCATGTATTTTCTGAACTGGACTACACCATACTTACAAATTCAGAGACAAAAAAACATTACATCTATAACGTACATTGAAGGAAAAAACGTTTTAGCTTCTGTTAGCCTGCTAAAACAAAGCTTTTGCAATAATGTAACGCCTTCATCTCAGTAAAATTTGATTGCTAGAAGATGATATTGCAGAAAGTGGTCATGCAATACCAATACAGATTTGTAGACATGAATGCAATGCAACTGTTATTGAACTGGAAGACCTTGAGGCATATAGAGCTGAGCACAAAATCAAACTTGAAACACTCATTTCTAGTATCTTTGCACGGAAGGTTAAATCATGCAACACTAGAAAAGTACCCTTCCATCACGAGATTTGCATGTCTAGAAGCAATTCAGAAAGGAAGCATGAGTCCAGCTACAGCAGACAGTCTGTCTTTCTGCGAGGAGAAAATGAGAAAGTTTTGTACAGTATGACATCACCATATGGGGAAATAATACTTTTTACAACTCTGTTAATGTGCATCTCTGATCCTCCAGGCTACTGAACTCATGTACACAGGAACACCAAGGACATTTTTCACAGACAGTCCACAATGACAAGCATTTGATATTTAGACTGATGAGAATTTTCTTAGAACTGGATTTTCTAGTTTCAGCAAGAGAACTCTTGCCATTTTCTCTAAATAAGTAAAATACTTGCCATTTTCAGGTAATTGCAAGTGGTACAAGCCTAATGGATCATTCAGCCTTTACTCTTCAGGGAAGTCAGACGAGGAATGACCTCACATTTGCAAACAATTTATCCTTATTTTACTCTGCCCTTTGTATTTTTCCAAAGATCATAAATGCACAATAAAGCATCCATAAGAGACCTGTATGCCACTGGCTACTGTATTGCACATACTACTTTATGTAAAACCATTTCCAAAAGACCCTTTTGCTAATCTAGTATAGCAGGTGTCTCTGACAAGGAGTAACAGCAGGGCCCAAACACCAACATAGTCACAATTTATGCCACTGAAAAGATGTTATGCAGTGGTATTGTCTTCAGAACTATTGGTATACTGATTTGGGCTTCATTCCCCAGAGGTGCCACTGTTCACCTTATTTCACATGCTAACTTATGCTTATAGTTATTCACATATAATTTATTACTTTTTTCACACATGAAGCTCAAGTTTCTATCACTAGATCATTTCATGTTTTTTCCTGCCTACTTTTAATATAAAATCTTCTTACAGGGTTATGTTTAATGCAAGATCAAGAAGCCTAATATAGGCTGAAGAAAGCTTCATAGCTGTAAAATGAAAAGTGACATTTGAAACTCTTAAGTCACTCCAATACTCTAGTTTCAGAGAAGTTTCCCAGTTGTCAACCTTTTTAAAACTATATGTTTTTAAAACGATGTACGTTTTAAACCTTCAAAACTTTTAAAACTGTCTGTGGTCTTCTCAAGGGTCTTTGGCAATGCTGTACACAGATATATTGCTTTAACATAATTTGCTCAATCCACATTGCATCAAAAGCTACTGTTCAGTTTGAAATCCAGAGGTATGCTGCTTTCTACAACGGTCTTATCCTCAGCGTTATTCAGGATCAGGATGCAACCAGAACTGTCACTTAACCTTTTTCAAAACTTTAACCCTTGTCAAACCATCTATACCAGTCTTCGGTATTCCTCAAATTCTTTGGAAAACACAGGTAGGCATTTGGGAGGGCTAAGGGAAAACAGTGGTTAAAAAATGCATTTTGCACAATGCCTCTGCAGTTATGGAGAAGACGAAAGCAGTATAAATGGAAATCAAACCCTTAGTAGGGAAGCTTAAAGACTGCCCTGAGGGGACTGGCTTCAGTTTAGACAGTATGGCTTTGGTTTAAGAGTCAATGGTAGAACAAACAGTGATGCCCCTGAGTAGTGTTTTCTTGCCCAGTATGGGTATTGGAAGCTCATCTGTCTGCTAATAAATAAGACCTGCTTCCCTGATAATTTATCCTGGGTCAACAGTAAGATAGGTCAGGATACTTGATGAAAACTACTTTCTAGTATCTTCACTCACTTTTTGGAAGGGGTTTTGGATGCCAGTTGTGTCTGAGTCTGTATTCTTGTTTGAACTCATGGAGGTGGAAGGTAGAACTGTAAATTTCACAGACACAGAGCCACATTTCTTAACTGCAGTTTGGACAACTTGAATTCAAACTTCACATCACATCACATGAGTCTCAAGGCAAAAAAAAAGAAATTACACCCCAGGACTCTATTTACTAAAGCGAGTTAAATAGATAGCATTTTGCCCTAGTTACACTTGGAGTATGCCATTCCTATAGAACAACTCGAGTGTTAATCCCCATGACGTAATTGTAAAATAGAATTTCTTCTATTTTAAAATAGAAGAAAACCATAGCAATTTCAGTGAAAAGAAATTTTGACTTCTATTAAGGCACTGCATTTTTCCAGGGCATAGCAGCAAATTACAATATGGAAGAAAACAGCTTTTATAAAGAACGACTTCTTGAGGCACATTTCATTTATAATTTTATGCCTAAGAATTGCAATGTGTCCCCAACAGAAGGTATTTATTAACTAGTTTCGACACTAGTAGGTGAAGCCAGTAACTCAACTGCAAAAAAACAAGATAGGAATATCAAGCCCTCATGCCCTCATGTAAATTAGAATGAACAAAACAATCAATATATGCATAATCTAATCCAGCACCACAATTAATGGTGCGTCTGAATCAGCTGGTGATAAACAGTCAACAATAGCTAAACATACATATCTCACACATGATGGCTGAAGAAGAAAGTAAATATTTTTTGTATCTGATCAGTTCTCCTTTGAAGAACTTTAGCAATATCAGTGTCTACAAACTTTGATGGTCTGTAATTTTGTTTACTTAACCCACCATGGCACTGCATGAAAAAATTCTCTACATCTAGAATGTCTAAAACGAATCTGAAATTTGTTAATTCAGTGTTTGCTGAAATTTCTAGCTGTGTTAATCTTACCTTTGTATTTCTAGACACCTTAGACGAAGTCTATTTTATGAGAATTTTGCACAATTAAAAAAAAAAGTAAATAGAAAGGTCCAAAGTGCCATGGCAGCTGTTCTGTTTGAAAGTGGAAGCTTAAAGTTAAGATTACAATATGCCACAGGTAAAGTATTATCTGCACATCAAAGCATCACTGCTGTAAAGAAATATGAAGCACTGGATGCCAAATGTTGACTACCTCCACTCTGAAGATGAATAAGACAGCAAAGATTACTGAGTGAAAATAACCGAGAACATGTTCAGGATTTGTGGGGAGTGGGGTGGTCTTGTTGTTTCTATTGTTGCTTGTTGGGTTTTTTTATACAGCATAATAACATGTTTAAAATTTTCCAGGAACTAAACACAGTGATTAGTCTTGGCCTTCTGTAAAAGCAGCCAAGTTATATTATTACCCTGGTAAATTTTACTTTTTGAGGACTCCCTCACTGACTGGATTTGAGAAAAGTAATCAATTTATCTCTTGCTGGTTTCAATTTAAATTCACACAATTTGGATTTGTAGTCTCAGAATTATGAAGTTAGCTTCTGGGAACATTATTCTCACACAAGATTATTTTAAAATACGGGAATTATATGCAATTTTTATTAGGGTGCACAAAAAAAAAAAAATCAAGCAAGGTTCAGAGAATTTTTTTAAATCCAGAGATGTCTTTAACTCATTTTGCCTCAGTAAGGTGTAGATCTTCAGCAAGACTTAGGGCTTGAGAGGGTGAAGAACAGAAAGAGGAGGAGGAGGATTGGTATTTCATGGTACTACCTATTTACATAGAACCAAATGTTACTGAAACAGTTGATTTCACTGCAAGTGTAATAGGTCTTCTCCAATGAGAAAAGTTTAAAAAATAACCTTTAAGTGGAGGTGTTACTGTTCAAAGAAGAAAGGCTGGACCATGAATGATAAAAAAAAAACATATTTCACTTTTAAACACCTCTTGTAAAGGTTGTAAATACAGACTTGCTAACAGATATACTTTTCTAAATATGTTCATACTTTATTCTGGTTTCATATTCGTTATTTTACATATTTTAGAGAGAACATTATTTTAGAGAGAACTGAAGTTCTCTATCTATTAAAAGTAATTAGACTAACTTTGTTTAGACTATCAGCAGGACACACACAATGATATACAAAGAACTGACACTTTTAAATATTATTAAACTCTACAAAGTGGAAAAAAATCCCTTTGTACAGAACTTCCACCTAAACTATTTCAACATTTTTGGATGAAGAATAGAAGTCATTATAAGGTGTATTGCTGCAAAGACAAACGATGTGAATTCATATCTAGGCATTTATTGAAGAACCGGTTAAAAAAAAAAAATTCTTCCATCACTTAAGAGTATTTTTTACTTCACAGTTCAGCAGTAGTTCTGTGATCAGTGAAATCTTTTCAGATTTCACTCTGTGATTTAAAAAAAAAAAAAGATTTCTTGGATAGGATCTCATCCTGATCTTTTTTTCAGTTTTTATGGTATGTCTAATTACAGCTAAGTGCACCTCTGGAAGTAACATCAAATCTACTTGCAAGATCCTGGGAGTTCACAGCACAAGTGAAAGTGAGAAAGTTATTAAAAATAACAACAATAAAATAAGTCATCATCTCGTTCTCAAATTGGCCAAATTTAATGAAGGCTAAAGTGATTCCATGCCCTCAGCTCATGGGAATGAAGTTTTGCTTCTGGAAGATTCTCGTTGTACCAAATTGGAAAAGGAGAGCAGAAACTGTCTCTGCTATCTTTGAACACCAGCTGCAGGCCTAAAACTAATGAAGATGAAAGTCTTTGTGCCCACTTCAGAAGAGATGGATGTGAAGTACATCAAATATCAGAGGCATACATGAAATCAACAATGCCAACAGCTGTGTTAAAATGAGTCCATACCATTAGAATTGTTACAAGCAGAATAAAAACCATTAAGAAATTAAAAATGTGCCAGATTAAGAATGACTCATTCCCTAGGATTTTTCAAATTGCAACCCAAGGATGTCCTCAGATCAGAACTAACCAGTCTTGGTGTGGAACCATAAAAAACATGTTCCAGTTCAGCAGGGACTTCGAGGGATGTTAAACAGACTTTAAGAGTGACAAAAAGAATGGGGAAAGATCTCACTGCCAGCCGCTCAAGTGACTCCATACATCAGAAGCACAGAAAGTGTCCCACTCTCCTCCCACAAGCTGTATTTCCAACTTGATCCACTATTCCACCACGGTTTACTGCAGCTCTGAGAATCCTCACAGCGTGGCCTTTCCCTGGGGGTAAGGGAGGGGAGGCCAACCCCAGGACAGTACTGCTCATGCTGCTTTCTTGTGTCATTAGAGTCAAGCCTGGCACTAACTGCACTCTAGGGGACTTCTGGCTTTAAATTAATTCCCATCTCTTAGCAATACCATTTATGCACACTATTAGGGAGCCACTAATATTCTGGTCAATATCCTCCTTTTCATACACTGGTAAAAAGCAATTTCTTTAAGTTTATTGGTTGGAGTAAAGAGAGCCCCCCCTTGGTACAGGTATTCATTCTCCCAAGCTCAGAGTGCATCAGCTGTCCTGGGTACAGTTTTCCACATCATAGTAGTCATCCAATGTACTAAAACAATGGTACTTAACTGTGAGAGATCAGACAGAAGAATTAATGTGTATTAAGGCATTTCAGACATTTGCTGTACTGGTAGGATTTCCTTTAGGACTGGAAGTTTCCACAGGTGTCTGCATTTGCACTTTGTCCAATGCTGCTTACTATCCTTACTACTTCTAGAGACTGGTCTAGGAAAATGTTAGGCGAAAGCCCAATTGAAACAAAGTAACCTTTGTAAAGTAAAAATAGCATAGATTAATAAAGGGGCTAGAACGACAGTTTATTTCTTTATTTTGGCAATTTTTCATATACAACTTCCTTCAACCCCCAACAGTTGGAAAACCGGGTTTTCATTCTGTTTTCTGGTACATCCTGCAGACGACAGTAAATCTGCTTTATCCATTTGAAAAATCATTTGCTTGCCTTGTGATTGCTGTTAGAATTTAAGCTGATAACAAAATCAGCCTCTTACTCCGAGACATGCACTGTTCCCGAGCACATACCCCTCAAGCCCTAATGCCTAGTGCAGGATGGGATTACTAGGGATCAGAAGTTGGCAAAACTGGTTATCTACTCACAGCTTAGCCCAAAATCGTTCATAAAGACAATATTCTGGGACTCACTCAAGGCATTTAGTTATAGCTGTTCTGGTTTCCAATTCTAATAATTCCCCTCACAGGGCAACTCTAATTTCCAGTCGCACTAAAACAAAACCAATGCCACATGAATACTGAGCAACACCCATATTTATCAGCCATTCCCAATCAAATAGTCCAAGGACTTATTTAACTCACCTGAAGCTTTAACTTCTACAGTTACTGTAAGAAGAGAGCAAAAGCCACTTCCTTATTTGCGTTATAAATTTTATTTTAATAATATTTATTCAAATTCTGGTTACAAGCCAAAATAATTGTGTATCAATGTGAAAAGGAGTTAAAATAACAAGTATAATTGAAAACAAGCAACTTATGAAAAATACTTGCTGTGTCTATCTACTCATGGAGATAAAACCCAAAAGATGATGAGAACCATCCTTTTTCAACACAGCATGTAATTATCTTTTCACCAGGCTCATATTACAGCTAGTCTGGGCTGGAAGACCAGTCTTAGATTATTAACATAACAAAATCTTACACCTTTAGTACAATGGAATTTATCTTAAGATAAAGCAAAAAAATAACCTAAAACACTTAGTGACCTCCGAGGCTAAAGAAAACCCATTAAACATCTTTTCTATTTTTTTAAGTGCACTAAATATTTCAGCACTAAAGTCTAGATTTTACTATTACCTTAACATGAGAACACCAGAAATTCATTACAATCTTGCCATGTATTACTATTATTATTAGGGGGTGAGAGCAGTTTTACTTGTTTTCCCCCTTAAATTCAGAGTTCTCTACCACTACTAATACCTGAATGTTTAAATTAGCTGTAGTCACTTGATGACACATTCTACTGGAATCCTCCTCTTCTTCTCTTTCCCTCTTTTATTCCATGTACATTGCAGCTGGTAACATGGATGAAATCCAGATGTTATGTAAAACAGCTGCAAATATGTGCTTCTATTTAAGCCTCCAGTACTTTTACTCATACATAGAAAATGCTTATACTGTCAATGTCTGTGAGATCAGTTCACTGAAAAAAAAAAAAAAAAAATTAAGTCAGCTGCTATGCCTCAGTAACAAAAGTCAAAAAGACCCCTCAGTCAAACTCAGTCCTTAACTTAAAGTTGAATACCAGTTGGCTTATCAAGCCGTTCATTCAATGACAAACTAAAATATTTTGTGTATCAGCTTTGTAGCTTTTTTTTTCCCCATATAAGTTCACTATTCATTGCATTTTACTTTTTCATTTTGATCCACACATACATAACAGCACTATACAAAAGCTGATTATCTGTTCTCTTCCAAGGTTTGGCAAAGTCTTATCTAAATCTGCAGTACAAGTTCATTAAGGAAAATGAAAGCTCTAATTTTTCTCCCATTCTGTTGCTTTAACATAGAATCATATTATTTCTATTCACAACACACTTTAACATACTTTTAGATATTTTTAAGCAAGGAAGTACGGAAATATTAATTGATCACAGCAGAAAAATCATACAAAATAAAACCCAATGAAACTCCACTACTAAGTGCATAGAATATCACCACATTAAACACAGTTTATAGAAAAGAAAAAAAAAAAAGGGAAAGAAAAAGACATTGATGAGTTTTACTTTAGTCTCATGTAAACACAGATTTGTGAAGCTGAATATGAAGTTATCAAATATCAGTGTCTGTATATTTACAAATATATTAGCAACAAAAGGAGGGCTAAGGAGAATCTCTATTCTATACTGGATACTTGGGGAAACATAATTATAAAAGATAAGGAAAAGTCCAAGGTAATTATTGCCTTCTTTGCCTCAGATTTCCGTAGCAAGAGCAGTTGTTTGCTGGGTACCCAGGCCCTGAGCTGGAAGACAGAGAGAAGAATGATGCTCCCATAATCCAGGAGGGAATGGTCAGTAACTATGCCACTTAGGCATGCACAAGTCTATGGGGCCAGATGGAATCCACCCAAGAGTACTGAGGGAGCCTAGTGGAAGAGCTCATGGAGCCACTTTCCATCATTTGCCAGCAACCCTGGCTAACCAGGGTGGTACCAGCTGACAGGAGGCCAGCCAATGTGATGCCCATCTACAAAAAGGGACCAAAAGAAGATGAGGGGAACTACAGGCCTGTCAGCCTGACCTCAGTGCCAGGAAGGTCATGAAGAAGCTCATCCTGAGTGGCATCACGCAAACACATGCAGGACAACCAGGGGATCAGGCCCAGCCAGCATGGGATTATGAATGGTAGGTCCTGCCTGAAAAACCTGATCTCTTTTTATGACACTTGGTGACCCACTTAGTGGATGAAGGAAAGGCTGTCTAGCGAAAAATTAGTAGAGCCTTTGACACCAATTCCCACAGCATTCTCCTGGAGAAACTGGTTGCCCATGGTTTGGACAAGTGCACTGGTCTCTCATAAAAAACTATCATAAAAAACCCAGGCCCAGAGAACGGCGGAGAATGGGGTTACGTCCAGCTGGCAGACAGTCACGAGTGGTGTTAATAAGGGCTCAGTCTTAGGGACAGTCCTGTTTAATACCTCTATCGGTGACCCAGACAAGGGGACCGAGTGCTCCCTCAGTCAGTTTGTAGGTGACACGAAGTTGGGCAATGTCCACCTTTGATTAAGCAATTATATCTTGAATGAGATTATTTTTAACACCACTTCTTATCCACCTTGGAGGTATGCTATTAAATTTTAACCATTAATTATCAGACGCAGACTTTTCCCAGGATTGTTTTCTTTAACAAGAAAAGGAGAGGAAGCAACCAGGAAACATTTTCTCCCATTTATGATACAGAACCCAGTAAAATACTTTGACCAAATTCAGAGATATTACTTTCATTTATCCATACACACACACTCCCCCTTATACACAATTCTAAGTAATCATGTTAGTGAGGATGCCTGTGGTGTGGGAAAAGCACACAGTTCTGTCTAAATTCTTGCTCAGGAAGGATCACCTCCCTGCCTGGTGCACACTTCACCCTTAGATGAAATTCTGGGTGAGGTATCATGCAGGGACTCTCCGTTACACAACAGCTCCTGCCCAACTCTGTATCATCAGTTCCATATTTTCTGATGCAGGGTGGTCTAGCAGAATTTTAGCTTAAATATGCAGCTGAGCATAGGATGACATAGCTGAATAATAAGGGTGTGAGCATGAATGCAAAGAACAGTAAACCAGTTGCTCGGTGTGAGGCTGCAGATAAGTTCTGACTAGGTCTAACACTACAGGAAAAAAACACCGAAAGCTTTCCTACAAATGGAGTACTACAGTCTCTTACTACTGTACCAGTGACCAAGATCAGACAGAGCATTTAAGAAAACTTCAGTAGGTCACTGTCACCCCATTAGTGGAGATCTAAGAAAAAAAAAATTCTTCCAGTGAATTAAAAAGAATAATGTGTGTCACAAAGCACAAAATAAGGCTGACAATGCAGAGTAACAGTGTAACCCTGACAGTGGTACAGCCAGGGCAACAATCATCTACAACCACCTTCCTCATTTCCATATGTTGCCATGCAGTAGCACTGTGCAAAAAACACAGATGTAGGTTGTCTCGAGTCATTTTTTTCCTTTGTCAGATCATAATTTTACTGCATTTGTTTGGGTTTGCAACAACAGTAGATGGAAAAGATTTTCTGCTTTTGCATGGAAACCTTTTCCATGGAGCAAAACTGGGCAGTGCCCTTCCAGCACACTGCTTCACAAGTATTAACTGACCACTTAATGTGAGAGGCTATAGACTCGATTATGCCTTATACACTGAAATATAAGTGAGATTATCAAAATGGGCACCTGTTTGGCTCCTACAGTAATGGTTCATTCATTACTATATTCAGAAAAAAACCCTGTAAAAGTGTGAAAATGTAATCAACTTCCATAAAATTCTGAATTCATGATTATTCACCATTTTGAACTGGGAAAAATAACTTGAATTTAATTCCATGTTAAGATTTTTAGAACAAAATGTCATTTTTATGTGACATAATTCAGTGTCAACTGCAGTCACTGACAGTAGTGCTAAGAAGTGGTGAAACTTTTCAGTACATGCACTTTAAATAAAAAGTCTTTTCTTCCTAAAGTATACTGGTTTGTATCCCATTAGTCATTCTTTCCAATTCCATTTCCAAAAGAAGAGTTTAAATTTCCAACTTAAAGATGAAGCTTTATTTTTATTTAATATTTTTATGATTTCCCTCTTCTTTCAATTTTGAAACATGTTGAAGTGAATGAGAAGGGGAAAAAAAAATAAGTCCACTGTGAAAAAAAAAAACCTCTGCTATCTCTTTTTTGAGGAAAAAAAATAATTTAGAGAATGTTTTCAAACACTTTTAATTCTTCCATTCCTTTCCCAATAAATCAGTAAGAAAAAAATACAGATATTTTATTCAGTAATTAACAATTTTTACAAGTTGAAATATTTCTGATTTGTAGGACTACAGCATTAAAATTTAGGCATAAAACTCATATTTTCTAGTTTGCACATGTAAGTGGAAAATAAGTTTTCTGCATGGAAAGAAAGCAAGGAAATTGCAGATATTCTCATTTAAGAGCAGAGGTTAAAGGGTTTTTTAATTTAACCAAACATGCAAATAAAAGGAGAGCTCTACTCTCTTACTCTCTGCAGATTAACCCTATTTTCCAAAATAAGACCGCCCTCAAGGAGCTTTCCATTTTTTTAGCAGATTCATTTAAGCTACTTTAGTCTCTCTAGAAAGATAAAAATCTAGTCAACAGCAGAATACAGATCAAAAAGCCTTTGCCTTCAAAGGCAAACAACTTCAAATTATGGCTCATAAAACAGTAACACTCCAAAGTTTATTCACTGTGTCTTTGTTTCAGAAAGGTGTTTTTAGATATTTGTCTACAATTTCTCCTGTTTTTCTCCTTGTAGGTAACTACCCTGGTTACTGACAAGCCTAAAAACACAGAGAAACCAAACTATTTCGGAGACTTAGAAATATTAGAATAGATATATCACAGTATTAGAATGGAGGATTACTACACACAGGCAATTGTAGAGTGTTAATTATTAATTTAAATTAAGAAATATTATCTGGATGCTTCTGCAGCCACCAAGACAGTGCTGTGAGCACTTTTTGGAGAGATACAAAGATGAAGCATTTTCAGACCAGGTGTCTCCTAGCAGAAGAACATGTGTGTAGTTAGGAAACAGACCAGCTAAACAAACTATTTTTAAAGCTTATTCTTGCAGCTGTCTTCATTCTCTTAATACAGCTGTGCAAGCCATGAAAAGTCTACGTCATAATTAACTATTTTGCTTTCACTTTTCATCTCCTCTATAAAAGACATATAATCAGTCACTTTCATGCTGAAGCTTGTAATATACATCAGTATAATTACTACTACAGTATTTAAACCAAACTTAAGTGCTATTTAGTCAGAATCATAGTGGGGCTTACAGTGTTAAATAATGTCTGCTGCTAGCGACAAATTACTCTCAGTAGATACTTCACACAGCAAGTGTCATTTTTCTTTTGGCTGCATTACTATCAAACAACGAGATTGCTTGTGCTTTGGGAGTTTTGGTGGTTTTTTTTTTATTTTTTTTTTAAAGTAGCTCCAGCAGAAAAACTCCCAAAATTTCAAGATTAATTATAGGATGCTTAGGTCCCATACTTGCATTGGTGTTGTTCCTATGCTTGAACAGGAGCAATCTGATAGGATTCTAACATGCTGCTGTTACCTCCTTTTCTCTGCCAGACTATCGGTAAATATTCATAATTTTTGATATCTATATTATATAAATACGCTTTTTAAAAACAGTCTGTGTAAAATACCAGAGACCTTCTCCAGTTTAATTTTACCTTAGTCTTTGCTCTCAGTACTATTTGTGAGGTCTCCAATTTCTACCACTCTTGCAACTTACAGCTCTCACCGAGATCTCAATGATGCACAGAGTCAGCTTCTGCCATTTCCCTGTGGAATACTCTCAGAAAAACACATTCTTCAATGATTAAATCTAGTGGGATGTGCTCCTTGGGAATATCAGATAGTCTAAATTAGCAGCATCTTCAAAGAAAAAAAAAGTCTTCAGAGCAAAACTATTTTTTCAGACTATGT
Organism: Oxyruncus cristatus; assembly: GCA_013399855.1. Lineage (NCBI taxonomy): Eukaryota > Metazoa > Chordata > Aves > Passeriformes > Cotingidae > Oxyruncus > Oxyruncus cristatus. The sequence continues at coordinate 2,345,439 of VXAY01005125.1, forward strand.
CTGCCCGAAGCCCAGCATAAGGCTAATAAAATAAAATAGTTCTCTGCTTGCAAGGTTCATAAATGGCAAGAGTCAAGTCAACCTTTGTCTCGCAGAATCCAAGTTACAGTCAGGAACATTATTATAAGCACACTTGCCATCTGTACTCAAACGCTAATGGCGCAACTGGATTGACTGTATATGGACAGAAATGGTCTCAGAAAGATTTGGATTACAAAACAGATAAAATATAACAGATGTGCCCATCAGCAGGCAGGCTGGCATTCACTCCACAGCAGCTGAAGCTTCCAAGAGTAAGCATACTGGAGCAATTCATCTCTTGAGCTTTCAAGTCACAGAAAACACAAGTTCAAAAGTACCCTAAATATATGAGGGGGGGAGAAAAATAGAAAAATACTTGCTTCTTGGACCATGGATTATAAACAAGCTTTAGCTCCAAGCTCTGTACTATTGTTCTACTCTGGATCCAGCCTTAGCCGACTCATTCTGCAATTCCTGAGTGTGCTGTAGCTCTCTGGTGAGCTGGGCAAACCAGCTCTCTGCCCACAGGGACTCCAGGCGCATCAGAAATGGGGTAAAATAAGAGCAAAAACACCATGATGCAAACCTGCAACCAGCAATTTTGCATTGCCTACTTGACTTGTGTAGGCTTAAGCACTGCAATGCCCACAGTTCCCAGTACACCCACGCTAAGGCCCAGACTGGAGAGAAAAGCAGACTGTTTTGAAGAGTGGTTCTTCTCCCTGGGGAGGGCACTGCTTAAAGCCTGCTAAGGGACACAGCAAGCAGAGCACTACACTTGGACTTCTACTTGAACTAAAGATCAGCATCACACACTTCTACCAGCACCAAAGGGCCGCTTTCCTCATGGGAAATTGGAGAGGTTTGAAAATCCTGGGAAAATCTCTTTGGGCTAGAAACTGATCAGTTTCCTGAATCCCATGCAAGGGAAAGAGAAGGGAACAGCCACCACCTCTTCTTGTAATCTTGTTTCTAAATTACCAAAGTCAGTAACAGATTTACATTAAAATTTTTTTGACAGTATGTTCAGATTGTGTTCCACTTGCAAAGACCATAATTTATTGTGTATGTCACCACATTGAAGGGGAAAAAAAAAATTTAAAAAAATCCATCTTTAAATATTTGCCAAGCTTCTACCAGAGTGGCAGGCACATCTGTCAAAGTTTTATCCTACTTTACTAGTTCTGGAAAAAAATGCAACAGATAGAAATACTAGTTCCAAATTGAAAGACAGAATTTTGGAAAAATCCCAATTTTCTTCCACTCTACTGATCTGAGAATGACATAATGACCTGATGAAGTCAACTGCCAAATACTTCTGAGGCAGACTTCAGGAGCTCCAGATGGCATTATTCAGGAGTTCTTACAGTCCTGGTTCTACCGGCTGGCTCAACAGCATTATTTTTCCATATGAAATCCTACTTCTGACCACAGTAATATTTCCACAACAAAAAGGCTACATGCTTAGAGATGACATAGAGCAGATTGGGTTTTGACTAACATGTTTCCAGCTTTCAAATAAAATTAATATATAGTTACATAGCATTATTAGTATTAAAATTAATGCTGTATCTATATTAAAATTCTAAACAAATACACTACTGAAAGTCAGATATTGCAGATTATATGCCTTCCAGCCATGTCTTGCCAATTCCAAATTTGGAACATTCAAATTTTTGAATCACTCAGATTAATGTCAACATAGCTTCTAGTTTTATATAAGAACATGTTACTATACTTCCTTTTTTCTTTTTTTTTAATTCTCCTGTAAGCATAATTTTAAGGGAAAAAGATTCAATTCCCTACAAAGAATTCTCCAAAGATTATCAGAATTAGTCTAGAGAGGACCTGGATGTCAGAGTCTAAGACCTGAAATTAAATAGTGTACAAATTTGCATTAAAAGCAGCACAGGTCTCAGTTTTCAACATATCAGGACATAACTGAATGAATGTTAACATCCTATGTAGGAGGAGTCACTGTCAAAATGTTTCTTCTCTCAGTACCAAACGAAATAACAGTATAATTGATTTTGCCAGAACTGAAACTGGGCTGGCAAAATGAATGCCATGTATAAGAGCTGCAACACTGGATTTTCCGTTGTTTTTTTGGGAGGTGTGGTCAATTGCTTAAAAAAAGTTAAGACTACCAGCTAATTATGTAATACTCCATCCCAAGGACTGATGCCATGCTGGGTATTACCTTTGAGAATCCATACGGAAATATACAGAATAAGAATGCAAGTGCATCTGGTTTGCAAAAGTCATCAATTAATTTTTTTTATGGACCTGTTGAATCAAAAGAAAGATTAATGACAATACTGTGGCTGTGAAATAGTTCACCTCCTATTCCTCTTTCTCTTCGCCCTTCAATTTGAGTGAAATTTTAGTTTAACCTTCCAGCAATTCTACACTTATTGCTATGAAATCCTCTGATCTTATTTCAATATTCCTAACTCTACTTTGTTCAGATTTCTGGTGGGCATTTATAAAACAGCACAGATCAACAGTAAAGATCAGAATTAGCAAGCTAGCTGAACAACATGAAAATATCTTCTAACATATGGTCTCCAGGAGGCTGCATGTGAACACAACTGCCATTTCCCAGAGGGGCCAGTGGTACATGACACAGATTGCACTTCCATCAGCAGCCCAACACCAGACTCTTCAGAGGTAAATCAGTAATGTAACTGCTCCAGTACAAGACAACAAGGAAGAGGAGACCAAAACACTGACAGAGAGCAGTTTTACCAAAAATATCAAATATTCTTGAAAGTATTTCACTTATTCGTATGAAATATCCAACAATGCCTTTGAGAGTTACTGAAATAAATTAATATTGAGGCATGTGGCAGCTGGGGAAGTCTGGTATTTGGTAAGGGATCGTCATTTGCAGGTCTTACTTCTCTGAAGTCAGCATAAGCAAAAAGTAGTGCAAGTTTTTGTTCTTTGAAGATTATTCTGTGCCCTTAATTTTGATCATTCTGAAATAAGAAAGCGGTGTTGCAATGCCTTGGTATGTTAATGGCAACCTTAATAAGGTATTTATGTGAACTGTAAATTTACAAAATCCCTCAAAACAAACAAACAAAAAACCCACATCAATGAGACACATTTCTCCCTGTGCAACAGCTTATTATTTACAACCTCAATTTTGAAAACACTTATTCATGTGTTTAATGTTTAAGTTTGCAGTTAGTACCACAAAGGTCAATGAAATCATGAAAGTAAATTTAGATCTTCACAAAAAGCAGGCACATAAAGGAATAACGTGGTTTAAATGGAAATTTGTTTTGATAGAATTTATGTAGGAACCTTTTTTTTTATTATTTTTAGATGACATTTATAAGAGTGCCTTAGGTCAGAAGTGGTTTCCCCAGAGATTAATAACTAGAAAAATACAGAAAATGAAGGGCAGGTGTGTATTTTAAGGGAGCTGTTTTGCTTGTTTGTTGTTTGGGGTTTTTTTATTTGGGTATTTTGTTATGTTTGGGGTTTGCTGTTTATTTTTTTCAGTTAAGAGAAAACCATGTAGCCTCACAAGAAACAGTGCTGGGACTACTGTTGCTGGTCTATTAATGACTTTTTTTAAAAAGAGTATCAAAAAAACAAAACCTCAAAAAGGTTAATTAGAATAGTCCTCTCAAGAAAGAAAACAAAGCACATGAGAAGCTGAGAAAAGAGTTCACGACAGTGACCGATAAAGCTGCATCTGCAACAAGCACCAAGGGACACTCAGGACCAAAGCAGTAGTATCACAACAGAGACCCTCTAACTATCAGACCAAACACCAGTTGTGATCAGAAACAAAACTAAGATTACTATGCCAAAAACTGTAAGGCCCTGAGCAACCTTTGCTTTGCTGCAGGGATGAGGCTGGATGAGGTGACCTGCAGAGCTCCCTGGTTAAGATACTGGTATGACTCCACCATAACGGGCATGGAACAGCTTCATTATGCTTCAGTGAAGCTGGAAAGCAGTCAAATGGCAAGTCCAAAGACTATAGATGGACTTGCTAAACTCATTACTCAGTGATTCTTTTAAACTCCATATACTCCACACAAAAAACGTCAAGCATCGTTGCACTTGAAGGGGGTTCTTGATCTACATTCTGTAGCACATCTTACCTCCATGCAGATGCAGGCTGGCTCCTAGCCAACTCAGTGTTCCAGGCACAGGGACAAAGATCTGCAACATTTGGTGGTTAAGTGATGCCTAAGTAAGACCAGATCTTTCTCATATACTCCTTTATGATAACTACTTGGAACACTGAAGGTAATTCAGAAATGTTACTTTTGTGTGTGTGCAGAGGTTTAAGGTTAATATAACTTTTATAGAGCTAGATTATCTTTGACATTAATCCTGTGAACTTTAAAAGTGTTTCAACTTCAAATTACATAATTGTTTCACACAACATAATACAACAAAAAAACAGAACTGCCTGATAAGTTCTGATATTTGCTATTCTGAAACATCAAGATCACTACAAAAAGAACAAGACATTTTCTAATAGGTGGTTCTAAAACTCACAGGAAATTCAAGTAGTGAATCCCAAAAAGCCAAAAGTCATTCCCATTTACGATGCTATTTCCTCATGCATGCATGTCCTGCAAGATAGTCTGTAAAGTTCTCCTCAATAGTAAAGAAACTGCTAAAACAATTCTTACTGAAAAGCAAGAGCTTTGAAATCTGCTTTGGAAACTGAACTAAGTAGAAAAGAATTTTCATAGAGAAAAGTGAAAGAAGAGTAAGAAAATGTGTTCCCATGGAATTTCTCCTTTATAAACTCAAGAATACATTTCTGGAATTTCACACACAGATTTTTCTATCCACATTAGATGTTAAAGGGAATAAAAGCCTCATGATCAAACCTAAATGAATTTTTAAGTAAAGCAACATTCTTTAATTCAAAATTGTGACCAATTCTGTCAACCAACACACTCATCAGCATTATAAAGTTACTCCGAAAGTGTGTCAAAAAGACATCCTTTAAGAATACATCTCTTTCTCTGAAAATGATAAAAACTTACTGCAAGTTGCAAGAAATGAGTGCTCCTTGCATCAACCATGTCCCAGAGCATGCTGCTTAAAACTGATAAAGGCACAGTCATGGGACACTTACAGCTAGGACACGTTCCACATCGTACAGAATTCATAAATATATGTCCTAGAGAAATGTTTCAATGGAACAAAGGGATGACTATATTGGTTCCACCAGCCAAAAAACTTCTACCTACTACTAAATCATTCCCTAAATACTGGTTGTATAAATGGGGATACAGTAAGACTTCAGAAGAGACAAGTACGCCTCATTTAGCCTTATCTGCCATCACTCCAACTCCACTTAAAAGAACAAATATGTAAGTGATTTTTTAAAAAAAAGTCATGTGATCTAATGATGGTTTTGTTTATATTTAAACTATCATATTTTTCTGTTTACCCAATACATAGCTTTTGCATTTAACTGGGCCCAAATACAAAAAGAGATCATTTGTCTGCATCCAAGAGCATATAAGAGGAGAAAAAACAGTCCTATTTCTGTGTGTTGCCTCATTAGGCATGCCATTTCTTGAGCTGAAATAAGGCAGGGGGAATCTTAGTTTGCATAAGCTGTCCTCTTTCTATGCTCAGTTTTTTGTTGGGAAATTGGAAAGTGACATGGCAGATACTAGCTTCTTGTTTCATATGGCCTCTAGCAATGACCAAAGTGTCTGAGCAAATTAAGTAGATTCCAAGTGAAACATCTATAAAACTCAATTGTTCAATCAGTTTCTTGAACTTACCTTATCTCATTCCATTTATCTTATTTCCTCCAATCACTGATACAGTACCTAATTTAACACCTACCACCACAAACATTTACTGCCAGTAATTGTTACAACATGATAAATTGTAAAGTAATTGTAGAGTGCCACAAACTTTATGACTCTCTAGGCAATGGTAGGGGAAAAAAAAATACATTAGTAATTATGAGACTTATCAAAGGCAGTGAAAAAACATAGAACTGGGTTAAAAAAAAAGATTAAAATTGGTATAAAAGTACTGAGTAACAAAGACTCTCTTTGCTAATTCAGAGAACTTCGTGGTGACAGTGGCTGGGGAATTTCTCTAGATTGGCCACACTAAATTAAATCCCTTGCAATCCCAACCAGAAAATTGTATCACTCTTAGGATTCATCTCTTTTCCTATGCCATGCCAAGCTAGCTGGCAGTAAAGCAGATTTATAGAATAAAAACAAATTGGTATTACTTCTTCCCGACTCTTGTTTTCTTCTGATTATCTTCTGAAAGCTTTGTAATAGAGCCAAAGGTAATTTATAGCCAAAGTTAAATGAAATGAATAACAGGCAACTGTAAAGTGTTAGATTTCTTTACAGGGTAGCACTCCAAAGGGTAGACAAAACAAACTGGCCAAAGGAGGCAGCTATAGTAAACTACGCTTCGTTAAACACATGGAGAGTTAATTCTGCTCAATAAGCTTATTTTAAATGTCTACTTCCTTGAAATTGAAACGGTCATTAAAAAGTGAGGTAACTGTAAAGGATTATAGCAGGAAGGCATCTGTTGCCTCACAGACATTCAGTGCATTCATACTGTATTAGTGAAAGAGTAGAGAAAAGTGACAGATACATCAATTTTGCAGCACCGCAAAGTGTAGAGTTCTTCAAGCTGTCCTTTGGTGGGATGGTCAAAGGAGGTTAATAATTCTAACTTTAAGCATGCTTCCCCAAATCCATGCTGTGATCACTGCTCCTGGCACCAGCATCAGAAAAAAAAAAAAAAGCATTTCCACCAAATTTTCTGCTATGAATGACTGAAGAAATGGACCAGCCAACACATCCATACAACAGTCCACAATCTCTGCTTTCTTATACATGTGTATTGCAAACATAGGAATTTCCCTCTGGAAAATTACCCATACAGTGATTTAACCATTCTCACCCAAAGTAAGCATGAAGCTTTCAAGGACGCTTACTCCTGCATTCACTCTTCACAGCATCTCCATTTGTTGTCCCAAAAATCAGATTTCTTAAATCAACGTATAGTTTCAGTAACCTCACATTCCTTCCCAATAAGCCACAAAAAACCACTCACTTATGACCTCACATGCAACCAGATTGATAAATAAGACTGAAGATGAAAAAAAAAAATATTTCTTTTTCTACAAAAAAACTACGACAAAACAAATGCTAGGAATGTCTGTTTGTTTGGGGTTTTTTTCCTCTTAAGGGCCACAGTAGATCAGTCATTTGTAAGGTTAAGCTGGAATTGACCAAAATTTTGCAGAGAAGGGCCAGACACAGGAACATCTTATTGGTAACTAAGAGGATGGCAAGGTTTGTGTCCTTCAAGTATTTCCTTTTTTTTTTGAGTAGGACAGGTGTGGAAAATGGACATGCCTCTGTCATAGCACAGGATTCACAGAGAAAGGTGAGTGGGAAGAGGTCCAGTCACCAAGGAACTGCAAGTGCAACAAGCAGGTAGTAGGCTCAAAACAGAAGAAAGTAATTCTTTACAACCATCTTTACAACAGAGTACAATGGAAGCTGAAAATATACACAGATTGAAGTAAAAGCTGGCCATGTTACCAGAAGGGAAGTCCACTATGCACAGAAACTGCCTCTGGTTCATGAACTGCAACCTGGGAAAGAATTCAAGGACAATATATGCTTATTCTCTTTAATATTTACCAATTTTTTTTACCTTTGGCCACTTCTCAGACAGGTAACACTGTCATATACAGGCCTCTGAGCATGCATAGGCTCACATTCTACAGAAAAGGAAGTTACATGCATATTCACAGACTTTTAATTTCTTCCAATATTCCACATTTTCATCATTAAAAATAATTATCTTATATGACAGACTAATGTAATGGATAAGAATGGTGTTGATTTTTACATTGATAATTGCTGCAGATCAATTTGTAATTAAAGAGCATCTTTTCCTTAGTCAGTATAATTTGGCACAATAACATGGGAAGATTCTGAAAAAAGATAAATACTGGATTAGTAAACAATGTCTTCCAAACTACACCACAGTTAGACAAAACTATCTAGTCATGTTGCAGTTCCTCCAAGGCACACAAATCAATCTAGTATTTAATTACCAAAATATTTATTTGCCCAATCTGAGCACAATTTTTTTTTTTTTTAAACAGTCATAGCATCGTAGAATGGTTTGGTGGGAAGGGACCTCCAAGATCACCTATTTCCAACCCCTCTGCCATGGGCAAAGACACCGCTCACTAGACCAGGTGGCTCAGAGCTCCATCCAACCTGGCCTTGAATACTTACAGCTTCTCAGGGCAACCTGTTCCAGTGCCTCACCACTCTCACAGTAAAGAATTTCTTCCTACTATCTAATCTAAACCTACTCCCTTTCAGTTTGAAGCCATCCCCCCTTGTCCTGTCACTACATGCCCTCTCCAGCACTCTCGTAGGCTCCCTTCGGTCACTGAAAGGCTGCAATGAGGTCACCCCAGAGCATTCTCTTCTCCAGGCTGAACAGCCCCAATTCCCTCAGTCTGTCTTTGTAAGAGAGGTGCTCCAGCCCTCTGGTCATCTTGGTGGCCCTCTGGACTCGCTCCAACAAGTCCCTGTCCTTCTTGTGCTGAGGACCCCAGAGCTGGATGCAGTACTCCAAGTGGGGAGTGAACAACAAATGCAGTAATTTAAATATTTAAAACCACAACAGAATACTATGTTGCTATTAGTAACAAAACAAGAATTTGTACCGATACTCTGACACTGGCTGCCGCTCAGCCTACCCAAACTATATAGCCAGACTCCGAAAGTATATTTTAAAAGGAATATCTTGCAATATCATTGGATGTTTAAACACCTGAGGAGGGCTCAGCCCTCATACTTGGATGAATACTCCTAACAGCAGGCAACCCTGGCAAAATATGAGAGTCAGGACCACCACTTCTTCCAGCCTTCTCCCTTTCAGGAAAAAGTAAGGTACCTTGCATATAAGACTGCCTCACATGCCAAAGCAGGCATCCAACCATTGCTAAGTTTTATATAGGATGTCATTCTTGGAAGGTCAAAGACCTAAGTCTTTTCCTCTGCTGCGAAAGAAGATCAGGAACAGCAAAGAAATAATTGTTTGGTCCTACTTTTACCCAGGCAGGGCAGACACTGTGCCTGTTTTTTTTCAAATTGATGCAAATAACTAACTACATCTTTCCTACTGCCTCTGATGAAAAAAACACATTACTTAACCATAAAAATACATCCAGTGTTGACAAGAAATTGAGATACAATTTACAAATAAAATGCAATACACATGACCGGTTTCTTTCACTGACATTTAGCTGCTATATATGAAAAGGACCTAAAAACCAACTAGAGAGACTGTAGGTTAAGAAATATCTGTTTAAAGAACCACTTTATTTATTGCCTATTAATTTCAGGCAGATGTCCCTGGATCAATATTTACAGTATTTTCAACCAACAGTTGTTTAAAATAAATTATTTGATTCAAGACGTATCAAAAATAAATCCCATAGGCTTGCAACCTCTGGAGTTTTACTACTGCAGCACCAAGCGATTGATAGCAACGTGAGGAATGCACGTATTGAAGAAGAGCGGAGATGGAAATACAGCCCTTCAGAGAGTTTGCCTCAAGTCTATTCCAAGCTTTGAAGATAAGGATATTTCAGTCCTCCTCCAAATGGGGGAAGGGGAACAATAAACAATCTTAACTCTTCTCTTTTGACAAGTGTTTGACTAATAGGGGTGGTGGTCTCCTGTGCAAACTTAATATTTGAGCCTGGGTTCAAAGTATTCTCAGGAATACACAGGCTCCTTTTATACAGGACAGACTAGATCCGCTCTGATAGTTGAGCATACTGTATTAACTTCTCAGAAGGGCAAACTAGCCCGTGCAGAAAATCCTGGTCCTGAGACTCGTAAGTAACAGTGCACAGGGTGGAAATAGAGCCCTTGTAACCCTACTGAAGTGCACCATAGATTCACATGACTCCAGAACAAGAAGAGCCCTAAAACTCTTCTGCCATCCAACTACACTGAAGAGATTTAACTGTGCCAACATGCATGGGGAGTATTTTTAATTTTATCCTTAAAAGGAGATTTTTGCCTCGAAGAACATTATCTACATGTCCCCAAGAATTCAAAGAAATCAGAGTCTGAAGAAAGAAAAATGTTATTTTGGATGTTAATGTGTTATTTTACTTTCTAATTTAAACAATTATAAGCAGCACCAATTTCAGATTTGGTATAAACACATCCAATGCCATTTAACACAAACATCTTCCTTACAGCCAGTAAGGACTGGCATGTCAGTTTCAAATGTATCAGGCCTGTGCACTCTGACCACAAAAATCCATTCTTAGCCTATATTACTGAAGTCCTTTCCAATGCAGCAGTGACTACATTACCACACACTCTTCAAACAGTAAACTCACCCATCTCAGATACTTCTAATTAGAGGACAAAACTAAGCTGTCGTCTAAATTTAACAGGGAAGGCCGGAGTTGGGGATCATAATTCAGGCCTTAAGGGCATTCCAGTCATGTCCACCATCTCCAGCCAGAGCCCACAACTCTCACACCCACCAGCTAAGGCAGTAACACAACTTCAGAAAGCTCTGTCTGCAAGGCACCACCCCACAGAAAAACTGTTCTCATTATCTCTTCTGAAGACAAGCAATAGAAAGCCAAGTCACTAGACCACATATTTTCTTCATCATCTCCAAATATCTGTGAATTCCTGAGAGAATCTCTGCAGAAGGAAGTCTCAAAAAGTTCAGCTTTGAACTTCATACATACATACATGTAATTCAGAAAAACACTGAATGTCAAGAATTGGGTTCCCATCCCCACCCCCTTTATCGTCAGTTACAGCAAAAAATTGGTGGAACCTGGAGAAAAAAAAAAAATTGTCACTGAAAAGGTAGTTAGTGGCAATCACTGCATCTTGTTTTACATGGTTTGCAATACACCTGAAAGGCAGTTTTCAAATTTCTCAGAAAGAGTTCTTTGTGGATGTATGCTAAAACATGTCCCAAGTATAACCTGTCAGCACAATTTTTGATATACAACTTTTAATTTAAAAATGGTGGCCTCACTGCCACTGTATCACTTACCACATATCAGATAAAAAGTATTATGTAGGAAAAAAAATGGATTTATAGCACAGAACTTTCCAAAATAGGAAATAAAGAACATATATGCAAAACATTTACCTCTGAAAGAAAAACAAATATGGTTGAAAAAGACTAACTGCTTGGGTCGGGCACAGTAGTTGAAACATGGTTGTTACAGACAAATCAAAGAACAAAAACACAGTCTCATCAGAATGTTTAGAGTTGGATTATCTATGTTGAACTATATACCATCACATAAAGTCCTTAAATCACTGCTTTTTAAACTGCTTGTTTCCACATTGAGTTCTTGATCTGCTTACAGCCCAGACTCATTTCGTTATCAGTCACATTGTTTATCAATTTTATTCCATCTACATTTGAAGAAACGCTCCTCAAAAGATGCAATTTTGCAGCGGAAGGGTGTGTTCTCCATCCCTTTAACCTGGCAACATGCCCCAAATTCTCTGAGGCCAAGGATCTTTTGGTCTTACTGTTCAAACTGACGTCAGTTCCAGTATTACCCAAAGCACATATCTTAAGCAGTATCTGAAGTCTGCTGCCTCCTATGCTTAGCTTAACATCTATAAATATATTCAGGAACTAGTTCTAAAACCCATACAAAAATCGTGAAGCCCAAAAATTTATAGGAAACACTTTATAAAACCAACTAGTCTTTTGGGAAACTGAAAACACTAATCCCTCCCTCTCTCCCCCACAAATACCTTGAGGAACAGTTCAAAAGTGACTGCCAGCTTCATGCACAGAAAGAAAAATACAGTTGTTCTTTAGACTCATCGATGAGAATTACAGAGTTACCAGAAGACTTAAGTGTCCAGAAGACAGTGTTTGTTTTCCCACAAAAGTATCAGTTCATTCCTCTAATCATTTCTATTAAAAAAAAATTTCAAGAGCACAAAAATTTTCCTTAGAATCACAAACACATTAAGAGTAAAAATTTTGTACTTATAAATGTTACATTTATTTTTCAAAATATTTTTTCAAATTCTACATATTTTATATATATATACACATGTATATTAAATAGAAGGAGCCATTCACAACAACCCAGGTTTTGCCCAAAGCACACACAACCATTGCAGATTTCTAAATGGGAAACGTAAGAAGCAAGGTAAATTTCTTAAACTCAGTTGCATCATAATTAAACATGGTGAGCAGTTGTGAGAAAAATATTGGAAAGATGGATGGATTTATAGTTATTAAAGCTTGAGAGGAGCACAAAGGTTTTCCTTTGAAGTTTTAGGAATGCAGATGTCATTTCAGTGTTGACTTTAGTAAGTCCTGCTTTACTATTAGAAGTCATATATTTCTTACAAGTCAGTCTTAGCGTATCTAAGCATTTTACTGATAAAAAGTAGGATAACCTGAAATAGTTCAAATTAAATTTGAATGGTCCAGTGAACCCTTAATGATGTCTAATCCCTTCCTTTTTGAGATTGTGGATGTATTTTCCAAAAGACCGTTGAAAAGACTATCTCCAAATAAGCCTGAGAAGCTTCTTAAGTCTCAAAAGATTCAGAACAAGAGAGTAACCAGATCCAGTGTAAAAACAGGAAAAACTGGAGTGAATAAACCTACTTAAAGCTGGTATAAAAAACACAAACATTATGTCATGAAAATTGAACAGTATGGTTTACACATCTAAATTTTGTGTCATGATTTTCAATACCTATTTCACAACATGTTCCCTTGCAATAAGAACTTTACAATTATTTATCGGTATTACCAGAATCTAAACATCTGGTAAATGTATTAAAAAATTTTTTTGGATTGAAAGTCTTTCAAATACTTTTGTTGATTTTGTTGACTGCTATGTCAAAATAGTTCTAGCCACAAACCATCTTAGCAGTAATTATTAACCAGCCTGTTAAGAAAACTTCACATTTCAAAAATAGAAATCCACTAATTTGTAGATAGATTTTAATCCATGTATGTGCTTGCATATGTACCATTAGCAATAAGCTAAACACAGTTTTAAAGACAAAATTAAACGTCTCTTCTCCAGCAGCTCCTAAGACTGAAAAGCACACAGCTAAATTTATCCTAGAATGCTAAAGCTAAATCATATGTATTTTACTACTTAATATTACATGACAACATCCAAGAAACTCTTATTTTAATGTTCTTGGACAGGCAATTAAAGGTAGCATGGCTCAAAAGAGGAAAATACAATTATTTCCTGTGCATATTTGAGCATTGAAAAAAAATAAAATGACCACATCAGAATACATTTGGATATATATATCCAAATGACCAGGAGCCTCAAATATTTTTGAAAAAAGAAAACAGGGAAAAAACAAAAAGACAATCTAAATATCAACTGTTGGTATTATAGGCATAGGCTTTGCAATGAAGTTTCCTACAAAGGGAATCTTCACTACGATACTGACACAGATCCTGTTATCAAAAGCTTCAGCTTACTTGACAGTAAGAGAATCATATTATACTTCAGATAATGCAGTCTGAATTCTAATGCACATCCACCTACCTTAGCTTTCTGTGCTGTGTTACTTAATTCACTGTTTTTTAAGGACTGTGCTTTTAATAGCTGTATATAATTTTCTACATACAGTAATGCATATGTTTATAATTTTAAGTTATTTTTTGCTATAGGAAAAATGGCTAAGCCCTTCTTAACCAGATTTTACATGTGCAGCAATTTATCCTATCACTTCCCAAAACGTGTTAGTATAAGTCACTTCAGCCACTGATGAACTTTCACAAATAGGAATATATTGAGATTTCAAACATTACTGAAATCATCTTATATGTTAGAAAATACTAGCCAGTAGCCAGCTTCTCAAAGGGAAATTTCTTGTGATGCGAATTTTAGTACAATTACATTCAATAAGTTGTTCAAATGCACCTTATACTTTGTTCAGTGCACAAGGAGAAAGGTTGGACATACATCAATGTCTTCTCTCTGCTGCCAGTTTCCTAAGAAAAAGACAATTTCCAGGTTGGTGAGATCATGACTAAGTCCCAGCGTTATCAGCTAATGACTACTGAAATTGCAGCAAGCACTATAATGGGTCAATCTTACAGTATTTTTATAAAAAACTCGATGACTTATCATGAAACAAGGGTGAATATCAAAAGCATCAGCACAGTATTTTGTATTTTTCTAATTAACTGTGGTTTAACATTAAGAGTGGCACAAGCTTAAAGTAAAAAAAAAAATTTGTAATTCTTTCATAGTGCCCTAGGAACCAAGGCCTAAATAGACACTACGTACCACAAGGAAAGTTGTTGATTCTTCAGATACTGTGATTTGTTGCTACTGGGTTTGTGTGTGTTTGGTGTGGGGGTTTTTTAATATTTGACCATCTTATATTCTATAACATCTTTTGCCAGACTCTAAAAGGGATGGTTAAACAGATGTTTAGCTCCCAGTACTACCTATGCTGTATGTGCAAATACCATTCTGAACTGTGTTTAATAAATGTGATAGATGTTCTCCACTCTAGGAAGGTAATTCTTCAAGCATCTATCTTTGAATAGATTCTGCAATATTGTTGTTCAAAGGACTTGGAGTAGTTGTGTGTGGTTTTGCTTTCATGGAGACTGTCTCACACTCTGCATTTTAAAAATTTATACCAATGTAGAAAGCTAGGTAATTTCAACTGTTAATGGGAATTTCTAGGGAATCACACAGACCAGTAATCTTTCAGATGACATGATGCTCTCCTACTATGAGATTCTTAAAGGATTATCAGCATCTTCACTGAAAGCAACAGTTGATAAAAAGGAAAAGCTTATGTATATTCTACTACTTCACAAGGGGAATAAAATCTCTGTTAAGTCACATTAAAGTCTTAATTTTAAACCAGTCTTAAAAAAGTGACATTCACATCTTTCACTATCTGCTAATGTGCTTTAAACACACAAGTAGGGACTGCTTAAAGCTTTCACAGAGCTACTGCTCTGCAATTTGGAAAAATATATGAAATTAGCAGTTTTCTGAGTGAAGTGGAACATGCATCTTCAACTCAACACTCACCAATCTCAGTTCTTCCCAGGTGGATTCCGCAGACTAACTGGACAACCTGTCCCTTGTCAAGCTGTTGTACACTGATAGCATGAACTATATTCACTTTAAGATCTCTTAAGTTCTCTATGCCTTTTTAAATAGCTATGCATTATTCTGCAAACTTAGAAAGGGAAGTTTCAAGTATCAATACATCATTAGATTTTGGGATAGACAACTGAACTGGTCCCTCTGCAAGTGTAGAAGGCAGAACAATAGTTCTCGTCATTTATTTTCAGGCAGAATGGGAACAAGGAGAAAAAGCAGGAGATGAAAAGCACGTGCGGTTGAAAATTCCTCCAGTAAATAGTTTTTCCACTTCACTCAAAAAACTACCATATAATTCCATGTATTTTTTCAAACTGCAATTTATTCCTCATAATAATTTTCTTTTTTCCTGTCTGTCCAGTTACCATTTATTCTCACACCCACCTAAATAAATTCCCTTTTTCCTTAGAACTGAAGCAATTTCAATTGTTGTAAGGTTTATTACATTTGCCTTAGGTATTGCTTAGCTAAAATACACATATTCAGCTCATAATTCACTATAAATAGCTCTGCAACTTTCCTTTGAGTATTATCCAAGTCATAACAATACCCAGTTCCAAAAACAAGCTCATTGGAGTCCTATACTTTAAAGAAGGGAAGTAACAACTGCCCAGTACCTCTGGAAGTTGAAAGAGTCTTTGCTACCACATAGCCTCACAGTCTTCTCTGACAACACTATTTTCACTAATTCTTCCTTGGATTGAATTTCCATGTCCCAGAGATATAAAAGTAATTTTGTTATCTTCTATCCATACTCCTTGGTTCTTGGCTTTTTGGTATTCATTTTTCTCTATCTGCCTATGAACAAATATTCAGAGAAATTCTTCACTTTTGATGCTACCATAAATTTTGCTTTTGTGGTCTTCATAGTTTGCAGCACACATTTTCCACCTCTGATAACAATACCAGGAAACCAATGTTACCATGGTGCTTCAGACTTAACCTTCTCAGATCTATGTGAACTGAATTCAGCCTCCTAATTCAATACTGCATAAAGTCAAGTCAGCTCAACAGCAAACTTCTATTCTACTTCCCCACGCTCCTACTCAGCTCCTCTAAACCTTCCATGTCCCTCTGGTCTTCTAGTAGGAATTTCAGAGACAAACAAACAAACAAATAAACAAAAAACTCTGGTGCCTTTAAAGATTTATCAAGTAGACTGTTTTTTCCAAATTGCAATATCTGAGGCACCAAATTCCTTGCTTCTATATAAATAAGCTCCTTTTTAACCACTAAAACTGTAGAGGATTCAGTATTGACACACAGAACATCCAGCCACAGAGAAAGTGAGGAGCTGTCTGACTAAAAATATATTTTCTACTGCTCTATACCACAATGAGAATCAAGGATCTATTCTAAAAGGCACAATGGACAATCCCTGCCTCAAGCAAGTTTGAATTTAAAGTAAAGTCTCTGAGAATGCACGTGGACACCACATACCTAAAACTCAAGAAATCACAACACAAAGAAAAAAAATATTTGTTCCCTTTTGCCATACTTGTATTCTTCCAGTCTACACATACAAAATTAAATGAAACTTTTAAGGGATACAGATTTTTGGGGCTGTTTGACTTATCCTTCCCATAGAGACCCACTGCAAAATAAAGTGAGAATGCACATGGGACTGTATGGAATTAGGACCGAGCAATACATCAGTACTCACAGTTTTAAAACTGTGTATTTAAAATTCTGTTCTGACTGATAATGCTCCACCAGAAAACTGGAAGAAGGCACCATAATTTCAGTCCTGTTTAATATTTTTATCAATGATCTGGATGAGGGCACACAGTGCACCCTCAGTCAGTTTGCAGATGACACTAGGTTGGCCAGGAGTGTTGATCTGCTGGAGGGCAAGAAGGCTCTGCAGGGAGATCTGGACAGGCTGGATCAATGGGACAAGGCCAGTTGTGTGAGGTTCAACAAGGCCAAGTGCCAGGTCCTGCCCCTTAGGTCACAACAACCCCAGGCAGAGCCACAGGTTGGTGGAAGAGTGTCTGGAAAGCTGCCCAGTGGAAAAGGACCTGGTGGTGCTGGTCAACAGTGGCTGAGCATGAGCCAGCAGTGTGCCCAGGTGGCCAAGAAGGCCAATGGTATCCTGGCTTGTATGAGAAACAGGGTGGCCAGCAAGGCTAGGGAAGGCATTTTCCACTGGTGCTGGGTCTGGAGCACAAGTTTTATGTGAGTAGGTCTTACGATGAGGGATCAGGGGGTGGTTTGACCTGGAGATAAGAAGGCTCAAGGGGGATTCTTATTGCTCTCTACAACTACCTGAAAGGAGGTTGTAGCCAGGTGGGTACCGGCCTCTTCTCCCAGGCAACTAGTGACAGGACCAGAAGGCAAAGCCTCAAGCTGCACCAGGGGAGGTTCAGGTTGGTCTTCAGGAAGAATTTCTTAATGGAAAAGGTTATTAAACGCTGGAATGGACTTCCCAGGGAGGTAATTCTACAATCACCACTCCTGAAGGTGCCCAAGAAACAACTGGATGTGCCACTTAGTGCCATGGTCTAGTTGACAAGGTGGTGATCAATCAATGGTTGGGCTCCATCTTAGAGGTCTTTTCCAACCTAAATGATTCTGTGATTCTGTAATTGCTTCTTATACATAAGAAGCATATACAGAATTTCTTCTTAAACATATTGTATGAACATATAGCAACAACATGACATCCTCAATAGAAATTAGTGCTTTGAAGTAAACTCATCCCATGGAAAAATAGCTTTTTTAAGCAAGATTTTAGACATAAATATATACATCTTCCAAATCCTTCTTATGTGTATACATGTTAGAGTGAAAAGCTTTGCCCTAGTACAGATGTTCGGTTTACATTAGTTGAACTTTGGAGCCTTTCAAGAGTAAGAACACATGTGAATGTAAATCTGAGGTAACATTTTCCCATAATCCAAGATTAGGACTTGAAATTGGGAGGTACAATCTTGAATACCTCAGAAATTTGCTCAAGTCTCCAAGGATAGTGTCACTATCCTTGCCTTCCACTTGTTACTTTCGTGATCTCTGAACTGCAGAGCTAACCCACAGAAAGATAAGTAATTATCAACATGGTAGAAAAAAGCTAAATTACGCAAGTCCCACCCATTGCAAATATATTTGTAGGGTTTCCAAAAGAAAAAAATAATTTTTGTTAACATAATGTGAGCACTGGAAAAGAGCAGCTAACCTGACAAGAAATAACACTGCTACTTCAAGTGTGTTTCCCAGTATCCCACGTTCCTGGAGACAAAAAAAAAAAAAAAAAGATTCATTCACAAGTTGCCAAGAAACAACTGTGCCTCAAACAGCAGCTATGAAAGAAAGGAAGCTCGAGTTTACAATGCCACACAATACTACACAAGCACATTTCCCCCACATACCAGGTGTATCTAGCAAAAATGCAGATACATTGGAATAGCAGGTGGCCCACATTAGAGAAACTTCAACAGACTTGTTCCAGTGCCAAAAAACCACATTTTCTTCCGGATGAAAATAACTGGTTTGTATTTGGCATTCTGAGGAAATAATAAACTATTCCATTTTAAAAATCCATGTTATTCAGGAAATTCCTACGTATGTACCACAACACAGAGAAAATAAGATTGTTTAAAAATAGTGAATAGCACAGCAATAATAATGCAATATCTGAGTTAAATTTAAAACCACTCATAGTGGCTGGTATTTCATTTCTGCAAAAAGGTCTACACAAAAGAAAAAAAAGCAGGTTTAATGGTGTTTGCAATACAAAGATATTGAAGCATTAGGCAACGCAAGCCTTTTGAGCACAGCAAAGGATATTTTACCTTCTCAAAATTGGTCCTGACAATGGGTTGCTTCACAGTATAGTCGCATATCTACTTTTTCCAGATTAAATGTTTTGGCTTACAGTAACCACACATTTAGGCTGAACGACAACAAATTATTTCGATCAGTTGCAATTTTATCCTAGCCATCCCAGTTTACCCAGTATTTTGCCTTTCCCACACAGATGTATTTATCTTTGAATCTGTGCTTCTGTATGTCCCATTTCTGTCATTTTGCCGTTCCTCCACAGAAGAGGAACTGATAAACCTTCCCTTTCCTCTTATGTCCACATGCTCTGTGATCAGTTCTTACATTCCTTTACGTCTCAGTTTCTCACGTATTTCCTCTCTACATCCTTTCATACATGAAGGATGTATCACTCGATCCCACAGTTCTACTTGCTAATACATTTTTGACTAGAAACTTTTCCTGCTGTGAACTCAGCCTAGTTCTTTTTAAGCACTTTGTGATTCAGAACCAAACCTCTAGTATAAGCAAACTCATAAAACAAACTAAAAACCTACTAACCTACAGTAGGTAGTGGCTACCCTACTGTACACTAAACCTTTCCAGTATATTACTTGGAAAAAAAGTAATTTTTTGGAGGGCTTTTTGTCTGTTTTTGAACTTTCATCTAGCACAACAAAAAGATATCCTTCAAATTCTGTTATTGGCTGTTGGAAAAGGAAAATGAGCAGCTGGAACAAGGATGAATGAAAACATAGTGTTATGAAGAAACAAAACATTATTTTGCAGCTTAACACTGGACCTGTGACCACGCTAATGAGGAACACCACAAACGCACGCCTCATGAAGCAGAGTGAGAGAATCCTCTGTTTGCAGCAGGAGAGCACAGAGCTGGAGCTGAGCATACTCTTTAGCTGAAATGTTTATCTACAGAACTTCAGATTTATGCAGAGATTAAATCCATTACTTAAGAGCACTCAACCACTGCTTCTCCATGGGAGGCCTGTTACTAAGATGTACGTGGTGGGTCTCTGCTGTGGAAACAGCTGATTACAATACTCAGGTCAAAAAAGTCACCTCCAACACACTAACAAGGTTGCTGAGCACCGCTATCTATCTAAGGCTGTCCAATACATGCAGAGATTGAATGCCAACTTCTATCCTTCCAGCTTTTTTTTAAAAAAAGACCCCTCAGGATTTTTAAGGGGAAAATGTTTTCAAGAAACATATTCTTTGTCTCTGTTCTCTGAGGCATATACTAGCAGAGACTCCTCAGTCAGAGTCCCATTCCTTTACTGGGGTCAAGGAGAAGATTCCCAATGACTTCAGCAGACACCAAAGTGGATTTTCTATGTCCGCAACCATTGTACACAGCTGATGGCTTAACCTGTCTTTTTTATTTTTTTTTTTTTAAACTACTTGTCTGAGATTATCTATAGCTTTAAAAACTAAAACAAAACCAAAACTACCAAACCCCACAAATCAAAGACAAACAAACAACAAAAAAACCAAACAACTGAAAAATCTGGTCTTTCAGAGGTCTAAGGAAAAGAAAAGACACACAGCCCAGTGAAGTAAAAGAGTTTTTCAGGCTAACATAATGTTGTGTTATGTTATATCTTCCTATAAGAGAATTAACTCCAATGTTACATGAACATGTGAACTACTAGGTGAAATACAACCTAAAATCATGAGAGGTATATATTTCAGTAGTCAGAAGTTTGTCATTAATACAATAGTCAAGTGTACATAATTCAGAGTATTTTGTCGTTAGCAGGAAATACAGTACAGGCACGGTTACAGTGGATGACACTGAAACTGTCATGTTACTTCCAAGAAAAAGTAAAATAATTAAAAAAGAAAAGAAAAAAAAAAAGAAAAAAAGAAAAAAGACACAAAGCACTGCAACTTTTTCCTTGTAACAAGCCTGAAACTGTGTTGAATCACCGCATTTAACTCTCAAATGGTAAAAAACAAAAAAAGGCTTAAAAGCAGGACACTCGTTTCATGTTTTCTTCTGCAAAGGTGACAGGGATGTTAGTTGTTCCCTGCAAGTTACTGAGACAGCAGGTCTCCTTGGCATCGGTTCTGGCCATTGTCACTTCAACCCTTTAGGAAACGGTCGCTTAGAACCAGAGCAGGGTACAACACCACCAGCTCAAAAAAGATAAATACCCATTATTGTACCTGTCCTGCTTTGTAGATTTTAAGTCACAGACACTAATTAGGAGACCCATACTTTTTAAGGCATCTCATTAAGCCTGAAAATTTACAAGTCCATCGTGATGATTATCTGACAATCAAGCAGGTATTCTGAATTCATTAGGATGATTTTGATGCGGAGATCCTTATGCAGAACTCACATGGAACACATGATCACTACACAAAGTGAAAGAACTGATCTTTGCAGCCATTGACGAGAGAATTGGCTTTATGGATACCTGGCACAGACCTGACACTCTTTTTTGCTTGACACAGCTCATGAGACTACTTGTGTCATGTCAGACACAGACACAGAGCTACAAGATTTGTTAGGTAAAGGGTGAAACAACTTTGCAACTGCAACAATCATACACAAGCATAGTAGCAGACAAAGAAAAAATCTCTACCGTCTTATTTCCTGGGAAAGAGTTATCTCTATGTTTTCCACATCAAATCAGTATTGGATCTAAATCCTAAGCACTCTACTGAAAGCTGAGATTAATGCAGACATATAAAAATTTAAAACGAGTTCAAAATATGCTTAACAAACCTTTCACTATTCCGCTGGATTTTGTGGGTTTGGTTTTCAGTGGGGTTTTTTTTTCCGAATTTTTTTTCTTAAAAAAAAAAAAAAAAAAAACAGCAGTAAGCCTTCTCATATATTAGCTTTTGGGAAAAACGTTTATGGGATTCAATGTTTGCTGTCCAGTGTGAAGTTTTGAATAGAGTAACGTTAAACTGATAAATGTGTGACTAATTCATGGATTATTTAAATAGCACGCACAGTATTACATGGACACTGCTCAGATTTCTAGTGCTAAAGATTTCTTCATGTTCTTTCAGTAAATTCCTGCTTTTACAGGGATAGAGATTAGTATTTTGTAACCAACCGGGAATGGAATGGTTTACAAAGTTCAATTTCAAAAGCATAGCTAGTATTAAGTGTTTACATACTTGTAGGACTAAAGACTCAACCATATGCACAACTTTATGTGTCTCAAAATCTGTAGAACACTGTACATAACCTGTCACTTCACCATATCTGTTATTTTTAAAAACTTTGCTTTGTTCTAGACAAGTTCAAAGGTTTTCCCTCAAAACCATTAGCTAAACCCCAAGTTTTGCTGTTACAGCATTTCCCATAAAAATATCTTATATACATACATGTATATTCTTTTTTTAAATATATACATATACAGACATGCACATGCATATGCACTCGCCCTCCTCTAAAGGTGGGGTGAGGTGGAAAGAGTCTTTGTGTTATTTCTTTTTTGTCCATAACCTAAATCTGATTCATATGAACAAACTAAAAAATGATTTGTATTTTTCCCCCCAGGACAGAATGCCTCTTACTTTATTTTCTGTTGGGTGTCAGCTTCAAAACTAATCTCTGTCTCTCAAGCTCTGCCACAGTCAGGTAACTGCAACAGTGCCTATTCTACAGTGCAAGACAACTCCATCAGCACAATTTGTTAATTTCCCATTATTTTCAGCATTTATGAAGAACAGTTTTCAGAACACGCTCATTTTTAAAAAAGTACAAACTTTACTGACAGTGAAAAGTAAAAACAAAAAAACCAGATTTTAAGACAAGCTTATGGGCCAGAATATACATAAGTTAAGTATGTTATTAATTAAAGCAACAGTTAAAAACAAATGTATGGGACAAATTTATATCTCCACAAGTTTCATTTTTTTCTTTTAAGCCAGGAAAGCTATGAACTGGAAATAAAACTCCATCAGCCACTGGTTACGTGATCCTGGGGACTATTCAACAGGCTTTACCTAAAGAAATAATATGTAAACTATCACTGTTATTAAAGGGTAAACAGGAAAGATTGATGAACCAATTTGCCAGATACCTTAGAAACATACCACTCATGGGAAAATTTTTGCTGTTCACTGTTCTTGTATCCCATGTGTACCCCAGAATGTTTTACAAGTTAAATGTAATTTATTGCTCTCTTGCATGCATCCTATCTCAGGGTTTCTAAGCTAGATCAGTCCTAAATGTAAAACCCAGCATTACTCAGGCAGTCTCTTAATATTGGTCAAGCAACTAGCTTTATAGCCTGACAGGACCACCTGTGTGAGCTTTAAGTAATAAAAGTAGCATTAAAAAATACAGGGAAAGAAAAACAGGAAACATGAAGGGGTGATAGGACAGACACAGGAGGGAAGATGACAGACCTAAGATTAATTTTGTAGATACAAAAACATCATGCAATTTGCAATCAGCTCTAATTATTCAATGGTTTCCCACCAAAGCAAAGGATAGAATTTCAAGACTCTGGTCACCCTGTAAAGCCTACTAACTTGGAAAAGGGACTAATAATATCAACAAGAAGCACCCAACATAAAAGTTCAGTTGTATTCACCTTCACGCGGAGAAAAAGAAACTCATCTCATACATATCATCACACCTTTTATGATCTGTAAGTGTTCTGAACTATTTTTTCACATACTGCCTAAACTTGCAAGGTAAACATGATGTTGTAGAGCACCGCATACAAGGTATCTGCTAGATTCACAGACATAGACCATGATCACAATTTACCAATTTAGCAATTACATGTTAAGACTGATCCTATAAACTCTTAGACATTTCATTGGTATTGACTCCCAGTTGTTGTGAACAATCCCACTACTTCTGTAAAGTTTTTTTCAACAGATCAGGGGCTGCTTCTCCCTAAATATGCATGCTCAACAGGGTCTCATTCCTGTTCCATGACAAAGGAGAACAAAGGTTGAATAGAACAGTGCTCCACTGCTTCACATGCTGGTGACAACATTCACCTTTCTCTCACATCAATGCAACATTTTAGTGCTTACAGCACATCTCTGATGACAAACTAAAAAGCTCTTTAATTTTAAATATCTTTAACTCTCTGGTTTAATATTTCCTCAATTTAAGGCAACAGAACTCTCCTTTTATGGTATGATACAATGGGTTTATATAGATCGCATTCATGAGAACTCAGCAATAATGGCCTTCAACAAGTTGCTTACATAGGAAAATCCATTTTTTTCCATATACTTGTCATGCAATTGTAATTTTGTGGTCACTGAAAATCCATGTTTATTCACATTCCAGTTCTTATTAGGACCATCATACTAACAGTACACTTTTCTACTTACAAAACAGACCAAACAAGACAACAATATTGATACAAACTTATACGTGGAAAAAAAAGGAGGAAAAAAAAAGTGCATGTAAAATATCTCTGAAGTCAGTGATATTTATATCAAGGGAAACTGGACAATTTGAAATCAACATCCAGAAACTCGAGTTACCCATCACCTTCATGAGAAGTTGTAACTCTCTTATTCATACATACACTTAGCCTTCAAAATTTATGGCAACTAATTTCAGCTTTAAGTTGGGATAACACTATGACAGTCAACCCCAACTCTGAGTTCAGTTGAACTGGGTGCATTTGTAACTTCACATTAACTTGAAAAATCAGAATCTCCAGAGCCACAATTCAGAACTGCCTCAACTGGCTTTCCTCACACTTAGGTAAGGCCAAAAATGCTTTTTTCTCAGAATAAAAACAGGGCACCACAAAACCCAGTAAGTCACAGTTTCCAGGACATCCATTCTGTAGATCTGTCCTTCAGCTGCTATGAATATTGATAAAGTATAACACTGTTTATCCACATCTATGTTTGTGATTTTACAAGATAAACTTGAAAAGTGAAAGGAAAGCTACAAAAAAAAATAAAATCTCATGGGCTTTGCCTTACCTAAATATTTGGCACATGGTTTCCAAGCAAATCTGGAAACCTATACTAGGCTCCTAGAAAGAAAAAATTTATTTAAACAACAACAAACCACACACTCTCCCCAGTTCAAATCAGTATACATACCATGATAAGACTTAAAGGAGATCAAGAAAATAAACACCATGGTGGAGGAAGATGTGCTTTTGGGGGTGGTTTGTTTTGAAAGAAGCCCCTCTTCTTTCAAAGACCTCAGTGCTCCACTCAAAGCTGATGTACTCAAATCCGCAAGTCAGAATCTCCTCCAGAAGGTCCTAAGGTGTTTAAACATCAGGACTGCTTAAGCCTTGTTTCAGTTCCACTCAGATGTATTCAAATTTATGAACTTACATACTTCTGGAGGGATCCTTAAATGCCACACTATGGCTTTCCTCTGAGAATGTCAGACGCTGGGTTTAAAATCCCTCAGAAAAAGGAAAAGTCCCATGTCAGTCCCATCGTGAGCTAAGCTTTACGAAAGAACATCGGATTTCTTTGCTGCAAACAAGAGGCACTGTCACTGTGATTTTGGGGATCATATTTACGTAAACATGAATAAAGTACTGTCTGTTACTCAACTAGAAGCCAGCTGGGAAGTTAAGCAGAAAAACGCCATCTGCATTTGGAGACAGGTTGCATGATGAAAAAGCAAAACCTCAGCTTGCCAGGAGCAGAATATTTCTGGATGTACATAAGAGCCAAGCTTCTTAGGTAGTCAGCAATTACTAATAGGAAAAGTATCAAGAGATCTTAGCTCTTTCCTGCTTTTCTATCTCAGTGGGTGAATGAAGGATGGTCGTTTTGTGATGGTGAAGGTGATACTCAAATGACAGTAAGTACCTAGGCTAGAACTGCAGGATAAAAACCCTCAGAAACTTATAGATTGAAATAAACTTTTCATCCAAGGTCAAATGCCTTAAAACACAGCAAAACCTCCCCATTCTGTGCACTGCACCAACTTTAGTAAAAAAAGACAAAGAAAATGCCTCCATCAATTACTTCAATTTTGAATTATGTCAACTCCAAAATATTCTCCTGTTTCATTACTATTTTAATAAATTAATAACCTTAGCCCTGAACTTCAGCAGTAACTAAGGATACTATTACAAATACAAAATTGGCAATAAAATCTACTTTAGTTGAGTCTAACTTACTAATACCCAAATTCGGTGTCACATTCCCCACCTCGTCAGTTTAAAAACAGTACTGAAATTTTCCTGTCCAAAAGCTCTGAAGTCCTATTTTCATACCATTTTTCTGTATCCCACTAAAAACACCACACATACAAAAAAAGCCCACCCAACACCACAAAAACCAAAACCAACCACTATCTAGTTGGAATGCAAAGGAGGTTGACTCTAAACAGACAAAACAGAAAGGAGTTGTGAAAGAAAAGGATGCAACAGCTCCACAGTTCTGACCTTTAAAAGGACCCAGCTTTTCAGCAAACATGAATTCCTTTGTATTGGAGGTGAAATGGCAAATATTTCCTGTTATTAAGCAAGGTTTTGGATTACCTTCTCCTCACTCAAATGCAAGACTTCAGATAACGAACAACAATGACAATAAAAAGACTATTAAGACTGTCCTGAAGCTGTGCTAAAAAGCAGATCGCATTGCTATTGGAAAGAACAATAACATTGCATACATGGTCATCACAAAAATTGCATTAAGCTTTCTTGATGGTGCAAACAATTTTGGGGCTCTGACAGCTAGGAATTATTCCTCTGCTAATTTCAGATAAAACCCAACAACCACGGAAGACAAAAACTAATGACCTGCTGCTTTAGAAGTGAAGAGATCTGAAAATAAAGACTGAACTTTAACCCTTTGGTGCCATCACAACCACAGCTCCCACAGATATCCCAGGCTTACAAATACAGCCTTCCTATCAACTTAGGTTGGAAAGAGCCACTGGAATTTTTAACAAAGCTTTGAATCACAGAAACATTTTGTCTTTGGATCTTTCATTGATGATTCCACAACTGCAGAGTTTTGCTCCTTTACTCCCTCTGTATCATGTTTTAGCTTAAGTGGTAATAGAGGGTGCCATCTGCTTCATTATCATTCAAAGCAAGAGGTTACCTTTAAGTAACCAAACACTTTTGTGTAGTTCAGAGCAACAGTTGATGTTACATGTAGAAAGACCATAAAAAAGCACAGATAAGATACAAAAACAACAGGCCCCTCCAGTTTAATAAGAAATCTGACACTTTACACAGGTAGTCAGGTTCAAACCACTATTTTATAGCCCCAATTTGAGATGCATTTGATTTTGCAGTAATAATGCAAAGGTTGTTACAGGTTCTTATCTCAAGACAGCTTATTTTATCCTTCCCTTACATTTTAACCATCAATAGTCACTGGGGCAGCAGAAATAGATCTGACCCTACAGGATACTCAACACTTTGACCCTGATCTAGCAAAGCACCTGAGTAGCAGTTGAGCTTTCAGCACAGTCTCTCTGAAGAGTTCCCTGATCAGGATCAAAGTCCTCACTTTATGTCAAACATAAGAGAATCAGCTCCTGTCTAATAAGTCATGGATGCGATTTGCACTTAGAACATGAATCAGCTCCATGATACTGTGTCTGGCTGACTGAGGAACAAGTTGAATGTGCAATCACAGGAAAGAGAGGTCAGTAAGACCTTTTAGAAGTCACTTAGTTCATCCTCCTGTCTTCAGCAATGACATCATTACCAACAACTCAAAATCACATAAAAGAGAAAATAATTCATATATCGTGCTATCAATAATAACCATAAAAGGTTAGAAATAGGAAAAGAGTAAAAAAGGTAATTAAACTCATATGAGTATGCAGGAGAAACAAAGAAACAAAAACTAAAGAAAAAGGGAAAATAACAAAATGGTGTCCTGATTTGTAGAAGAAGACTTCACAGAAGACGTGGATTAGTCTAACATCAAAAGGCAGTTTTAACTCAAAAATTTGCAGATTAGTTATTTGTAACTCCAGATAATTGCACATGGCATGCCCTGTGAATCAAGAGATAATTAAACACATTAAGTGACAACAATTGAGTTCTAAGAATACACTTGATTCCCTTGAGGCCCAATTTTCTCTGTTTTAATCCTGCTCACTTATTTCCACTTAAGTAATAGCTTTGCTTGCCTCTGGCTGAGCAAAGTTCAGGATTACACCACTAATTAACTAGTAGCACTGGGATTTCTAGGCCTACACAAAGTAGCGAAGAGTTAAGTTGAGAAAGGGCCCTAGAAAATCCATTATGCCATTGATTTTTACTTCTTCGGAACAAGAATTAGTTTCTTGGCTAATCTGTGACACAGTTACATATTTTCAAAGATTACATAACGCCGGTTAATACAAGAACATGACCTTGGAGGGAAAGTCCCCTATATTATGAAAGCATCTGCAAAGTAATCTTAATTCTTGTCTGAATTCCTATTTGTATGGACTGCCTCAGACGACTTACACATATCGCCCCCATAAATTTTTAAGCCAAATCCTTTACGGATGACTCCATTGACTGCAAATTTAGACTTCTGAGATCTAAACTGCACCAATTCTGCCTTTGCAGAGTAGTATGATGAAAGGCAACCTAAGTGAAAGGGAACTGGCTATTGCATGCAATTCATCTTTTCTGAGTAGAAAAACACAAGCTTCCCAAACAATTCAAGCTCATCTTGAATTGTAGTTGAATATATAGACTGCATAAAAGCACTATAATTCAAAATATATACTCATCATATATGACACAGTGTTATTGCAGTGTTCAGCTTGCTGTCATTTTATTTTCACCTAATTAAACAGTCCAGAAATGAAAAACACTTCAACTGCAAGTCTCACATCTCACGGCACCAAGATGCATGTGGTGCAATGCATCTTCAGGAAACCAAGCGGAATTTTTAAAACCTATCCCTTTTAGTGATCAGCAAGTGGTTATTCTTCTTCATGTAGGAATTCTTCTTTTTTAGAAAGTGTTAAACACTTTTTTTCTGCTTAATCTGTGACAGCAAGTACTTGTTTTAAAGAAAAGCTATTTAAAACCTTTTAGTACAAAAGCCAAAGTGAAGTACGGTGTGCGTCATGACATAAGCACTAAAAACATTGTTTAATAGCTAAAAAACCCTGTAGCTCTTGTAGCATATTTCAAGTATTTCCAACTGTCAACTTCAGACTATTTGCAGTTTTCAAAACAATCGATGGAAAATTAAACCCCACCTGGACACATATTTTGTATTGCACACTACAGTTTCCCTAAAACCGTTCACCATTTCACATAAAAGAAAGAGAACAGATTTATTATGCTCTCTGCAGCTGAATTGCTACTTAAGTAAATTATTTTATTCGTGCCTTTTATATTACTCAATGCAACAGCATTTTTTGACAGTGGCATTTAAGTGCTCTGCACCCATCTTACAGGGCTGGAGATCAGTCAAATTAAATCAATTTTCTTTGATAAGTGAAATAGACCTCTGAGAGAAGCTCAATATCTTTTAAATATTTCCGTGTCACCCAGGTGAGTTTTTGTTGGTTTGTGAGGTCTTGTTTGTCTAACCAAAAAAAAAAACAAACAAACAAACAAACCCCACAACACACAAAATCAATTATTCTAAGAATATTATTGCTAGAGTATGTTGATCTATTATGATCAACAGACACTGAGTATCCAGAAAGAGTTTTAGATATCTTAATAAGCCACTATCAACCGAATCTCACCTGAAAAATAGATATTTTGAAAAGAATTCACAGTCACGAGAGCTTGATCTAATAGTTATTTTTGGAAGTAAACCTGAATGAGGCAACTTATCTTAGCAAAAACATCCCTTTCAAAACCTGTTCCTTTATGATAAAGTATTTTTCTACTGGAAAAAGAAAAAAAATACTTTTTTTTTGCCTTTAATTCCCCAGACTTCTTTATTTAAATCCAAGTTTACAAAGTACTAGCTCTAAGTTTCTGAACTGCATACTTGGAAACATGTAGTTCTCTGAGCAGCTCACAGACAGAGGGAAACACCCCTTCCTGACCATAAAAGGTCTGAGTGCATGTTCTCAAGTGGAAAATGTGTGGGATCTTATTTACAAACGTATAAATACATGCCATTCCTTTGCGCTCACAGGCACAGTTGAAAGCCAGCCAGAAAAGGAAGTACTGGCAACTTGATCTGAGATTTCTATTACATTTCACCTAGCATGGTACCACTTCAGCCTCTATTTTCATAAATGTCTAATTAGTGAATAAAGCTAGACAATATTCTCCACACGTGAACTGCATTTTATAAACTTTTTCCAGTTTCTGCACCAAACATTCATTCCTCCCCAATACCTTTAGACCCTTCTAAGGCAGAGCGAGGAGACTAGGGAGAAAGGCCCAGGAGATCAGTACTGGATCCCAGCAGCAACCATTAATCTCACAGCAAGCACCTTTTCCCTCAGAAAGGATTTCCCCTCAGACAACAACCACTGTCGAGCAGCAAGCCACTGACACCATCCTCAGGGACATGAGTCCCTGCTGTTAGCACTGCCCACAAAAAACCAGGCTTGGATCCCTACAGGCTCTGCTTAACAGGACCGTTACTACTGAAGACAAAGAAACAACTTCAGCAAACGCGCATTGGGCTGTTCACAATTCCAGAATTCATTCCTTCTCTTAGAATCCACTAAAGAAAAAAAACTAAACAACACAAATAATAGTTCAATAGTGAAGCTATCTTTAAACATAGAAGGCAATCTTGAAAATTATTCTTCTAAATAATCTCAAACCAAATAATTTACAGTAACTTCCCAGGGTAAATTTAAAGCTGCCTTTCAATTCTAGAATTAAACATAATAGTGCCATGTCATCAACATGAACTCTAGAACTGAGAATTTAAAAATACTGCCAGAAAACAAGTAGCTGCAACTAACTAGTTCTTTTGTCCTCCCTACCTGATGATGTTATTGAGAACTATCAACCAAGTAGGTGTTATTTATTGCATGCAAAAGAATAAGAACTTCAGAGTACAGAATAAAGTAGAGGTACACAAGTTCTCCCTTTGATTTACTTTTCTAAGAACAAATATTCTTCTTATTTTCATTGTAATTAAAAAACAGATTTCTAAATGCAGAATGGCATCCAAACGCTGACACGAGAAACTAGAAAGATAGGTGAAGCACTTGGTACTATGAAATGTTTTTCTTCATTCAAGAAACCCTAGACAATACTTTTTTTTAAGAGGAGGGGGGAGTGGAAATCAATCACTATCACACACAAGTTAGACAAAGATGGGGGTTACCTGTGAAACTCAGTGGTAAACTTCCTTACAAATAAAATTCAAGTCTGAAAGAGAGCAAGAAAAAGGATGGGAGACCAGCAACTTTGCAGTATCTTATTGTTGGTCACACTGAAGAACCCCTAGGGCCAGGTTCCTCTACAAATGGGAATCTAAAATAATCAGCAAGGATGAAAAAAAAAAAAGTCTGATCCTCTTAGGCAGAGGCATAATGGAGGAGTAGATTCTGGTCATGAAGATTTACAAACCAGAAAAAAGTCTATGGGAAGAAAACCAAGGCCAAAACAAACAGAACACCACTTGACACCACAACCTAATGCTAAGGAAAGAACACTTGAGAAAGTTTGCTTTCCATTTTTACAGTTAACACCTGAATTACAACATCTTTTACCCATATTAACAATTATATACTTGAAGTGGAACATTGAAATGGTTTGATCCTGTGAAATTTATGGCTTCAACTCACTGAAGTACCTATCACTTCCAGACCTGAGTACAACGCAAAGCAATTTCTCAGCATCTTTCCCATGCACAGGGTTGCTGCCTGTCCTACTGGGAAAAGGATTACACTGCTAAGAGGAAAGCCTGAATATTAAGAACCTGTCTCAAAAGCACAGAGAACCAGAGAAAACACTATTACTGCGTAAATCCATGGTGTACTCATATCTTGAATACTGCTTGCCAGTACTTTTTGATACTTGAAATACCAGAAGATATGTAATTTATGTGCATTTTTGCTCACATCTAATATGCCCAGACACACACACACATACAGAAAAAAATCTGACTTCTAAAATGCTAGAAGGCACAAGAATAGATCAGGGAATCATTGTTATTTTCCTTAATGGGTATTGTCAGACACGACACCATGAGCCAACTAGACCTTGAATTTGGCCTGGACTGGCTTCTAGATATTTCTAAGGGAGCTGCCTTGGCACACAGGTTTCATTACTAGCACTTTCTTTTAATCTTCAGTCTTGAGATCACAGCTTAATACTTAACTTTATCTCTTTCTTTTGGCCTCATTACCATTTGATGATATTCAAAATGCACATATTATTCCATATCTTTAATTACCTTGCCTTGTCTACCTTTAATAAAATTGTTTCATCTCAAATACAAAGCACTTCTTTTAGAGTACAATCAACAACATTTTTCTTGAATTCTCCTCAGCCTAATGTTTATATAAACTAACTAACACTAAGCTTTACTTCTTTAAAAATTTCCATATTTAGATGGTAAATTGATAATTTTTAACTATTTTTTCTTGGTAAACAGAATACATGTCTGAGTAAGCTTCATAATTTTTTGCCCATAACTCTATTCTGTTCACTTCTCTTTCTTAAACATTTTAACTCTATTCTCAAGCCCTAGAGTTGCAACTGCTACAGCTTCTCTTCCTACAGTATCCACAAATTAAAAATAAAGCACAATAAATGGACATTTAATCCCATCTCATGTCAAGGTCTCAAACAATACTAAAACAGATTCAAAGTTGTATAAAACTAGGCAACAGAATGACTATTACATTCTTACAGACCCAAATGGAGGATAAACAACTTCAAGTAGTTAATAAGAGGTCACTAACTGAAGGAATTACTGTAGAATAAGAAAATTAAGTGTTTAGAAAAGAATTTATGGGAACCAGAAGCAATTCTCCAATTTGAATTTGGTCAAAGCAGCGTATTATCCTGCAGCAAGTGACAGGTGACCTTGGTCACCACCTCAACCCTCCAGAATGAATAGGGGGAGAAGAAAAAACAAACCAGAAGAAATCAAACAACAAAACCCTCCACAAATACAGAAGGACCATCCTGTCACATTCAGAACCAATACAGATGGAAGAACACCACACGGTCTTCAAACACTCTTCATCTGACACTACATTTCTTTGAAAGCCTACTCAAGTAGTAGCTAAACCCACTTTCAACTGAGTTACAAGAGGAGAATAGGGTAAATAGCTCAACCTTGTGCTTTCAACTGCTCACACTCGATTACTTACTGAATGATGCAACGATACTAAGAAATATAACTGAAGTGTTATACTGAGAAATTGTCATTAAGTGAAGTCCCTGGCAATATTTTTTGCATCAAGGAAGTAATAAAGAGGTCATCACAATCCTGGAAGATTTCTGCAAGTGCTGCAAGAAAATTGTTAACACTATCTAAAGCCTAATATATAGCTACAGGTTGAAGAGTTATAAAAAAATTGCTGAAGGTGACATTTTCATCATTAGATAAATTGATAGATTAAGATGGTAAAATTTTAAAGCAAAATCTTTAAATAATTAATCTGTTTATGAGAAAGTTATGAAAAGAAAACAGAATCATATCTAGCCTGAGAAATTAAAAACAGAAATATTTTTTTTTTCCACTGTAAGAATGACAATAAGTTATCTGAAGCTATTCAGAGAGTTATTTTCTGGACATGATCTGTTTGAATGTAATATTGCTTATTTGAACTGGTAATTGTAAATAGACATCTGATGAAGTAGGACCCAGAACCAATGTACCAGATTCTCTATTTATAAAGGAATTAAATTCAGGAAAGCTGAGTTACATACAGAAGAACTTCAGTTCTGGAACAGAAGGAAATGCCAGAGCCCAAGAATTCTAAGACAAGGGTACCCACCTTAAAAGCAAAATACAAACATAATTCTCAGAGAATGAAAGTAGATTCTTTGGGTTTGATCTTGTTTGCTTAAAGACATTCTTAAAATGTGTATAATATCATTATTTTTGCCTTACTACTGTCATGACTATTTAAACAGAGAACATATGGAACTGCAGAAGAACAGCATCTTAGTAGCAACTCCTCCTACACTGCAGAGAAAGTACTTATTTACACTGCCTAGGTAAAAAACACCAGTATCTTTCATGGAAAAGATAAGGAAAAAAATATATACCAAAGATGGCATTTGATTTTTTATTTTATTTGTTTGGTTTTTTGGTTTTTGTTCATTTTTTTTTTTAAGACCATCTCTCTTATGGTGCTTCTCTACTGTTTGCTACAAAAGGTAGCAGTAACATAAGCAGCTTGGTCCTTTGAGCAAATAATTCCATTAAGTTTATGGAGTGTTCTTTGTTATCAAGTGATCGTAAACAGAAGGACTGATCTAATTTTTGTTTTGTTCAGCCTTCAGGAGCTGCACCCCAGATGACTCCAGATAGATGCAAGATCATTCCCTTTAGCCCTTCTCTAACTGTGACAGAAAGCAGAGGCTAGCCAAGTATTCAAAGCCTGATGTTGACCATAATAACTTATTTCTGCAAAAGGTGATTCCAGAGGCTCCAGGGCTGTTTACAGACAGAAATTACCAAAGCTTTTCTTCCTCCTGTTTTCTCTGTTGAAGTATAAATGCATATCTAACTGTTTCTGAACCATTTCTAATCAAAATCTTTTTGGCAGGTGCAAGCTGCTGACCTTTCTACCCAAAAATCAACCCTTTAACCAGTGTCTGGATCATACACTTTTCCCTTAGGTCTTGGTTTATTGAAAAAAAATTAAAAAAATTCCCAACCTCTTCTATTAAAAAAAAAAAGTATCAAACCCACAGAATTCATTAAGGCTAAAGCCACTGTTTTTCCAGCAGCCACAAAATGGTTCCCCCTGCATTTCAGTTACTTCATTTTCCTTCTCCCATCATCTTACCACAGGAATGCACTTGTTTTCCACTACTCCCTCTTTAACTAAACCACCCACTGACTTTTATAGTCATTTGCTTCATCACAACCAGGAGACGGCCTTCAATCACAAAGTAAGCTGGGCTCAATTGGCCCATCTTTTGAGAGATGATAATTTAAAAGTTCATTAGATATTCTCGTTACTTTCAAAAAAAGACGCTTTTAAGATAAA
This sequence comes from Oxyruncus cristatus, assembly GCA_013399855.1. Lineage (NCBI taxonomy): Eukaryota > Metazoa > Chordata > Aves > Passeriformes > Cotingidae > Oxyruncus > Oxyruncus cristatus. The sequence goes on from VXAY01005125.1 coordinate 2,380,496, forward strand.
ATACAGGGAGTTTGACCAAGTGGCTGCCTGTGTATGCAGAAACTCCTGTTTACAGCACCTATCAGGATACCAATGCAAAGGATACTCAACACTTATTTCAACAAAACAATCACAGTTAAAATTCGTTAAGTAATTAGTTCCCATGAGATTCTGGGCACCCTACAAATAGCAATTATTTATTTCCACAAAGATTGCCACTCCATGGCTTATAAACACAGGCACTCTTAACTGAAAATTAAAAATACTGCTTCCTATGGTGTATAACACAAGCTCTAAGCAGAGTTCTTCAACCCATATGAATAATGAAAAGTCACGGGAAGAGGGGAAAGAGGGAGCAAGCCTTGGTTGCAATCTTGTTTCTCCTCAGAAACATTTCAGGCATTATGAAATCATTCTTTGCAAAAGTGCCAGGAATAACAAAACAAAAACAAACAAACAAAAAATAAAAACCAAACCAAACAAACAAACAAAAAAGAAAAATTGTTGTACTGAATCTATCTTGGCACCAAGGTGCCATTGCACAGTTTGTTACATTCTCTCCTCTTGCTTTAAGGATTGAGTTCCTAGTGGCAGCATAAGCATGTGCCAGAAAAGAAATTACATCAAGAACTTTCTGAGAAACATGATTTTCATATTGCCATTAAGTTTCATTTTTTAAATACTTCAGTCTTGATTTTTAAAAGTATTATCATTTCCTCTTGCTTAAAGTAATGGCAACTATTGGTACAAAGCTCTCTTCAAACCACACTTACTGGTTTCTTTTCACTCCCTATGTATGAGCTCTGATTAATGTCAAGTAAGAGCAAAAACAGTATTCATGTTTTCCTCTGAAAAAGTAAACCTTCACTCACTTTGATCATTATGGGCTAAAAACATAAATACAAAGTAAGTTACTTACCAATGTTGCTTTGTAACAAGCAAGCCTCAGGACACAGGAAATGAAGCATTAGAACCTTGCCTACCAGTTTAGCTGAACGACAATAAAAATCTACCTTGTCAAACCACCACCACCAGCATACACATCCTATATTTTGAGGAACAGTACTTCCAAGATAGGTCTCAGTAATGTTGAGGACTGAGGACAAACCGCTATATTGCAGTGTTAATGAAAATTTTTCTTTGCTGTTTCCAGCTTCATGTCCTGACTGTCACAGTGAAAAAAAATCTTTCGAACTCCCCTTTTAAATAGCTTTAGGTGAAAAAAAAATAAATCAGGTGATATCCATATAGCAGTATAAAACAAGTTTATTAAGCACAACAGTATGAAAGAAATGATTAATCCCACTTTTTAATCATCAAAGATGTTACTGTGCTGGAGCCCTTTTATTCATCCCTCTACTATAAACAGGAAAAAGATACACAGAAAACCAGTTTCTACTCAGCATTGTCACAGCATCTTGTTTTTTCCTATTGACGGCTTTCAATACAGACTTATTTTTCACATTTCTGTCTTTACCTTCCAATATATACCACTTCCTTATGTTTTAATATATTCAGTATTGTTCAACCATCCTGCAAACTATAAAAAAGAACATTTATCCCTTAAAGGGAGAAGTATGTTCTTTTGTTACAGTTCTTATCAAAATATTTTTAAATTCTTATTAACAGCACAGATTTTCATATCTTTCCATCAATATTTTATTGTAAATGGGGTAGAAATCCTGCTGTTTTGACATACAGCTTGGATTCCTCAACTTACTGACTAAAAGAGAACTATAAAATAAAATAAACCCCAAAATATGAAAGCATGATTAGTTTTATCTCTCAAATACTATTTTACATAAATAAACTTCACTACACTTCAACCATTATTAGCTGGGGGTTTTTTTCAGAGAAGAGACAATTCAGTTGCAGTAAATGATTTTTATAGCTAGACAGGCACATCCACCATAGCAAACATGAATACAATTGCTCACCTTAATTTCACATTTAATGGACATAATCAAAAATCTGAAAAAGAAGTCAGCTAGATGTTTCCATTTCCCAGGCTTTGAATTAAGGACAATACCTTGATCTAGTATATGTGCATCATGTAATTTTTTTTTTCCCTGTAACTAGATCAAATCACTTCTCAGCTTCAGTGGAATTCCTCATACGAGGTCAAGCCATTTTGTGTATCTCAGCGAACAACTCCTCAGTATATTCCTGAATCTTTTACACCTATCCAAAGTACTGTCAGTGGGGAAGTTTGGGGATTAGAGCTAGTCAGCTAGTAACACACTATTTATAAGGAAGTATTCATACTTAAAAACACAATAACTTGCTAGTGGGTAGAATAGCATGCATCACAGTAAGTCGCAAGTTTAGAACTGCTTTTACGTTAAGGATTTAACTAAACCAGGGACAGAAGCTAACCATATGCAATTTGTTACCAAAAATATTAACTATTTTACAAAGTGTCTTTTAGGGTACACTTTAAGCTTCAAATAATGAATATTGAGCAAAATGATGATGGAAAGGAGAGAATGTAACTGGAAAAACAGCTGCTTCTGAACACAATTATACTTTAAACCCCTATGTATTTCAGAGTTGGTTTTGAAGATCCTGAAGAACGGCTGGGGTACCAGGATTTAGAAGTCATTAGCTAATCTATTCAGCAGCAACATCTGGGTGCACATGCATATTCCAAAACCAGCTGCAGCCACACACTTGAGACATTATCCCTCTGTGGAGCACATAGCCCAACGTGCAGCTTGGATGTGGACGATGATCCACATGTACAACAGCCCCTATTGCCTGAAATTAAATGAATTTAAGAACAGATAAAATGTAGAAGAGCAGGGAAGATTCCATTCTTCCCAGACCTAAGAAAATGAAAGCGAAATATAAATACTGTTGTTACCTAGCAGTAGTTGATCTACACTATTTATTGAATGCTTTACAACCCATTTAAAATACTGATAGCCCACTTTTAATTCAGTTAAAAAATTTTTATTCAAATATTCACCATTGTTGGCCCAAGCCAATTTAAAACAAGAGATTTTCACCTTCTAACAAACTACATTCTCATCTGAAATGCAAACACTGAACATAAAGTCTATCAAATACTTCCTAAAAGTGCAAAAATCTGAACAAGGTAATCTACCCACAAACAAACCTCAAGAAACAGAACAAGAACAAACATACATTAAGCATCCATGTACATAAAAATGTCAGAATAAACTACACAAAAGTGCACATAACAATAAATATGAATAACTAATGACCATCTACTGAGCAACTACTGCTAGAAATAAATGTTGGGCTGTTAAAATTGTCCCTAAGAAAACTAGGCCTCCCTTCTGTGGTGAAATTGTTTAAACTGTTTCACTTGAATCAGAGCCATTGACAAGATTTGGAGGTTTTTTTGTTTGGGTTTTTTTTTCCCATAATGAGCAAGAGAAACCAGCTTTATGCAAGGGCATTGATCCCACCTGGAAACAATATTTTTAATGATAACATCCTCAAAGAGTCTCAAAGAGAAGCTAAAGATCCTGTAAAACCATTGGTCATTGTTTATATATTGTTAAATATACCACAGACACATCATCGTATTCTTTCCCTAATGCAAGGGACTAACTGTGCCCAAATTTTGGTAATGTAACTAGGTTAAAAGCAGTAACAATATGGAAACATTTCACAACTAATTCATCAAGTCTTATCACTACACAGTACCTCCAAATGCATCTTGACTAATGAGGCCAATCAGTTTTGTAAGATTCTTGCTGATAAGGCAAGCACATACTTTAGAAACATGTTTATCTTTCTACTTGACAGCTATACAAAACCATCTTTTACCCCACAAGCAATATGATAATTTTGCAAATAAGGTAGGTATTTCAGTAACAGAGCTCTCTTCACCGGCGCATTCACTTTACCAAGATGTGGCATTCTTGAGGTGTTAGGTAAAAGCAGAGACGGTCTCAATGATTTCTCTTGAGATGAAAATTAACAAGCTCAAAAACTCTATGCAAGTCTTGTTTGGACTTAGCCTAGGACATCCGCTTTCCCGAACACATGGTACTTCTTGTGGGTATAACAGGCATAAAATCAAGACTCTTCAGGAAGAAACCAAAAAAATGGCCATTCTCAACATTTTATGCTAATCTATATAAAGAATCTTAGGAAGATAGGTAAAGACTGAATTTGTGACAGTTGACTCTTTCAGCAATCTCAACTTCAGAAGGAATACCTACAAGGCTGCATTAGCACTAGAGATACGTACTTTGTGACTTCTTATAACAGCAAGTACTATGAGGAATACAGTGAGTGTTTAGAGGAAATTTTTAGAGTATTTCAAGTTTAAAACTCTAGTTTGCCTATTCAGATATGCAGTGCACCTGGGGCCTGGGATTTTTGAATGACACAAAGAAAATATGGAAAGGCCATCACGAATACTCAGCCATATTTTAAAACAGTAGGTAAGGTCATATACAACAGTTTCATCTCCTTCTATAGAAATAATTTTTATTTTGGAGACATTAGTTGTTAGCTGTCAGTTAAGAGGTTTTACCTTACTTTCAGGTCCACTATAATTCCACAAGCAACAGAAATGCTGGTGGGTATGAACATCCCTGTGTAACAACAGACTAACTAAGTAGTAAGACATGGAAGCTTTGAGATATTAAGATAGGCCACTTCCTGAAACTGTATGTTTAAAACACAAATTTCCAATAATATAAATGCAAGCCTTCTACACTTGACACTGTATAATGCAACATTCATTTGAATCATTTTCTGAAGGACTTCTTCAAATGTCATATAAGCATATATATACACTTCCCAGGTAACAACTATTATTTTCACGGGCGCGTTATCAAGCATCTAAAAGATACATCAACAGCTCATTATTTAGCATGGTATGTACAAATAGGCAGCTCTACCTGTGTACAGTTAATACAGCTAATTGCAAACTTGTGCTGAATAAGGTTATTTTTGCTCTGAAATGATCTGCAGATTTTAGTGCATGAAGGGTTATGAAAACAAGTTGAAGTTGCATCGGTAACAGCAGAGCTGAGCAGCCACGTCTCATGAGAAGGAAAGCACCCGACAGCAGTTAACACCAACGTCCCTTCCCCAAACGTGAGAAAATTATCCATGCATAAGGTTACATTTACATCAAAGCAAATAAATTACTTGCAGAATGCATCTTAACATGCAGAAGGCTTACTTATCTTATTTTCCGCTCTCTTTTTCACTACTTTCTGACAAACGATGAAGTGAGTCATGAGGGCCTTTGCAAGTTGACACACCAAAATGTTCAGTGTTCAATTAGATCCAACATAACTTTTTGTGACTAGCACAGTTTTACTTGGAGCACAGTCACCGCTGTTCTCTGCAAACCTATTTATACTAACAGAGCAGAGAGCCAAAACGGTTGCTTTTGTTGCTAATTAGTTCAGGCATGTTTGAATCCAGAAGGGAAACACTTTTAGTTTATTTTCCCTGGGAATGCTACAAAGTTCCACTATAGCTTCACAATGTAACCATGTGGATCAAGAGAGGCTTCTGATTCACTTACAGAAATATCAAATCATACTACTGAATTGTTCTCCTGTTTCTTGGCTTTATTCTAAATGCTCTGAAATGTTTGAAAACATAGTTTCTGAGAATTTGTCATCTGTAGTGTCAAGGGCATTCATGGCAGAAAAAGAAAATCTTGTTGAGGGCAAAATTCAGTCAAGAGGACTGTAAAACCTAATCCACACCTTTGAATTTGGACTGAATATCCATCACTTTAACATCTTGTAAATGACCCAATTTGTTTACATGGCCCTGTAGCTTTTTATGACTTTTCCATAAAGAAGTTATTACATCCATTCCTTTTATTTTGTTTTAGAGCATTTGAACGAGCCCCAGAACCACAAGCAAGTGAAACAGACTCTCTGCAGATGGAACTGGCCTCATATAACTCTCCACTACCGGTGAAATAGTCAGAACAACACTTTGAGTTTGGAAATGCCATACCTTCACATACAGCAAAAGAATTTCCTGGGCCATATGTCCTTTTTAATGTTTAACTATTTCATAAAATGAGTGCTGGTTTCCTGTCAATCCAAGGAGGAACATGGAGCCCCTCTCATGGTTCCAATTGTTTGGAACAAGGGTGAAGGCAGTCAGATGGTTACACAGGGAAGTACACTGAGGGAGAAAACGTAAAAAAAATAATAATTAAACATGGATATTCTAGCTGCTATCATGCAGTAGGTCATCCAGTGAAGCCTCCAAATAATAGTTTAATAAAAGACTGGACAACTGAGTGTTTTGAAAAGACTGCAACTAAATATAAGGCCGGAAACAAGCAATATTATGCACTAGTTCACAAATCAGTATCTTTTCCAGGAAACTCATTTTCCCACTTCACGTGCTTATAAGCAAATAATGCTTAAAAAGAGGCACAGAGAAACTGAGAGCTATGGTTTGACACGGAAGGTGTGCTAAGAACATCTCCAAAACCATTTTTCCAGTGTAAGCTACTCTTTAAATATGACACTCCCTGGTATTTTACACACCAGCTTTTTGTTCACAGAACCTTACAACTTTGCTGATACGTGCCAAACTGAGTAATGGTTTAAAGATGTAGAATACCAAAACTACAAAAAGGGCACTACTCATTTACCCTTTACTGCCTGAACCTAGTTTGAAGCCCATTTATCACATTACAGGTCCAATTCCCTAATTAACTGCAGCATCTAACTTCCTGCCCCACCACCTTCTTACATGATTTATTGCCAATTCATAATAAGAATATTACAGCAGCAGCAATGCAAAAAGGAATTAAATGTACAGGAAACACAAGGAGCATTTTTTCCTTTTCCCAAGACATTCTTTACTTTTCCTGAGACAGACAGACTTAACATTTCAAGAAAAGCCACATAAGGGTGATAAGGGAATTTAAATTCAGCACTGAAAATTATCACTGGCTATGCCAGACATTTGCTGAAAGCTAGGAAGACCTCCCTTACTTTCTTTTTATAGAACTGTAGTATCATGAGGAACATAATAGGATAGGTACCCAACCAATAGATCTATTAATCTCGAAAACCAACCACTAAAAAAATTAAAACCAATAATGTCTAATTCCAGTCAAAATGCTAGCAAGGTGAACAACCAGAGGACCTCAGCCTCCCTGCCTTTATCTTGCTTTAATCAGGACCAGTGGTACCCTCCATTTCACGTTGAGAAATCAGTGTGACAGTGATCAAACTGAGCCATGCCTACATACTATTTTAATGTAGTTAGTAATCAGTTTTAACTAACTCAGGAAGAAGTTTCAGTGTTTTGGGTTTTCAGGGAGTAGAGAAACAGAGGTGCCCTTCACCCTAGAAGAATCTCCTTAAAACATCTGTGTTTATAATGATACCTTGAATGAATTTACCATAAAGTGCAAGATTAATGAATGATTTATGAGTATTAATTCATAAAAAGGCACATTGCCATTGAAGAAAAATGTGTTATTGATTATTCCCTTACAACTCTCTCATTCTCACTACTATAAGAGGATGCCACTACATGGAAAATAGCCTTCGAACGTTTTCTTATTTCATTTCTGTTTCTGCCTGTATTGTGTTGGATTGCACAGAGGTTAATTCATATTCACTTTCCCCAGCTCCAAACACCTGCATATGAAAATGGCAGTAGGAAAATAAAATCTATTAAAAAAAAAAAAGAAGCAGTGGTTATCACTGTGAAGACCTTGACTGCAGAGTTAACCTGCCCAGTCTTAAATTAGCCCAGTGTAAGAACAGCCACACAGTGAAATAATCCGATGGCTCAAAGACCTAACTAAATAGCTGATGATTTCATTTCAGTTGCAGCCAGCTCACCTGACGATCAGCATAAGTAAAAGCCCATTGACATGGGTTGGGGGTGGCACACACTGACGGGCCTTCAGAGGCATCCACAGCAACAAGAAGCCAAGCAGGCTACAAGCCCAGGGCAAACGTATGGTCATGCCTATGCAATGACCATAAGAAGTCCAAAACTGTGGGCATACTCAAAAAGGTGTAATATTTGGAATAGAACTCATAAATTCAGAAAAAAAGAAACAGCCCTTGCTGACCCTAATACAGAAGGCCTGCAGGAGGACCATGGAATTAGCTGGGATCTCTCCTTTTGTTTTCATTGATTATTTTTTTTTTAGTAGTTCTTATACTCTCTGTATATAAGAATTTCTCCCTGAGCATCTAGAGCCCTGCTTTGTGTCACCTAACCAACCAACTTCTGTGGAAACTGATTAGGTTATGAAAATGTCTAGTTGCTGTTGTAAACGTGCTTTGTAAAGATGAGGTATCTTCCCATATAAGAAGACTGCTTAGTATGCTGTAGGATCACAAAACTATACACAAATAGCCAAATGTAATAGTCAAGATACATTTTAAAAATCTCAGTAGAAGGAAGTCAGGAAGAGAAGATCAGAAGACAGATGAACCCTAAGGCTAGGATATCTATAGAAGGAGCAATGAAAAAATTTTACAGCTTAAAATAACATCCTACAATCTAAGAAAACCTCTTGAAAACACCAGTTCGTATTTTAGCTTCACAATAACACATTATGAATTTTCATTTACCTACTTGAATAAAAGCATTTCACATTCAAACACAAGCTGCAAAAGTTTCCCCAAAAGAGAATGACAGGGCTACATAAGTTTTAACATACAATTAATTTCTCAAAAACTCTGAAAAAACAAAGCACTCATACAGTTGCCCAAGTGCTACTAAAACAACTATGTGCTGTGTGTCTCTTTTCTGTTTTGCAACTTTTTCTAAGTCCCACTGTTCTGTGCTAAAAGACTACATACATACAGGCCAATTCCTAAAACACACACCAGGGAGTGTATTCTCCATGGTATGCATTTTGTGACTAAAAAGCAGAGGTATGGCTCTCTGATAAAGCCAAGAACAATCTATAAAGCAATTGAAGAGGCTCATTTCCAGCTAAGGGAAGTGGGCTTGCTCAGCACATCCTCTTTCTAGTAATCAGGAACTGCCAAACATAGCAAAAACCGAAAGCAGCAACTACCCAACAGAAACAAACAAAAAAAACCACAAGACCACTCTGCTATAGTGGACAACCACTGCTATATGATGCTAACCAATACCTTTCTGTTACTTGTTGACTATGTAACAATTAAGACTCAAAGGGTTTAAGTAAAGCTATGAGAATAAAAAGACTTTATGTGAAGACAAAGTTGAACATAAGCTTTTTGTTTATACAGCTGTCACTGTCTCAAGGTATGCCCCATGCTTCTTCTTCATTATAAAACTCTATCCGACTGACAGACAAACTAAAAAAACCCAAACAAGATGATATGAAACTTTAAAGTCTGATCGGCAAACCTAGTAAGAACTACTTAATGCAAAAACAAGATTTCACATTAAATTCCATTCAAGATATTTAACAAACATACAAGAAGGTTGGAATGACTACATATTTGGAACAAGTAGCAAATAGTCTGTGCTTTTAAAATCCTATTTACCTAACAGAAGAAACTCAGAGAAGCTGCAGGACTAAGAAGTCCCATGCAGCACTCTGCTGAATGGCAGACAATGTCAGAAGTCAACTAAAAAGGCAAAAAATCAATTTGAAAAGTTTTCTTCCTCTGCAATTTATTGTAGTGTTGAATAACTCCTCTAATTTGCCACAATCTTTTGCTCAAAGTCAAAAGAGGACCTGCTGTCATTCATCACTTTCCAGGAAAAGGGCTTTAAAACATTTCAAAACCACTTTTGGACTAAATAGAAATAGACTAAACTCGAGAAAAATTGCATCACTATCAAGTTTCCTTTTAGATGATATGCTTATATTTTATACTTCCTTATCTTCTCAAAATGCAGAAAATTTCTGCTACCCAGCAATAGTCAACAGGCCATGCTGGCACTCTTCAATTCAACAAGAGTCAGCAGAAGTGCCATCCCACCACTATAAACTATGTTCACTTATAAGAGAGGATTTTGCAGTCAAATGATTGCTTTCAAGCAAAAGCACTAATGTTCCCATCTTCAAGGATTCAACATGCTGCATCACTTGGACATCCCCAACTTCTCCAGGTGTTCAGCCCAACTTAAATTAACTTAATCAAAGACTCTATTGTGATGCTGTCCCCTCCCTGAATAAGCTGGAAGCTCCCTTTGAAGACACACAAATCAGAGCATCCTTTAGGTGGTTCTGAGGAGATGTGTCAGGCCATGTACAGGTCAAGGGGACAAGAAAAGCTCGCTCTGGCACTTCAGTTATGCACTCAGTTCTGGCTGCATTCACCAGCTTTTCCGAAGGATGGTCTGAGATATGCAAGTCTCAAACTCTGTCTCAAGGGCACCTGTTTGTTTGGCGGCTTTTTGAGCTACATAAATCATGCCCATGATTATGAAGCAGTCAGCTACCAAAACTGATTACTAACAGTTCCCGTTTACATGGGGGAAGAAAAATAACAAAACTAACAAAAACCCAACCAACCAAACAAAAACCCAAACACCTTAAAGGAAATTAGGATCTGTGAAAAGACAGATCATGACCTGTACATTACCTGCAGGATTAATGCAGGTGCTTCAGCATCGACAGAAATCAAATAAGTGCTTTAGTTTTCTAAGATTTACTTCATCAACTCTATTTACTGCTGCTCATTCATACTTGAAACTAACTGGAGGAAAGTTAGTATTTCTCATTGGCCCTGGTGAGTTGCTAACTGATCTCAGGTTCTTGGCCTTCTGAAGTCACTCATTACTATACTTTAGAATAAAGCTATACATGTTGTTGTTTATGGCACCCAACAGTATTTTTTTCTATAGAGACATCCCTATACTTCTCATAGAAAACATCACAGTTGATAGCTTAGCAAAGTTCCTTTAAACATTTATTGCATCTTCTTCTAAACAGTCAAGAGAGTTTAGATTCTCCTGCCATCTCACATTGTCTCAAATCTATATTAAACTAATAATATCACATAAGCAGGTGCACTCAGACCACCAGGGTTAAATCATTCACATTACTCAATCTACCAACAGCTCCCTCAGATGCTGCTGAAACTACAGAAAAAAGAAGATACTATATCAAAAACAGCCATTAAAAATAGACGAAAATGAAGCAAGAAATATAATAGAAAGAAGAAATAAGTAAACCATCCAGGTAATCAAATTCAATACACAAGAGATTCAGTTTTGTTCTTGAAAAAGAAACTGAGCAATCAATTTTTCTTGACTTTTTACTTCAATATGGGAAAATGTTAATAAATACATCAGGCAACCATAAGAGAAATGACAAAGCCACCTAAGCATGAAAAACCCTTCAAAGCATAATCTGCTCTTCAATATGACAAGAACCATAGAAATAAAATCCATCCAGATAAATGGGAGCCATCACTACATGCATCATTTACTGCTAGTTTGCTTTCCAGAAAACTTGCATAAACTCCTTTGATCCTCCAGATGAATATTTACTCAGTTGAATAAAATAAAAACATTAAAGATAAATAGGAATTTTTCAAGGAAATCACATAAAACCCCTTACTGTCAAGTAGAGTTACAAATAAAACCTGTTCCTAAAGAAAATATCACTGTAACAGAGGAGAGGCAAATCAAAACATGGAAGTAGTTTTAAGTGGTTTTAAATGGAGCTAGGCTTGCCCCACAACCACCAACACACTGAATTTCCAGGAGGTAACAGCAAAACACAGTGTTCTAAAAATATTTAATTTACAAAGAAATATTTACACTAGGAAATTGCTACCTAATACAACATTCACTATACAGCAGAAACAAGAGAGGTCCTTATGTCTACCGTTAGCAAATAAATTGAGTTAAATTGTAATTTTGAAGTTAATAATAATTTAGCTAATAGATAAGTAAATAACAGTTATGAACAAATGAATTCTTAAGCACATTCTTACCCTTTGTAATACAAGTAGTTCCACTGAATTAATAACTGGTCACAGATATCTTCAATATTACCTTGAAGCAATAACTATAGCACCCACGTGTGCAGCTTAGTAACACTGTAATCCATTCTACTCCAAAATTTCTTGGCAATTTAGCAGTTTTACAAGTTGAGGACAATTTTTATTTGTAGACTGAGTGAGTAAAAAAAATCTCCCTCTCTCCTGACCAGAGATTATTTGGCATGTGAACAGCAATATCTCATTCTCATACTCCAGGGAGTTTTAACCTGCCTCTAGCTAAAAGCTATACAATCTTTAGATTGCAGCAGAGTGTAAAAATCACTCTAATTAAATCAAGTACAAACTGGTTTGACCAGTGTTACTGATCCCCCAAATAATTAAAATCAGTTAAAAAAAGTCTGGGGTTGCTACTTAGCTATACCTGAACTTGTTCAATTGCAAAACTTACTTTAAGAATTAGCACAACTATAAAGCAAACCAATACTGCTAAGTATAAACTACTACCACATAATACAGTTTCAGGGCACTTAAAAAAAAAAAAATTCTTCTGGCTTTGCATTTGCTGTTCTAAGATGTAGTGACTATCTTAGAGCATGCCAAATTGCATTGCAAACCAGTTGAAGCCTGACCTAAGCCAGCTGTGTTTCTGATATATGTGAACAAAATCTAGTTTGTACTGTCACGTATACTTACACCTAATTACATATTACCTTCACTTATGTAAATAAGTTTTGCTTCTATGCTGTATGATCTACCTTTTACACTGTTGTGCTCCCATTGTTGGATCCTGCAGGCCCTTCAGGGCCCAGCTGCGTTATCCTGTAACAAACCTTTTAGAGCAGACTGACAGCATAGCAGGTTTCCTTGCGCTCCTGACAAAGTTAAAGCAAAGCAATGACAATAGTCCGTGTGTTGATATGCTCCATATGCACACCATGCAAATTTAAGAGAAGGCAGCGTTAACAGCACAAGACATTACTATAAACTTGCCAAGCCCATTTTGTCACAAACTGGTGCCCTAAAGCCTCTAAACACCAGGTAAGATGGGAAGGAGTATAAAGTGAGTGATTTCTCACACAGAGCAGATAATTTCCTGTACTGTGCACAAAGTCTGATTGGTTTCCTGTCAGAATAGCCGGGTCTCTGAGTCTTTTGATCACTTTCCTCTGGCCCTTCTCAGTTGCTCTGATTAGAGATTGATCCCCATGCTGCTCTTTGATCAGTAGCTCCGGCAGTCTGCAGGTGCCATATATCATCACATTAACAGGCCACTGCAGTATTAATCTCCCCCTTCTAAATTTGTTAGCGTGCTGCATATTCTACCCATTCACAAAGCACTTGCAGAGATCTCTGAAACTTTGCTTTCTGTTAAAAGATACAACATACAATACTTTTATCTGGGGATTCCCAAGTTCAAAGTTGAGAGAATTGAATTAGCCTCGAATCTGCGTTTCTGCTTTATTTCATTACAGTTCAGAGAGTTTTGAGAGCTCCCAGATCAGCCTTTTGTGTTGGTTTGTGCCCATGGAGCAAGCTTGTTCTAGATGACATGCAAAGTACTAAATTTTTCAAACACCATCCCCCCCCCCGCTGGCCCCGTACATTAAACACCAGGGTTTCCATGCATATACACTAACAACCTTAATTTTAGATATTCTACACTAAGTGTGGTTTCATGCAGTATATAACGTTACAGTTTGTAAAATATTCTTTAAAATGACTTCATAATAGCAGATCAAGAGGAAAGGCACTTAAAAATCTGAATAATGTAAATCATATGGAGTTCAGAGGCTAAGCAAATTACACACCCCGAAGCTGCCCTTGCTGTATGAAAGGAGTCTTTCTCCAGTTCAGCGCAGCCCCAACCCAGGGGAACTTGCATTTGAGAGTTTTCTAAACATTTCAGGTACACTTGAAAGTTGAAAGTAATTCTCATTTCCTATGCAGGATTAGCTCGCTTCCAGCCCGTACAAAATACCACTCATTCACGTGCAGACACAAAAACCCACAACCCCCCCACCCCCCCCCCCCTCCTCGAGAGCATTTAGGGTACAAAGGTGCGCGGGTCGTTGTTGGGTTTGTTTGGATGTTTTTTTGGCAGGTCGGGGAGGCTGGAGGGGAACGGGACACGTTTTGCACCTCAAATACCGCAGAG
>VXAY01005125.1:2395206-2406873 GCA_013399855.1 Oxyruncus cristatus
AACAAAAAGGATCAAAGCAAAATCTGGACCCAGACCAGCTTCCCAAGGACTAAACAATCCGGTGCCGTGGCGGGCGGGGGCCGGGGTTGGTGCTGCAGCCGCGGAGGAGCGCGCACCTGTCAGCGGCACCGACGGGGGCGGGTGGCCCGCGATCGCACACAACCACCCTCCCCGCCCGCTGCTCGGCGGCCGCGCTGCCAGCCTGGGCCGTGTCTCTCGACTCCCTCCCTCCCTCCCACGCCCGCCGTCCCATCACGGCGAGGGCGGCACCTGGCGCGGCCGTTTACGCCCCGGGAAGTTGTCGGTGGGAAGAAGGAGGCGAGCGGGGCGGCCCTCGCCGCTGCCCCCTCGCTCGCCGCCGAGCGGCGGCGCAACAGGTGCTGGGGCGGCCTCTGCCCCTGGCGGGGAGGGGAGCGGGGGGCCTCCCGCCGCCCCCTCTGCCTCAAGAAGGGGCTTCATCCGCCCTTCCCCCGATGAAGGAACCGAGGTCACCGCGGTCCGGAGCCAGGTTCTGGGTTTGCTAATTAGAGTGAGGTGAGTTTGTTCACTGGGTTGTTATGGCAATTGAGTTCGTGCTTGAAAATCCGATGCTTGGTTAAACATTTCATCTGAAGGATGCCCTTTCTACTGGCAAATAAGACACAGAGAGGAGGTTTTTAAAAAGACTCTGGATGTTTACTTTTTTTTTTTTTTTTTCCCCTTGTGATAGAACTTTCTGTTTTGGTTACCCTGACCTGGACCTGTAACATTGACATAAGCAGACAGAAACACAGGTTCAACTTTTTTTAACTGTCCCTCGCTTGCTGAAATACCATGCAGTATTCAGTGAGGTGGTAGCTGTAAAACAGACAGGATTGGGTTCCCTTCTGCTGTTTCATCAAAAATTAGAGCTGAGTTTATGGGAATGAGTATTCCCCCATCAACACTGGTGAGAACTAAAAGGAATGAAGATGTTCTGCACCCATATAGATCTCCATTAAAGATGGCATTTCCAGTTTGCCAAAGGGTTTGAACAGTGGCTATGTGATGGGCCTGGGTAATAAGACTGAACGCTAACTACATACCAGGAGGCTGAAAGAAGCAGTAGGAAGGACAGACCTTTTTCTTTTGACTGAGAAGTTCTGGAAGAGTTTCTTAATTGTGACTTCAGCCCCCATATCTCTGAGATGGTTTTGGGGATGGATGGGAAGAGCTGTATAACCATTGTGTTGCTCACTGTCTGTTCAAGATACACAAGAGAGAAACTGAGTCTGCTCTGCCAGAGTCTCAAGCACACACTACATAAATTTCTTATCCTTTGACCCAGCTCTTTCCATTATATAACTGAACTGTTTCTTTGCCTCAGCCAAAGCAACCCTTGAGACAGTGATAAACAACCCCTCTGTTTCTAATAAGTGACATATTTCCAGTAGCAACTGAAAGCTGTCCAGCCAAGTTGGGCCGTCTTCTGAAAAGCAGACTTGGAGCATATCGTAAATAGCAACCCTTCACTTACAGAGCATGAAGAAAGAAATGTACTGCACAAAGCAGACTATGTAGTTACTTTTATTATTGTTAGCATTACTATTTCTTCGGTTTCACTGTTTAAATGGAAATAAAAGTAACGTGTACTACTTCACGGGTCTCCTACTCTGATGATTACAAGCAGTGTTTTTTTTAAATCAAATAAACAAAGTGTTACACTGTAGCTTAACCTTCATTGCCTGAGGATTTTGTGAGATTCTTTTTATTTTGGACAACTGATGGCAAGTTCACTCTGAAAAACATGGACACAATGTCTTACACTGTGTACATCAAAAACAAAGAATCCATCAAAAATCATAAATCTAGGCTGCATAAGGCCAGTGTTTCACCTGGAGGTGCTGGACCGTGCCCAGAGAAGGGCAGTGGGGCTGGTGAAGAGGCAACAAGTCATATAAGGAGAGGCTGAATTAGTTGGGGTTGTTTAGCCTGGAGAAGAGGAGGTTCGGGGAGGACTTTATCACTCTCTGCAATTACCCAAAAGGAGGTTGTAGCAAAGTTGGGGTTGGTCTATTCTCCCACGTAACAAGCAATAGGGCAAGAAGAAACAGCCTCAAGTTGGGCCAGGGGAGGTTTAGATTTGATACTAGGGAAAAATTCTTCACAGGAAGGATTGGAACAGGCTGCCCAGGGAAGTTGTGGTCACTGTTCCTGAAGGTATTTAAAAGACATGTAGATGTGGCACATGGGGACATGGTTTAGTAGTGAACATGGTAGTGCTGGGTTTGTGGTTGTAATCAGTGGTCTTAGAGATCTTTTTCAACCTCAATGATTCTATGATTCCATGGTCCTGGCTCAGACTTTTCAAAGGAAAATGCAAGAACCCACATAGTGGATGAATATGGAATTACACTGCCTTGGGAGAAAGCTTTAGTTCTAAACCTCCTGTAATTAAAGATCAAGGTATATTTCCAATTCTTAAGGCTCTATTTCTTTTCAAAAATGCTTTCATTGCTAATCCCACCCAAAATATCATGTGCAGTAATCTCTATCCTTATAAGTGTCCAATCTTCTCTGAAATTCATGCTAAACATTTGGCACAAGCTATCGATGTTTATGTTTAATGTTATTGCTCTCCAGTTGCATCAGGTATATGTATGTGTTTGACTTACAAAAACAGATAAATATAAATTATTAACTTTCTCTACCCTGTTCATTTTCTGTATTACAGCCATATCACATCCTTTCCCAGCTAAGCATTTTTACTATGGTTGTCACGTGAACACCTCTGTAACTCTAAGCTTTCAGAACCCCATCTAGTTTTGTTGTGTTTTATTTGGGGTGGGACAAACAGAACATGACATTTGAAGTGAAGGCCTAATCTAACATTATATAGTGAATGAAGATAGAATGTTTCATTGTATATAGTATTTCACGTGCATGTCATTTATACGATCTACTCCTGTACTCAGAAGTATTTGAATTAAAAAATACATTCTAAATGGTTAGATAATTGCAACAAACTAATGTAAATGAAGTTCAGACCGCTCCTTCCAGTGCGTGTTGTGTTGCCTACATTGAATTTCACTGGGGACCGTGATGCTAATGCAGCTAAGAGTTCTGATGACTCCAGTGCCAAGTACAAATTTCTTTGGATGTCGTTCTTTTCTATGTACGTAATAAATATTTTTGACTACATAAAGCTTTATGTCGTAATTTTTCTCCATTATTAGAATTGCATTCCAGTTTTTGTCTTCTTTTTTATTAGTTATTTTGCCATATCTCAAAATTACTTAGTTTACACTCTGTAGTGTTTCAAAGACTTTTTTTCCCCCAAAGGTTGTTTTATGACTCTGATTTTTATCATCCTCATTTAGAACTTTTTTTGAAGCAGTATTTCTTATACTTGAATAAAATTTTAATTATCTGGGTTATGCCACAGGAATTTATTTTTATTGAGACTTAGCCACCAGAGAAAGCAAAGGAAATTTGGCCTGTTAGGACATCAGAGACTTACTGTGATGGTATATAGACATAGTATTCCTGAGTTGTAAACATCCTTGAAATGAAAAGGCTTTTTCTGTGATTATTATTACCAGAAAGAGTTACCATTAAAATATACATTCATCATGCAGTCTTCAAAACCTTCCCTTGCATCAGCAAATAGAATTTCCCACACCAAAGTCAAAATAGAATGATCACAGTGCCGAGAGAAGTGGATGGTTGCATGTGTTCCAGCCCTTGTTCCTTCACCACTTTACAAGAACAAAGATTCCCCAGTTACAAGGCAAGGTGCATAGGTGTTCCCAGACTGCCCTTTATGATTTGTACTGATGCCAAGACATCTTGACTGACTTCAGGGGGCTCTAAATATCCCAAGCAAGTTCTGTGAGGAAGCGTACTCTTTCCTTTTCCTATATGCTGTCTTCAGAAAGGCTTTTTTTCCCCCTCCATAAGGTATGCAATGAGATAAGTGTTTCTCTCCTGAGAAGGAATAGAGTGAGGAATACAGTGTTTTGGGGGAAAATAGGAAAAGGATGGGATATAAACCCATTTTTAGCCATGATGTACAACCAAAGGGAAATGCTTCTGGAGACGGGTAGCTCTGCAAATGCAGTTACTTCTATCAAATTCATGTTTCACAAGAGCTAGAGCTAGGCATTCATACCTTTGCAAGATTAGGACTCACTGTTAAGAAAAGCAGATTGATTCCCTTTTCTCTCCACAGTTTATTTCACTTCTTAATATGAATGGGGGAAAAAAAAGGAATTAATACACATGTACTTTTATATTCCCATATATTCCAAATGTACCTGTATAATCCTTGTAAGATCATATGAAAAGCAAAACAGTATTTTGCAAAACTTAAAATCTAATTTAGAACTAATGGATATCTGCTCATCTAGACACGCAGGCAAACATCAGTTTTGTACAAGATGCTCCTGATTTCAGTTCAGTTACACATTAATTAGTTGCTGGTATAGAATTGTTGAGGTTTAAATGCTTATGCTTGCATTATGGAATTATTTTTAATAATCAAATTAGTTATTAAATATTTTGTTTGAGCAAATTTTTTATGGATGAGTGATAAATATGAAAACAGAAATTGCATTAGAAACACTAATAGTCTTTCAGAAAAGCAACAATACAATATTCTGCTCTCATGATCACATGCAATAGAAAAAGAGGCATTTGTACATGACTCTTATAATCGTACTCATGTAAGGTGAAAAGACTGTGTAGTGAATTGAATAGAAAATCATTGCTGTGTTAGAAAGTACTCCTGTAAATGAGGTAGTGCTAAATTTTAGTGTTTCAGTCTTACTGTCCATTCCTTCTGAATTTGTAAACAAGTTGAAGATTTGTTGTCCCATTTCCATGCTCCATTTTAAAAATACAACAAAGAAGAAGTGTCAAGTCCAGACAGGCTTCAATTATGCTGATGCCTATACAGTGTGGACCGCTCAGACACAACCAGAGAAGAAGGAACTTCTAATATTCTTTTGTCACTTGAATTACACCTCTAAATAAAAGGTGCCATTCCTATTTTGCAAATCCTAAAATGAGACTTTGGTCTTAAAAATAAACTTGAAGATAAGCACTTGAACCTAGACTTCTGAGCATATCGATGTTATTCTGCTCAACGTTGCATAGCTTAATCATTTTTCAAAGTCCTTATTGTACTTTTGTGTGATTTCTACTTTTAAGCATTGCTTTGAAGAAGTCGTATTTAATAATTCCAATTATTTAATCAACTGCATATACATATATTGTGCAAGCTACATGACAATGCAACTTTCTTTATGTAGGCTGTGGGAGCTACAACAGGAGACAAGGAAGGAGGCCCACTAGAGGTCTCCCAAACTATTTAAAAGAACACTACCCACTTCTGGCATTTGGTAGCTCATTTGAGTCTTGATGGGCTTTCAAAGTCAGCATGTAAAATGCAGAACATGGCTGTCACTTATGCCTTGTAACATGTTTGCTGAACTTATACATGGACTACACCAAGGCCTGAAAGGGCAAGCAGTTGTCAGTTTTAAAGTCAGCATTTCCCCACAGGTGTGTTCTGGGTATGAGGGTCTCTCCCTCAAAGCATTAATTTTCTTCTGTATGCTTTCAGAGTAGAATGTTCCTATCACCTTACACCCCCGTTTAGAGGCATCTTAGTATTCAAATGCTCTTCTGTACATACTTGAGTAAGTGCATAAGAACTGTGCTCAGATGACAGGCCTACTCAGGTACACGTGAATGTTTACTTACTTATGACTATGTTTGTGATGATTTTGCTTATTTGTGTCAGAAGTCAGGTAAGTTTTCTGCTTTTTAATCAGATGATATCACTTATTGATCACTAATGTCTTTGGTGCTATCAGCATGCATGAAATTCTGTCATGATCACAACTGAAGATGGCGCGTCTCTGTGTCAGCTCTAAAGAACTATTGAATTTGGTCTCCCTGCCTGTCTCCCTTTCACTGAGTGTTGCAAGATACGGATTTGCAATCAGAATACAAATTTTGATTTTTATTTCTAAGCATTACTAACCACTGCTCTTTGAACAAATAGTATGTACTGTGTAGTTATAAAGTTGCATCACTGTACCCAGATAAAGTAAAATTAAAGGTAAACTACTATTAGAAACACACATAGATATAAACAGATTATTTCAAACACTGATAAAACCCACTTAGAGCATTACAAGATCTTTTTTCATACTGAAATATTTTTAAGCTATTTAAATATGAATATTCTATTGCTTTGAAACTGCTCTTCAGAGAAATGAAACACAGCTGAGAGTATTTATGGCATAGCAGCATAATTTTGCTACCAATATTTGTAGTGTATGTAGCCCTTAACAGTCTGAATGAAGACTGTCTATCAAATAGAGATGCTAAGATCCATTACAATTAGTTATTTGAGTGGAATATTTACATCTATTGAGTTTGAAGTAGAAAAATAACATTTGTTGGTTTACTTTGATGTCATAGGTATTTTATGCTTATGTTATTTAGACTATTACTGATACTAAGAATTTTGGTTCTTGAGCAAGTTTAATTGAAACAGATTTTTTTATATAGCCGTAGCACTGCAGTTTTAGTCTTCTCATGCTTCAGTCCACACAGAACTGGAGTGATGCTGGGACAATTACATAGCTATGAGCCTTCATTTAAGTTCAAATTCAGCAGAAGAGAATGGGAATCATATTGACAGCACCAGTCTCCAAACAGCATTGTTTAAAGGCTAAACTGAGATTACAGTTTAATTGGTTAATGAGATCCATCTAAGAAGATATTGCAAACAAGCCCATAGGCAAGAGGAACATTAGGAATCTAACAGGAGTAGAGGAGTAATGGAGAACTGAAGAGCAGACATAACCACTCAGGAATGATGAGGCACTGGAGCAAAACTTATACTATGTGTGAAGTATCTGTCCTCCCTAACCCTGACTTTACATTTCGTCTCATTTGTCCTCTTCCTGTCTCTTCCCTAGTCGTCCTCTCTTTTGCCTCCTCCCTTTCAGCCTTCTCAATTAATTAGTTACTACTTCTACTGCACTCATTATTTAAAGTCTTGGCCTCCTAATTTTACCTCTCCACACTTGATTTAAGTACTAGCTTTCCTAATCCAACTCCTTGCATTCATAACTGGTCCTTTGATACTCCCTAGCACTCAGATTTGTTTCCTCTTTGCACTTTGCCCCATCTTATTTCCTGTCAGTCTCCAGTCCAGATTTGCTTACCACAGCAAACCATTTTTTCCTGTTATCATCTCACCGAATGACTATTCCACAACTTTACTCAGGGTTTCATTGCAGTAATTTGTTTGACATAGGCTAGAGGAGTGAACCAGTTGGTGCTACAGATCCAACAGCCACAGTATCGATATGTTGGAGAAGGTCTTATACTTCCATAAGAAAGTTCTAATTCTGCAAGACAGGTATGAGATGATAATCAATGGTAAAATATGTGTTTTAAAAGGTGTCTTTTTTATCCAAACTACACTCACAATGCAAACACACCTGCTATCTTGTCTGCCCCATTAGTTATGACACTTTTCCCAGATCTCTCTTTTCTAATCTACAGTAAGTACATCTCTTTATTGACAGAATATCTGTGCCTTTGAATGAGGCAGCTTCCCTGTTCCATATTGCATGGAGTCTACTGGAGAGAATGTAAGCTAACAATTCATCTGAATCCAGGCTTGGCATAATCTACAGAAGCACACTAAAGTTTTATTCAGGCCATCAGGAGCTTTTCCAGAGAAGAGATGAAGAGCTTCCAAGGAACTGATCTATAAAATTTAAACAATTTATGTAGGAAAAAAAAAAAGGCATCAGGCACGTTTTCAACAAAATAGTTGATACCACTTTCTAAAACATGGATTCAGGAGAAATTTGGAAAAGAAGCTTTAACATGGGGTACACAAAATATCATAAACACTGAATTTCTCATCAGTTGCCTCATTCACAGAACTAAGTTGTTTTGGCAGAACTAAGGTTGAAAAGGGAACATGAAGGGTTTCGTCCCATGTATTTTTCCAAACTCAGAAACAGGAAAAGTCTTTTAAATTACCAGTTCATCTTAGTAGAAGGCAACAGTTCTAATATTTTTAGAATTTTTTTAACAGATCTCATTTAACCCCTTCATTTGGTATTATGTTTTAAAAGCAGATATAGATTTTCTTCTACCCCGTCTTACATAAGTATAGGTAGAATTTCTGCAGATTATAAATATAATAGAATAATCTGAGATACTGAAGAGCAGTTAAATTTTTACTTAGATACACTGAAGAAGAACATAGGCAAAAGCCTACTTTAGTATTAATATTTCAAATCATACATTAGTTTTTGTATCTGGAAATCCAGGTAATGCTGCAGCAACTGAACTGCCAGTTGGACAAGAGTAAAAGAATGTTTGAATGATACGTTATTCATACCAGTAAATTCTCATTGTTATTTTCTTGCCAATTCACTGAATGGAAATACACTACAAAGGAAAATAATTTTAAAGCTTTTTCCAGTAATTTTTCAAAGCTATCCCACTATTAATCACTAGAGTTCATGTCATCCAGTTAAAAATGCACAATATTCCGAAGTATAGCCAACATTTTTCTTTATTGATCAAACACTGGCATTGAATCACAGTGTCTCATTCCCAGAGCACTGTGAAAAAATAAGAACTTGAGCTTCACTGCCATGTGGATCACAGAACATCCCATAAAATGTGTTTAGGTTGACACTAGGTCTTTGAACTACTTATTTCGTATTATGTTTCTAATACTGTTGAGTGTTGTGCCCTGTCACAATCCATTTTGAAAAGAATACCACTCCATTAATGTTGAAATTTATAAAAAATACTCTTTTCTCCTTAGACAATAATCTATATCTAGTTAGGTATTTAGAGTGTATTTGTAAACATAAACAGTGATATCATCATTTCCTAGTGCTTCTTCAGCATGCTGGTTACTGCCAATAGCCCAAAATTTAACATTTAATCAGAGATGAAGGAGCTGAAGATGCTAAAGTTGTCATCATCTTTTTGGGTGGAACTCAGTACCTCCCAGGATTACGCCTCCATTCAGAAAGCACATCATCAATGCCCAGAATGAATGGTGTGAATAAGGATGTACCTCAAGAAGCCCTTAATCAATTCAAAATATTAATGCTATTACAAGGACATATTTTGAAAATGTAAACCAGTTTTGAGATGATAGTTCTCAATCTATGCAAAGATTCCTAATCTAAATGGATTTGTAGGACCAGATTCCTAATCCTGCCCACTACACTATTGGATGAGAGCCTAAAAACTCTTCTGCACGAGGAGTCCTATCACACACATAGAATGAGTAAGCCTGTTCATGCCGAAATAAAGCAAATCTGACTTGATCTCTGTAGCTCAGCACATTTCTGCGCAATCCTGTGAACCACTGAACTGAGTAATGTTAATTCCATTATATTCATTAAAAAATGAAAAACAAAGCTAAGAAACAGTGCTCAGCCCTTCATGTAATTGGAAATTAATGAGAAAGATAGTTCAACAGTGGGGTGTCAGCATTCAATTCAGCTGTCCTGTTTACAGCCTGATGAATGGATTTTGATCTTTTTTTGATGAAGGAAATAATGAAAGCTCTATTTTCAGTGCCATACCTGGTCATGACCAGCTAAATCATACTAAAGCAGAATGATCACTGTGAGAGCTCAGCAAAGGTACAGAAGCTGAGTTATGCCTTTTTTTGTCATGCAGTCTGTATCCCTCTCCTCAGTTTTCAGGACTCATGCATTTCTATTCTTTTTCACCATCTTCTTATCAACTACTTGTGTACCTATTGCTACCTACAAAAATATTTTGTCATATAAACTTATTTGCTATGTTTTGTAAATTTTGAGAAGAAAAGTATTGTGTGCAATAAGTTTTAACAGTTTTAAGTGATTATAGTAGGAGCTTTCCCATGCCAGTTGTATATCTTAAGAAAGAAAAAAGAATTTTAGTTTGGAAAGGCAACAGATAGCCAGTAGACTATCCTTTTTTGTCCTGGTGTAGCACAGCAGAATTCTGCTGATGGAAAGAGAAATCAGTGCTGGTTTTGTAGAGGAGATGAGTTATTATTTTAAGGTCATTATCAATCTTTTCTGCCAAATTTATAGTCATGGACCATATTTATTCTTCCAGGGATTTCCAGGAGAGCTGTTTGTGAGGGCAATTCAATCAAACTGGGACTACTCCACTGAAACATCATTCAGTCACTGTGCTCCTTTCCACAAATGATGAGCAGTCAAATATCCTCGTACTACATGTACCGAGTTATTGTAAATGTACTTTTAACATCTGCAGTTTTAGTTGAGACTAATATATGGCTTCAAGTAACTTAGAGAAATTAATCCTAATTGAAAAGAGGAGAAGAATGTTATTCATTGCACAGACTAATTCAAAACTGCTACTGCAGTTATCAGACAGAAGTCAAAATTGTCGTATCAGTTAATTCTTATATGAATATTATGGTATTAAGAATGGCTGTTACACGTTGAGGCAGTGGAAAATTCTGAATTCTTTTTGCAAACCTGTTCCATTTCGTTTGCCAAGGTTGTTACCTTTGATTTGTAGTTCTTTATCTAATGCCGAGTGAATTTTTTTTTAAAAAAACAAGTGCATTAATAGCTTAGGGCAATATTATGAGTTATTTTAGGTAAATCTGCTCATAGAACAGTATTTACAGCTGCTAAATAATAACATTTTGGTTCTCAAGAACATTAAATCATGTTCTAACTTGTAATGACACTATGCAAGGAAAATAAGAAATATAATAAAATATATAATATTTCAGAAATTAATGAGTTTGCGAATCTGTCAGGTATTCAGTGAGTAAAATAAACATTCACGCCTCACTTTGCAGACTTTAACTTGTTCATTTTAATGTATAGCAGATTGCAACATCCAGAAGGAAAAAAAGAAAAAACAAACAAACAAAAAACCAAACCAACCAACCAAACAAAAATCCAACAAATCAAAAATCCTTCCAGCAACACATTCCCTTTCCTGTAGTCACTGATCACTCATCTCTGGTATATCAGGGACAGAAAGCAAAGTGAGTGAAGTATAAGAATCACCGAGTGACATCTGACATTTATTCACTAGAACTGCTGAAACAGCTACAAAAAAATGAAAGATGAATGGAAAATTTCACTACAGAGAAATCACTATGGGGATTAACCAAGGCTGGGTGCTTTGCATGCAAAGCTGTGTTAGCATGTCCGTGGTACTTTTTGGATGTCAGCTTGTGTATCTTTGCAGTGCTGCATTCTGCCTTCAGGAGGTATCGGTTCCCTCAAATAGCTGGAGATTTTTCATCTGGCCCAGCTCAACTTGAATCCAGCCTAATCATGTTCCTGCCCACAACAAGTCTTTCTACAGATACATCAATAGCAAAAGGAGGGACAAGGAAAACCTCCATTCTTTATTGGACATGGGGGGGAACATAGTTATCAAAGATGAGGAAAAGGCTAAGGTATTTAACACCTTCTTCACCTCAGTCTTCAACAGTAAGACAGGTTGTCCTGAGGACAGCTGGCTTCTGGAGCTTGTAGACAGGGATAATAAGATGAACAGTCCCCTCATCATCAAGGAGGAAACAATTAGAGACCTGCTGAGCCACTTGGATCCTCACAAGTCCATGGGACCAGAGGGGATCCACCCTAGGGTGATGAGGGA
>VXAY01005125.1:2407791-2443989 GCA_013399855.1 Oxyruncus cristatus
GGCTGGTGAAGGGACTTGAGCACAAGCCCTATGAGGAGAGGCTGAGGGAGCTGGGGTTGTTTAGCCTGGAGAAGAGAAGGCTCAGGGGAGACCTCATCGCTCTCTACAACTATCTGAAAGGAGGTTGTAGCCAGGTGGGGGTTGGTCTCTTCTCCCAGGCAACCAGCAGTAGGACAAGAGGGCATGGCCTTAAGCTGTGCCAGGGGAGGTTTAGGTTAGATATCAGAAAGAAATTCTTTACAGAGAGAGTAATCAGCCATTGGAATGGGCTGCCCAGGGAAGTGGTGGATTCTCCATCCCTGGAGGTTTTCAAGACGAGGCTGGACGTGGCACTTAGTGCCATAATCTAGTAAGCGCAGTGGTGTTGGATCAAGGGTTGGACTTAATGATCTCAGAGGTCCTTCCCAACCCATCTGATTCTATGATACTATGATTCTATGAACCGGTTCCTCTGCATCCTCAGTTTGACAACACTGTTGTGGGGCAGTCCGCAGACCCCATGGTACGTGGCAGCACTGTGTGGACAGCTAACAGCACATCTGGAACAAAACACAGGATTTTAAAGCGTTTTGTTAAGATATTATCCGTAATTCTGGGAAAAATAGAATTGGGTCATCCCAGCACTTCATTCGAGATGGAAACCATTCTTTCACTGAGAGTGTTGTGTGTAGGATATACCTGGTAATTTGTGTAGCTGACTTTTTTGGCTCTAGTTTATGCTTTCCTACATGATACTCTGTTAATAGGATTTTAGAATCATACATTTTGTCCATTTGATTGTAACCTTACTTTACCATCATCAAATTATGCTTCAAAATGCATATATTCCAGCCTACTAAATTCTCCTGATATTCACGCCAACTGAAAAATAAGTGCTTCTACAGGTATGGAAAAGTCTATGTTAATACAGCATCTCCTGTGGAGTCTATATACTTTCTATTCCCAAAGTAACTGAGGAGACTGGTAAGTAGCATCAGCTACTAAAAATAACTAAATACTAAAATAACTAATAACTAAAAATAACTAATCTTTCTGACTTGCACCCAACCCAAGAAAATTGTCTCAAGGGAATTTTAATATTTGTGTTAATTTTGGGTAAGCCTGGACTAATAGAGGGGATTTATAAAACTGGAAAAAGCAAGTGGTTATTATTCCACCTTGATGGGAGAGGGAGCACATCATGTACTGTGGCAAATTAAATCTGAAGTTATCTGTAAATCTCCAGTTACTTAAAAAAAAGGGATTAGAATGATCCAAGTCAGAAGAGATGTGTTAGCTTGAGTTTGATAAATTAATAGGGAACTAAGGGTGATTCTATTTCTATCCATTAATTGAAATAATTCAACATTGTTTACGGCAGACAGAATTTTATGTCTTTTTTTTTTTTTAACAAGATTACACACTTTGTTGGTAAAAGTATAATGTTGATAGTGTTGGTGTAAAACTCATGGAAATTTGAGTGTATGATGTGATACATCATAGCATCTTGCTTAAAAGACTGGAATATAAAATCAACAAGAAATGGACGATAGAGCTGTTCGGTGCCTCAGGAGCTGAAGGCAAGAACAGTATCTTAGAATAAATTCTCAGCTTCATGAATGAGCAGATGTGTAAGAACTCAGAGAAGCAATGTTACATGGTGCCATTTAAAATCTGACCCTTGAAAGGGTAGGTGAGGAACATGACTAAAAAGCTAGAATTGATTTATTTACAACTGTGAAATGAGAACAGTGTGTCCCAGGGTCCCAGTGCACATTTACAAACAGAACATAATATGAACATGCAGTGATGAGGGTTCATATCCAACCAGCTAGCAAATCTTAACTGGAATCACATTATTCCTTCAAATTAGGATTATATTAAAATTCATTGGTTCTTTGTAAATCAGGAGAGTGAGGCTTCCTGCTAAAGGTCTACTTACCAAAAGAGTAGCTTTGCCACAGGGAAATTCTTCAAATGTGACTTTGACTGTATGACTGACTGTGGTGCTGTGAATGTTGTTGGTTTGGACCCAAAGAGTAAGTGGACAATTAAAAAAATGGGTGTCCTGGTCCCCTTTCTCACAATACTTAGAAGCCCTTTAGTCCAGAGTACAAATTTGAACCTGTCTCTCAAGAGCACCTTCATGAGAAAAAACCCCCCACTTCTTTGTGGGTTTTTTTATATATATAATATAAAAAATAAAAATAAATATAAAAAAATATAAAAATAAAAAGTCTTGCCTACTATTTAAAGCTATGTAGTAGGAGGCGTAGATCAAAACTCAGTAAGGCTGGAAACATGGTGAACCTGGATCTCCATGTAGTGTACGGTAGCAGTAACCACTGAGTTACTAAGTAGAAAGCAGAGGCAACTGCTCTTCCATCTATCATTTAAATGTATGTGCAGTTAAACAAAGGGATTCCAGGCCCTAAGTAGACTTTATTTTCAGCTATAAACACACCTAGCTGACATGCTATATGCAGGGAGAAAGGAAATCTTATGTGACACTGTGGATTTACCTCCTAGCTATCTATGGCAGTTGTTTCCCAGAACATGCATTGTTGAGAATCCAGATTTTATGTAGCAGTCCTTCTTATGTATCATGCAGGAAAGCCTTGGCACTTAACTCCAGGTGTCCTGGTTTTGGCTGGAGGAGAGTTAATTTTCTTCACAGTGGCTGGTATGGGGCTATGTTTTGGGTTTGTGCTGAACACAGTCTTGATAATATAGACATGTTTTTGTTATTGCTGAGCAGGGCTTGCACAGAGCCAAGGCCTTGTCTGCTTTCCGTATGGACACACTGGTAAGGAAGCTGGGGGTGCGTGGGAGGCTGGGAAGAGACACAGCCGGGACACGTGACCCAAACTGACCAAAGGCATATTCCAGACCATATGACATCATGCTCAGTATATAAAATGGGGGAAGAAGAAGGAAGGGGAGGATGTTTGGAGGGATAGCGCTTGTCTTCCCAAGCCATCATTACATGTGATGGGGCCCTGCTCTCCCGGAGATGGCTGAACACCTGCCTGCCCATGGGAAGCTGTGTTTTGCTGTGCTTGTGGCTTTTGCTTTCCCTATTAAACTGCCTTTATCTCAATCCACAAGTTTTCTAGCTTTTACCTTGCAATTCTCTCCCCAGGCCTACCGGTGGGGCAGTGAGAGGCTGCATGGGACTTAGTGGTTGCCTGGGGCTAAATCATGACACTGAGCTGTGAAGACCACCAGATGACAGCACATTTAAATAAGGTGCTGCAATACTCAATTCTGTTATGAATCTTCTAAAAATAATGCTTTCCTTGATTAGCAGGTCATTTTAAGTTAAATCACAATGTGACCATGGAGATCAGACATCATGTACTTATTAAACCTGACATCTGAAGGCTTTTCTAAAAATAAGTTCTCCCTTTGCAGAGAGGATTTCTCAATCACCTTACTCTTTTGTGGTATTTGAAGATAAAAAGACTCTCCAATGACAGGAAAATTTCCAAAAGGATGCCTGGAAAATTGCAAAAAAAGACCTACATATGATTCATGAATTAACTATTCATTCAAGAGATTATCCTATCATACTTTCTAGCTGAGGACTGAAGGAAACAGGCACTGCATCATTCAACTTTCAGTCTCTGTGTCTCCATATATTAGATCCTTTCCTAAAACATCAGGAGGTGTTCTCCTACCATGTGAATTACCCATAAATGATGTGCCAGCCCTGCTTGCCCCATAGGAAACCCCCTCTACTGCTGGTTTACTTTTTTGAGTACTTAGGAAACAGAAAAACTGGGTTTAAATATCTTTTCAAGTTGATGGTAGCCTAATCACACCTCCTCCTCTGAGAAGCTATGAGGAAGAGATGTTCTCTAAACAACTTAACAAAGTGATGTTTGTGTCTGGTAGCAAATTCAAGTTTCACTGAATGAGAGGGAGAAAGCATTGGATCCCTCAGTCTAGCTAATATTGCTTAGTGTGGGCAAGGCAATACTAAACCCTTACTTGTGTATTTCTTTTTAGTGGAAACAAGGAACACCAAACTAGGATTTCCCAACTCTGTTTTCTCTCTTTCGTGCTGTAACAAATAGATAGAAGAATCATGTTCCTCACTGTTGTTTGGGGCTTTTTTTCTCTCCTATAATCTTGCATCCCTCGCACTGTATCATTTATTCAACAGGAAAGGCTTTGGATATTTCTGTTGTTTTGTATTGGATGTGACTCCTATTGTGGGTATAGACTGGGAATTCCAGGAAACTGTCCTATGTACTCTGGCCTTTCCAGTTTCACTGAAGAAAAATTTAATCTCCTAACTGTTCTTCTGGAAGTCCAGCAATCTGCCCAGTCCACCGTGGTTCTAAACAGAAACAGTGCACTGGGCATCTGAAGAAATTCAAGGATGCTTAAAAGCAATAGTAAGTTTAGGTGCCATCATTGCCTACCTTAAAGCTAAATGTTTTTGTTTTCTTCAGTTGTAGTATCAGGCAGAGTCATGAATCATTGGACAGAAGCAGAGCAAAGTGCTTAATTCATCATTCAGGCTGATGAGTATTTAATTAGCTTTATTATGTTTACAAAACTGGGTAAATAACTTCATTGTTTCTCATATGGGGAAACTGATGCATAAAGAAAATAAGGAGCTATTTTAATATCAATGTTCTCTGCTGCTACCTCGAGTCAGAAGGCCTGCTTTTCTGGAAAGGCTTTTAGTGAATATTAAATGAGGAAATTATGCAGTGAAGTTTGCCAAGAGGCACAGAAATGCATACCTGGAAGAGACTTCCTGCATCATTGAGGTCTCCCTTACCTGAAGGCTGTTTTTTAGAACTGTTTTTCTGGAACATTGCCCATAGTATTTCAGATGACATTTGGACTTGCTTTATTACTTCTTCACCACTGCTTGAAATACTAAATCTAGTTGTAAACCTTATAAACTGCTAGTCCCCAATGCTGCTAATGTATTCTGATCTCTTCTGTGTTGCAAATCCTAAGCCTAATCCTAGCAGGCTCATAACAGAAATTCTTATTAGTATCTTTTTCTCTGAGTTTAAGTTTCATGCTATTTTCCATTTCAGTATTATTTTTCTAAGCCTTGCAAACCAAAGGGCTGGGATAAAGGATATTACTGGAAAACTCTCCGGTCTAGTAAGGTCCTCTAATTTCTATCTGTTATTAGTTGTTCAAACTGGCAGCAATGAAATAACAAAGAGAAGTCCAAGGGCAATCAAAAGACACTTCAGGGCCTTGGGATGACTGGAAGAGGGATCTGGAGCACAAACAGTGATTTCCTCAATCCTTCTGGTAACAGAGAATGATATTGATAAGAATAGCCAGATCCATCAGGTAAACATGTGACTCTGAGGTTGGCCTAATTGGAAAAATTTTGGGGTTTTTGACCATGGGATGATTTAATCAACAACTGGTCAACTGACATCTGATGGGATGCGCCTCAGGGGGGCAAAAGAATTTTAGTTCAGGAGCTAGTGGGGCTTGTTAACAGAGCTTTAAACTAGCCTGAAAGGGGGGAAGGAACTAAACCAGGCTTTCCAATGATATGCAATGGGGTGGTGTGACAAAACTTGATAAAACCAGCACTACGTGATCCCTCAATCTGCTTCACAAGGTATTGGCCACAATGTACCACACCTGAAATGTTTCTATACTGATGCAAGCAGCATGAGGAACAAACAAGAGGAGCTCAAAGCTTTGGCCCAGTCCCAGAGATTTGACATCACTGGCATAAGTTAAACTTGGTGGGATGAGTCCTGTGACTTGAGTGCCATGTTGGATGGTTACAGGCTCTTAAGGAGGGACAGGCAGGGCAGAAGAGCTGGAGGGATGGCACTGTGTGTAACAGGAGGGTTAGAATGTATGGAGCTCACAGTTGGCAATGAAACAGTTGAGAGTCTCTGGGTAAGAATCGAGGGGCAAACAAATAATATGGATGCCATCCTAGGTGTCTGCTATAAACCTCCCAGCCAGGATGATGATGCCAACAAATTATTCTGTAAGGAACTAAGGGACACTTCCAAGTCAACTGTCCTTGTCCTTATGGGGGACTTCAACTTGCCAGAAATCAACTGGGAGCATCACACAGCTGGTACAACCCTGGCCAGAAGATTCCTAAAAAACCTGTATGACAACTTTATGGAACAGGGAGCCAACTCAGAGAACTGCTCTCCTTGATCTGCTGCTTGACAACAGAGTGGAATTTGTAAGCGAAGTGGAGATTGCTGACCATCTTGGCCACAGCAACCACGAAGTGACTGAATTTAAAATTTCTATTGACAGGAGGAAAAGTGCCAGCAAAACCTCAGTTCTGGACATGAGGAGAGCAGAATTCAGGCTGCTCAGGGAATTAGTAAGTAACGTCCCCTGGGAAAATGTTTTTGCAGGTGCTTGCCACTGTAGAGAGAAAATTCGTGAGGACAAAGCTCAGCTGGAGTTGAAGCTCAACAGAAATGTGGGGAACAATAGAAAGAGTTTTTTTCAAATATATTAATGGCAATAGGTATTCCCTTGTTTGAGAAAAAAAACCCAAACTCAACAGTATATACAAGATTATGATGATGATGATGATGATGGTGTTAAAAAACCCCACACATATAAGTACAAGCACAAGAAAAGCAAAAAATGTTGGTCCTAAAGTGTCCTCATTTTAATAAGAAGCAAAACTGAGTTAGGCAAAAGTCTGGAAAAGTAGTGTCATAACTACCGCATGATCCACTCATTCTTAAAAAACCAAGCCAATAATGAACTCATCTGCCTAACTAACAGCTCGCTGCTTATGCTACTGAAAAGGTGTTTCAGGGAGAGCTGAAAAAAGCTGAGAGAATGGTTCTGAGAGACCACATTTTTTATGCAGTATTTTGAAGAGAGACACAAACACGATTTAGGCACTTAACTTTCATTGAAGATGGATTGATATTTTCTCACCCAAACTAATTAATTTTCCTAACTTCTTCATGATGAAACTATATAAATTTTACTGAACTTCAATCAAATAGGTAGAGTTAATCGAGTTCCTGCAGGGCTTGACAGGCAGGCATGTTGGCAATAGCAATACGTACCCCTGATGTTTTCACAAGGGGGTTGGGTTTTCATTGCCCAGAGAGCTGAAGCAGATCTCGCCAGGCTGTGTTTATGTGCTGTAGAGCCATAAAACCTGACCACAGCTATTAATATCTTGGCTTCAAAGAGGGAATTGGAAAGCTGTCTCACCAATGCAGGCAGGTTGCATTGCAAACGGGTGCCAGCTTGGGTTCATCTTCGGCTTTCATCTGCAGTGTAGCTCAGCATTAAGGTTCAGCCTCTCTGCTTGGTGTGGAACAGAGGGGGAGATGGACACATTATGAGAAAGAGACTGTCATCTTTTCTTGTAAGCAACCACTCTGAAAGCTCAATCCCCCAGGTGGCCTCAGGCAGGGAAAAAAAAATTGAGGGAGTGCAGCTGGCTCGCCATGCATGGTGTTCACTCAAATACTGCAAATGGAGTTTCCAATAGGGAACCTTCCTGGAATTTCTGTTTGCAAGTTAGTAGAATGAAATTAAAGTTACAAAACATTGGAATTCCCCAGTTTTGCTCACAGTATGAGCCAAAAGAAGATCCCCAAATTAATTGCAGTTTGAAAGAAACCTATTTTGCAGTATTTGTTAGTAAAAGATAACTTTGCACTCCACACCCCCAAGAATGTCAATAAATAAAAATGCTACACAGAGACCTGGAGCTTAAAGTTTAATGAGAGTTAGGCACTCACATTGGCATGTACATGGTGTCTTTTGACAAAGCTCAGCCTAGAAATGGCATTGCCTCACGGCCAGATAGTAGATTACTGGTAGATCACCTAATTCTCATCAGTCCTGGCTGACTTACTCTCTAATTCTGCAGTCCTGCTGCTACTTTCCTGCACTTTCATTCTTTTTTAAGATGTTCAACTGAATAACATCAACCTTCAGATTCAGTCACCCTTATGTAAGATCAGTCTCCATTTTTTCTTTCCTGGACACACCTCTTGATGTTTTCAATGTTTCTTTTTTCTCTAAACCAAAAGAGTATTTTTTTGTTGTTTTTAGGATAATGTAAAAAAAAAGCCTGGGTTTTCTAGAGGCTGGGTTTTGGAACACCAGATTTTGCAGACACCCATAACCTAAGGATCTGGGTGCTTCCTTGTGGTCTCCAAGACATGGGTACAGGTCCACTGCTGCAGCTCAACAGAACTTGCATGTCTTCCTTCCCAGCAGGGCTTGGAGTTTCCCATGATAAAAATCCATGTTCTCTTCTGATATTTCCTTCTTCTTAAATAAAAATGGTGCTCTCCTGATAAAGTTTAAGGACAGAATATTCTAAACTCTATTTGTGATCACTGATTTGAGATGAGGGTATGATGACTTCTACAGTTTGGCAGAAAAAGCCCTGACACTATTTCCATTTCATTTTGAAAATGAAATGTGAGTCATTGAAAGTCTCTGTTTTGAAATTCAGTAACCCTAAAAAGAAAACTAATAAGAAAATACCTGAATGATAAGTCCTTTTTAATCAACCGTGGTGGCTTTGAAAAGTAGATGATTGTGCATGGCCAGCTGGTCGTGTACACACCTAAACTGTCTTACCACTAGAGCCATGGCTAGATGAACTTACTTGCATACTTGCATTTGTGTCATATTGCATCTTCTCATCACAAAATCTAAGTCCAAAATATACAATCATAATCATAAATGATTTTCCCCAGCACGGGTGTTTTACCCCAGCACGTTCAGATGTTTAACAAACATTGATCAGAGAGGTCTACTTATGCGGTGAATTTTGCTTCATCTGTTCATCCTACATTTTCTGTGCACAGCATATTTCTTTCAATTTATTTATCAAGTGACCTGTCCTTTCCAGTTTCTGTATAAAATGGCTCCTGCAAATACTCTGTGCTTAAAATGTGCCTGTTTGTTTTGACTGAACAAGTACCTCAATCTGGATGTTTTTCCCTGCTGTGGTTTGAAACTGACCTTCCATACCCATTTTATAAACTTTCTTTTCTACACCTGTTGCTGTCACACACCTTCTTGCTCATTTTAGAAAGACTAAAAGCAAAAGAGATGTATGTATGGCCAACACAAAATTTTTGAAATAATACTTCTCTCTCCCTGCTCTTAAAAGCTTTTTTTTTGCCTTTTTTTTCCCCTCCTGTTATTAAACATAACTATATTTCCATTGCCTTTTGAACTGAGATGCAAGTCTGTACCAGAGCTGCAACCAGAATGCAGAAATCCTTTATGTTGTTTTGCTGGTGTTATAGCCAGAAAAAAAAATAAAAAAATCAGTAATTGACTTAACAGTCATAACAGATGTTGCTAATCACATCACTTAAACTCCAAACTCTAAACAGTAAGGATACAAGCATATACTTTAAATAAAAAACTTTTAAAATGTTTTCTGGGTCTATCTCTCTCACTGGGATCTTTCCTAAGTTCTTTAAAGCATTTCAGACAAGAGACAATAATTGAATTTCCAGACCTGTGTTTATTACTTGAACTAGAAAGAGAAGTCCGGAGTGAATAGTCTAAGTTCTTGCCAGAATGGATTCATAACTTATATGAACTGGCTCTGGTTTTTGCTCCCCTAGGAAAAGGGTCCTCTCACATTTATACCTTTAAAGTGCTCCATCTTTAGAGATGCAACAAGGAAAGTGCTAGCATTAATTGCATACTGATCTGCAACAATTAGGTACATGCTTATTCAAAATTAAAATCAAAAACAACAAAAAAAGAGGAGGAAGATTGAGAGTAAAACAAGTAATAGATTTACTGTAGACTGGACTGCTTCTTCCAGTGCACTGTACAGTGATAAATGATTCTTTACTGTGATAAAGCATTCTTTAATGCACTGTTGAATGTCCACTATAGGCCAATGCCCTCAAGGGGAATGCCTCTGACATTTTTTCAGATTCTGTAGAACTGGACACCTGAATGGATTCCAAAATATGTCAGTGAAGTGCTATGTCAGTGAAGTGCTATGTCAGTGGCTTCACAGTTAAACTCTTTGCTAATATGGGAATTTCCCAATTCAGCCTACCATCAGATCCTGCAAGGACTGAAGTTGAGTGGTATTTTGGTTCAGATATCATCATTAGAGCACAAAGCAGAAATATCTCCCAGTTTAAAGAGTTAGTAAGCATGATTATACTCTTAAACTAATTCTGTGGATGGAATAGATGTCAGAAGAAAATCTAATTTGCTGTCTCTAATTGGTCTGTTATGCTAACCAGATTAACATGCAGACAGAGAAGTAAATGTATGCGTGGTTCACCTTGGCTGGACACCAGGTGCCCACCCAGCCGCTCTATCACTCCTTTTCCTAGCTGGACAGGGAAGAGAGTAGGATGGAAAACAACTGGTGGGTACGGATAAGGCAGTTTATTGAAGCAGAAGCCAGGTGGAAGGTTGTGTATGCAAAAGTGAAGCAAAAGATAACCCGGTTTATTCTCTACTTCCCATGGGCAGCGATGACCGGCCACTCCCGAGCAGCAGGGCTTCAGCACGCACAACAGTTCCTCGGCAGGCAGCCATTGGAGACAATGAATGCCTGCCCTCCTGCTCCTTGCCTCAGCTTTTGTATCTGAGCTGACATTGTATGGTATGGAATATCCCTTGGTCAGTTTGGGGCAGCTTTGGCCTACTTGTGTCCCCTCCCAGGATCTTGCCCTCGACTGATGGAGGAGTGTTACAGTGCTGATGCTCAGCAGTAGCCAAAACACCGGTGTGTTATCAACACCTTTTTAGCTACCAGTGCAAAGCACAGCACTGTGAGGGCTGCTATGGGGAAATGAACTCCAGTTCAGCCAGATCCAATAAAATATGTTTTAATTCTGACTACATCAGG
The DNA here is from genome assembly GCA_013399855.1 of Oxyruncus cristatus. Taxonomy (NCBI): domain Eukaryota; kingdom Metazoa; phylum Chordata; class Aves; order Passeriformes; family Cotingidae; genus Oxyruncus; species Oxyruncus cristatus. Next base: position 2,418,629 of record VXAY01005125.1, read on the forward strand.
GGATACATCTTTATACCACATGGTGCCAATTTTATATGACTGTAAATACCCTTTGAATTTCTGGATGGGCGTGATTTGGGTTTCAAACCTATTTTTTAACATATTCTTTGTACCTGGCTTCATTTCCATGCTTAGATTAGGAACATAATTTTTAACCCTGAAAAAACCTTAGAAAAGTCATACTGTAATTGTGGTAGAGAAATGTGACATAAATGTTAGACAGATAATAATAATAATAAAAAAAGGCTATTTTCACAGGCTTCTAGCTTACATCAATTTGATGGCCTTTGACTAATTCAAGTAAACTTGAAGTAGGCTCACTTCTTCAAATTAAATGTAATCTTTGAACTTCCTTAGAATTGCCTAGAAAAAAATATCCTGGAAATTAATACTGCATGATTCTCTGTTTGAGGGTATTATTTTCAGTGATCAATATCCAGGGAAACGACTTTTAATCTGTTTTGCTCCAAGTCAAACATAACTACGGAGAGAGTATTGCACTCACAACAATTTGGAGCTAGCACTGTAGGTTGAAAATACCTTAAGACTTCCTTCCTTTTTCCACCCACAGCTATGGACCTGATTATAGTCCTTAAATCCTTCTGAATCTCTGGTAATTTTGCCAAAAGAACTGATTATGAAGCAATATTGAATCACTCTTTATATTTAGGGAAGCTGTAAACTATGGTCACAATTACATGCTGACCCCTTGATGAAAGAACATGGTCATACATAAAATGTAAAACACTATCAAAACTTAGAAACAAAGCACTAACAGAAACAGAGGCAGTCTTTTTTCTTCTTTCTTCTTGGACCAAGATGTTAAAAGGACTATAAAATGCATTTGCTCCTCTTTGGGATATGCTTGAATTGTGCCTGCAAACCAGTTGTACTGGGAAAGAGAAACTTTACTGGAATATGACAATCTTCAGACAGTTTACCTAATTTGAACATAAATTTATAAGCAATCTTGATGATGCCTTTCTTGCTCTCTTAATCTAGTTGTATTTGTAATCTGTTTCTTATTTTCTAACTTTGCCTGGTAAAAAGCCACTTTGCATTACAAGGTAATTTAACCTATGCAGAATGAACGCTTCTGGGGACAGTTGCAGACCTACAGAGACAAACTCCCTGCTGACCCTAAGGGGTTTGGTATCAGATCTCGGCTCCAGTGCCCCGTTTCTAGATGCCCAAAAAGAACACCCAAAAGGCAATTAAACGAAAAAGGAGGATATTTGTGACTCAGTAGATATTAGCACACATTGTAGGAATTCATGGCTAAGGAAACCAAACCTGTTCAGTCTTTGTCCTGCCCTTGAACTGAAAGAGAAAAGGAGAAGGACATGTATCAGTATGAAAGCTTGTATTTCTAACGCCAGGCCTAAGCTGAAATTCTTTAAGCAGAAACAGGTTTGTTCTTTATGAGAGAAAGATTATGAGTCCTCAGCTTCCATATTGGCTTTTTTTTTTTTTTCTATATTTGAAGATCATTTTTTCTATTTGCAGTGTTTTATTGTACTCTGTCAGTTTTTGTAATTCAAATCCTCAAAGGGTCTTGAGTCCGCGATGGAAAACTGTAAAACTACAGAAAATGAATTTCCTGACTAATTAAGGCTTTGGCAGGGAATGTTTTACCTAGTTATAGAACAAGGCTTTCCATTCAGTCCATCACTTAAAAGAAAGTCTGGTTCTTTCCCTCATTCATTTTTTTCAATTCAGACCAGGACTGTTCTTTTTGGAATTGTGTGAGCTTTTTGTTCTCTTTTGCTTTTTGACTATTTGGAGATCATCCTTGAACAAACCTCCCCAAGGAAGAGGTACATGTGATAGCCATGTGAAACTGACCCTGGAATGAAATGACATCTAAAATTAAATTATGTATTTGTTTATCAAAATGTTGACTAATTAAATGGCTTAGGACTGCCAAGGTTGTCACTGTGTCACTAAAATATTTTAGAAAAATTGTGGCTGTGTAACATCTATTTACTCCTGTATGTTCATGTCCAGTCTGGTCCACCTGGAGAGCTTTCCTTGACCTCCCACAGCCAGCTCTGCCCCTCTGACTTTGACTGTTCATTTATCTGTCAAGGATGCCCCTATTCTGAATAAACATGCAAGGCAGTTAGCATGGTGTAGGAAGGAGCGTGACTGCTGGTGACAGACATGGCACTAGAGGAAGCTGTGTTGTTCTTGGCTGCAGTCATTTCCAAGCAGGAAAAGAATACCTTGTTTTCTTCCTTCTCACAACCTCCGACTTTCAGGGCAGGAATTTTATTATGCTTTGGATGGGTGGAAAAGCTATAATAAAATGCCTGTGGCAGGTAGACGGGAAGTTTGCAATAGGTTGTCAGAGCAGAAGAAACAAGAAAAATGCCGTAAAACTTCAAGAAAAACAAAACTTTTTCGAAGTGTGTTTTAAGGAGCAGTACCTATTGCAGCTCAATCAGCACTCCATTTTAATACCAATGCACACATTTGCCTTCACTTCTGTTTGAAAGTTACTGGTCTTGCCTTATGTTTATTCTAATAACTTTTTTCTTTCCTTGGAAGCATCCTAACTTTTCTCTCAAGCAAAAAAGGAGGTAGCAAACTTAAGTACTGAAAAAAAAAAAAAAAAGGGAGGAAAAAACCCAAACACAACAGCAATCGGGAGCACTTGGTTGAAAGTGATTATTTCTGCATGTGCTTATATGTGTCTTTGAGTAGGGAACCAAGGCCTGGATTGATGCTCTTTCACATCAGCATTCTCACAGATAAGCCTCTGAAGGAAAAGGTAGTTCTGCATCATCAGCTTTTTCAGCTTTTCATGAAGCCCACTAGTGAGTTACTGGCTCTCCTGCCAAAAGCTTACTAAAATGGGAAAAGACAAGAAAAGATACTTAATCTTCAGTAGACTCTAAGTGCGGTATGATGGTGCATTTTCTATCGTGTGCCTATGCAGCACAGTGGAGGCCTCTTGCATGGCTGAAAGTCTGTAAGCCTCTGCTGAAAGAAAATAATGCTCTTGTAGATATTTTGGGTTACAAGCATTTCTAATGGCAAATTTTATGTGATAAACCTGTTTTGAAAAAGTCAAATTTCAGTTGGTTGAATTTAGACTTTTGAAATCCTGAAAGCAGAACCTGTGAGTTGGCAGTTTGCATTAAAGAATGGGAAAACTTCTGAAAGTAACTTAAACTTTCAAACTAAAGGCAACTCCTGTGTCTTGTTCCATATAGACACCATACCTCACAAGGTTAATCTCATAAGACTTAAATTATGGATATGATTTGTATCGTGTGCCTTAAAATGCATAAAATAGATTGCAGCCAGACCAGCTGTCCAAGTTTCTATGTAAACCAACATATAACAACATTCATATTTCGATGGGAGCCCAACTTTCTCATCTAATCCTTAACAATCCTCTGTACACTTTGTTCATTTCTGTCTCTCCTTGAAATCTGAATCAGTAACTATAATGAGGTGTGAGATTGGGCTGTGTTTATTACAGATTCATAGCACAGTAGCCCTAAAATTGGCATGTCTGTCTGAACTTGTTCATGTAAGTAGTCCCACCAAGGTCACCACTGAAGACAGGAATATGCTAATAGCAGTAAATACAGAGCAAATGTATTCTCACAAAATATCTTCCCCTATGATTTGAATACAATGGCTAAAAATACAGTTTATGCTTTTCCACTGAGAATCACTTTTACAAGTTTAAATATTCACATTGTAAATATAATATTCAATTAGAGAAGGAATAACCATGACCCAAACTTTCATGAAGAATTAACCCTTTTAGTCTGAAATCTTACACCACTTAATACCCATGAGTTTCTCTGAAGCCTTTACTTAAAAAAAAAAAAAAAAAAGAAAAGGCATTGCAATACCTTTTCTTCCAATACACAAAAACAAACATTCAGTAGATACCTGAATATTCCTTCAGGGTGGTAGTCTAAAGAGGGAGTTTCCAGAAAACTTTCTTGTCTACTCATTTCCCTTTATTGCTTTACGGTGATAAACTAGTTTACTTTTAGTAACTTTTTACAACTGTTTAGTCTGACTTCTTACGAAGTATTAAGTAATTAACTCTTCAGGAAATTAATTAAAATGCCTTTTTGGTAGGTTGTTTTGTTTTGTTTTGTTTTGCTTTGTTTTGCTTGGTTTGGTTTGTTGTTTTTTTTTTTCACCACAAAGCTTCTAAAAAGTCTTGTTGACCAGGAAATTTTTGAAGGGTTGGGTAAGGTTATGAAGTCAATAGCCTAAAGAAGAAACTGCAGCTGGCAGTTCTGGGTATATTGAGCAATTGCATTTTCGAGTAATCCTTGTTTGTTTTCAGCTTTTATGGTAACTTTTTATGAGGTTCATGTAGCTGGTGTTTCTTGTGTAAGGGAAAAACGTGGCTGAGAGATTTATTTTTGGTGCTTTCTTCTTTTGGGACCAGAAAGTAAATAACAATTACTTTTGTAAACACAATGATGCAGGAGTTCAAAAAAAGCAGGGAAGTGCAGAGTACCATGTGCATGGATATCAGGAATATATACAATTTAAGTCAGTCATGGGAATGTGGCAAACACCTTTCATTTTTGTCACATCTTTTTCTTTTCCTGATGTTCCTTTGGGATTTATTCATAAACAACTCGGGGCAAAATTTCCCCAAAGTGCTTCAGGGACTTCCCCTGAATTTCAGTTCAGATTAAAAATTGCGCTTGGCAACAAAGACATTCTTGGGAACAAGGTGCTGGAGAGCAGCACCACAGAAAGGGACCTGGGGGTGCTGGGTGATGCCAGGTTGAATATGAGTCATTGTGCCCTGGCAGCCAGGAGGGCCAACCGTGTCCTGGGGGGCATCAGGCACAGCATCGCCAGCTGGTTGAGGGAGGGGATTGTCCCGCTCTGCTCTGCACTGGGGTGGCCTCACCTTGAACATTGTGGGCAGTTTTGGGCACTGCAATTTAGAAAAGATATTTAGCTATTAGAGAGTGTCCAAAGGAGGGCAATGAATATTATATTTATATATATAATATTATATATAGCATATATAATAGAAGCATATGTAGCATATGTAGCATATGTAATAGAAGAGAAATTTGAGATTGTACTTTTATGTACCAGTTTCAAGTAATAAAATGCGAAGATTATGCCCAGGATGATCTCTAAAATACATGTGTGAGAGAAGTGACCTTGGTTTTTTGTTTAAAAATAACTAATCCTGATAGAATTTAGCACTGAAAAAATATTTTTTTATTTGTGGTTATGATATCAATCTGGAAGATATTGACAAAATCATGTAAATAGAAGCTTTTTTTCAGAACTCTTAATCTTTTGAATAAAAAAAAATCAAATCTTATTAAATGAAAATACCATATCATAAGGTATCTATCACAATGTGATCTTTGAAAAAATCAAAAATGTGTGGCCAAATTATCTGTGTGACTTTGAAAATGTTACCTCATATCTTAGAAAGCACTAGATACTATTTCCTTATGGAAAAATCCTGTCACCGGTGGGGCCCTGCATCATTCATCACCTTCTTTTCAGTGGAAAACAAGATGTAAGGACGGTTGATTGGTCTGATTATGAGGAAAGAGTAAGTGTAATGCCCCAAATAATAAAGAGGTGGGGCATATGTTGATATAATATGCACTTTCTATTAGACATGTGCAGCCAAACTCAGTCCTAGCAGCAAGTAATAAGTTTTTAACTTTAAGCAAAAGAAATAGGTTAGAAATCAAGGAGAAACAGCTGGTGACTCAAAAAAAACCCAAACCCTGTAACACTACAAAAATGTAAATTGTCACTGGAAGAATTAAACTAGCTGGTGAAACACAACTCTTGTATGTGCGAAAATCCATTAGCCAGCATGACAGGCCAAATAATAATGCTTTCTGCCTAAGTAGACTTCTAATTGAGGTCTAGTTTCTTCTGAATTCCATTCAAGACAGAAGTCAGAAAATTTGGTAACTTGAACTGGTAAACTCCCATTTTTTCGAAATTAATGACATATCCTATCACCATCATGACAACTGCCTGAGAATGTCTTCCTGAGTCTGCAGTCCTGTAGGTCAGTATTCTGGAAAGTATTTCTAAACTGTGCTTCTGTCAAAGCTTTTTCTCATTCTCTTCCTGGGAAAGGTATGTATTCTGTATTCCTTAGGGCTTATCTAACTAGTGATAAATACCCAAAGGAGAAAAAAATAATCTCACAACTGATATTTCGTACTGATGTTTCTGTCACTTATTTAATTATTATATCCTTTCAAACACCACTAAATAAATATTTCCAGAAGCCTTGTCAAACATGTTCTGATCCCCTGTAAGTCACTAGCAAGCATTCCATAAGAGTCTCTTGCACAGTCCCATTGTCCAAACTATTAAAATGTGGGTGTGTTTGTCTTTGAAATGTCATAATTGGGTCCACTGGAGCCTGGAAGTTTTGAACTAAATCCGTGCAGAGAACAGGGACTACACACCAGCCATAAGCAGTGCCAGGTGTCATGGGTGGAATCAGGTGAATAGCATGGTGAGCAGGCATGGCTTTCTTTAACAATATCAGCTCTTCCAAAAGGACTGGAGAGGCTGTGAAAGGTGGTGAAGAACGGGTCTCTGTGTATACTCTTTCTGGTTGCTACTAGTACAACTCCCATGGAAACCAACAGGAGTTGCCTGCTAGCTCAGAAGCAGGGAACACAGTAGTGAGGGAAGAGTTAGGGGCTTATTTTTATTTTATTTCATTTATTCCTGCTTCAAAATGGGACCTTAATGCATTTTGGTTTGAGAACACATTAACAGATAAATGCAGAACAATACAGGGAGAATCTGTCGGTGGTGATATGTCGTTAAGTATGGAAGGAAGTGTTTGCTTGTGCTCTTTGCCAAATGAAAGGATTACAGGATTAATTAGTGACTGCCTGCCTTGGAGGCCTGCTCTTCTCTGTCTGTTCATCTGCCACTCTGGTTTGCATTTCACTGGTGATTGCTATCATATTCTCCTTCCTGTAGGTAGTAATTTCTTTAAACTCTTAACCATGCCTCACAGTTATACAGTGCACATTATGAAAGACACAGTCAAAAAGGATCTCATTATCTTAGTATACGGGAGAGATTTAAGAAAAATGAGTAGATGAATGTCCTGTGAGACTTTTTTTTTATGGCAATCACCCCCTTTTTCAAAGAGGAACTCAGAGAATGAAGGAGAGGTATTGAAACTACACTTTACCTGTCTACTGCTAATGATTTAATCTCATAAAGTTTGTAAAGCAGGAAATCTTATTATTAAGCTTTCCAGATTTAAAACATGATGACTAAACATTTCCTAAATATGAGAGACAATTTTGGCAGAGAGCAGAGTAGAAAGGAAATTTTAGTGATACTAAACTGTCTTTTCCCATTTTTTGAGTTAGCTGGAGTGAGCTTATTGACAACTGAGTTCGCAGCCACAGAGGGTTTTCTGTCATTTTTCTGTGTGAGGAATTGTTTAGAAAACTTCCATTATTTGAAAACTAAGAAGATTGTCATTCGTGCTTTTAAAGCTGTCTGCTTTTTAAGCCATTGTCATAATCCACCTGTATGTCAAGTTCAGGGATTGTGTTCTAATATCTTTACATACATGGACATGCCAGAGACTGACCAAAAACCTCTATACTTTGCCAAAGCAAGTAAATGAAGAAAGTCTCTAAGGGTAAGGGGTGAATGGAACAGATGTGATAACTTTATATGCGCCTGCCTCATAAGGTAGGTGCCACATAAGAAATATAGTTTGAGTGTTGTTATACTCAGCCAGTAGTCAGCAACAGAGAAGTGTCTTTTAGTCTGTGGGCAGCCACATTTAAGTAATATCAACACTAACACTGCTGCAAATTATTCGAGATGCTGAACTTGGTGTAGTTTACAAATCTCCTCTTGAGCTGAGGCATACTGATCAAATGTCACATCACTTGAAAAGGGAATTCCATTTTCATCCTTGTAATCTTGTGCTTCTACCTTTTTAACACTAATAAAGTTGGGCTTTTTTCTGTTGCAAAACACAAAAGAGAAGGAAAGAGAAAAGAAGTTGTCAACTGGCTAATTTCCAGTTTGCATGAATATAACTGAATACAGAATCAGTCCAGTATTTGTCTTTACTTAGAAACACAGACCCTGTTCATATCCCATAAAGACTGATGAAAAATGTACTTCATTTATTTTGCTAAGAGTGGATTCAGCCCATTAAAAAAAAATGAGTTTGTTCTCAGGGTAATGACAGTTTCTGTGTAAAACAGAAAGGATGAAATTATTTGTTGACCAAAAGAACATATTTTCACAATTTCAATATGAATTCCAAACAATTTTTTTGAAAATTAATTCAAATTAAGATAATGCCTGTGCATAATTAGGTTTTTCTTACTGAGAAACACTGCTGCAGGAGTGCAGCATTATCTATCAAGAAGAAAAGTATCCATAAAGACTGTGATTATATCCCCAAGACTGTGGCTGCACTAATTATAAAGAGAAAACCATTAGTGGTGGTACACTTCTAATAGAATCATAGAACCATTTAGGTTGGAAAAGACCTCTAACATCGAGTCCAACCATTAACCCCACATTGCCAAGCTCACCACTAAACATCCACATGTCTTTTAAATACCTCCAGGGATACCACTTCCCTGGGCAGCCTGTTCCAATGCTTCATAACCCTTCCCATGAAAAAATTTTTCCTCATGTCCAGTCTAAACCTCTCCTGGCCCAACCTGAGGCCATTTCTTCTTGTGCTGTTGTTTGTTACTTGGAAGAAGAGACTGATCCTCACCTTGCTACAACCTCCTTCCAGACAGTTGTAGAGAGCAATGAGATCCCCTTTCAGCCTCCTCTTCTCCAGGCTCAACAACACCAGCTCCTTCAGCCGTTCCTCATCAGACTTACTCTCCACACCCTTCACCAGACCCGTTGCCCTTCCTTGGACTCATTCCAGTACCTCAATTTCTTTTTTGTAGTGAGGGACCCAAAATCAAACACAGGATTTGAGGTGCAGCCTCACCAGTGCCAAGTACAGGGGAACAATCATTGCCATAGTCCTTCTGGTCTTGCTGATACAAGCCCAGATGCCACTGGCCTTCTTGGCCACCTGGGCACACTGCTGGCTTGTGTTCAGCTGCTGTCGACCAGCACCCCCAGGTCCTTTTCTGCTGGGCAACTTTCCAGCCACTCTGTCCCCAGCCTGTAGCACTACAGGGGATCGTTGTGACCCAAGGGCAGGACCCAGTACTTCGCCTTGTTAAAGATCAATACAATTGCTCTCCATCTATTGATCCAGCATGTCCAGATCCCCCTGCAGACCCTTCCTGCCCTCCAGCAGATCAACACTCCCACACAATTTGGTGTCGCCTGTGAACTGACTAACAGAGCACTCCATCCCTTTGTCCAGGTCATTGATGAAGGTATTAAACAGGGCTGGCCCCAAGACTGAGCCCTGGGGAAAATCACTAGTGCCTGGCTGCCAGCTGGATTTAACTCCATTCACCCCCACTCTTTGGGCTCGGCCATCCAGCTAGTTTTTTCTTCAGAGAACAGTGCACTCATCCAAGTCATGAGCAGCCAGTTTCTCCAGGAGAATGCTGTGGGAAATTGTGCTAAAGGCTTTACTAAAACAAGTGGGTCACTTTGTCATAGAAGGAGATCAGGCTGGTTAAGCAGGACCTGCCTTTCATAAACCCATCCTGACTGATGCTAATAAATTGCTCCTATCCTACAGTCTTGGGAGAAACAGATAAAGAACTGGCATTTTCTTTTACTGACACTAAATGGCTAATGTGAAGTTAATTCAAAATGACTGCTTTGCTCTGGGGGAAGAATAGCTGCTCATTTGTTATTTAGAGCACCAGAGGGGTCGAATATGCCTTGCACTTACAGTTGGAATCTTGCAGGATGTGTCAGTGTGTGACTGCCATGCTGCAAAATGGTTTCTCTCCTGGTGGAACCAAGGCTGAAGGCACTCATTGGAGTGCCCTTGACACACCTCACTTGCAATATTATCTCTTCATGCATGTGCATTGTGTGCACACAGGCAGATGTTTGCATGAATATAATTTTTGGTAAAGACACAATGTGCATATACAGTCCTAGGACCATAGAGAATTACAACACATTTGCACCACTTACTAATATCAATGCAACCTTAGTCTCAAGGTGAGCAAGAATCTGTGGGCAGATATATTATGGGAAAGGTAAGGTTTTAACTTTTTTTCTCCAATAACACAATGTTCTTGTGACACACTGACTTTAATAGCTTTTGAAGACTTGATGCTCACTGAGGCAGTGAAAACAAGGTGATCTCATGGAAGTGCTCCGGAGATTTTAGAAGATAAAATGTTAATATTTACTTCACTGCTAGCTCATTTCAGACAAAAACCCCCGCAAACAGGCTTGGTGGGGGCCCAAGCCTCTGTCCCCATTGATGTGGATAGCCTCAGTTACCAAGACAAGGGGAAAAAGGGCATGTATAGGGGCTGCATTTATATCCCAGGGTCCTATATAGGAAGATTAATTTTCCCTTTCCCCCTTTCCCTTTTGTTTCCATTTTTCCTTTTTTCTCTTTTTCTTTTTATGTGCTCTTCTTTCTCCCCTTCCCCCCTCCCTCCCCTATAGTTGCTTTTTTGTTGGTTTGGGTTTTTTTCCCTTTTTTTCTTTACTGTCTAAATCAGATCCAAGGCAGGGTTCACGTTCATTCCAGAAATGACAAAACCTGACCTTCCTTCTGAGCTAAAATCACTGCTGGGATATATGAAGACTGAAACTCTGTCCCAAGGCAAAGTCAAACAGGTTATCTTTGTGTGGCTTTGCCCTGGGATAGATGAAGGAAGCAGTGCTTTCAGAGCTAGGGATCATCTCTTGCTACACATCAGTGGCTGGCAGTACTGTCTCCCAGCAGGTCTGGAAGGGAGGTGCCTGGTGGAAGGAGTTGGAGCTGCTTTGGATGGCTGGACCTCCTTTCACTCAATTGCCATGTGGTCAGAGCAAGCCAAGGTGTAGACCAGGTTTGGGTATTCTGTCAATGAAAGTGCAAATGCAACTCCTATTTGGACTGCATCATCAGTAACGTCAGTGGCTAGTTTTAAGAAAATATAAATTTTTAAAATTAAGATCTTTTATGTGGCCTTTTTTTCTGGTTAAGCCAATAAAAGGTTTTGGCTACATTTCTTTACACTTCAAAGTTTACATTTGTTTATTTTCTACCATTTTAATAAGAAAACCATTGCTCTGAACTTGTGTTGTAAATAGCTGACTGGCAACAAAGTTGTTTTGAAAGACAAGAAAAAGAATAAAAAATCCTTTAAACTACACTGACAAAGATATTCCATAACTAGAGCACAAAATCCTGGTTCACATGAACTAAAAGGGAATTTTTCCATTAACTGTTGCATAGAGAAATATCAGTTATACGTGGCTTTTTCATTCTTAGTAAATCACAGTGTCTCAAGATTTCAATGTTTTACTGTGATCTGAATCTCTGCAAAGCTCCAAACCAAGGTACTTATTAAAGGAAACTGTTAATTTTTGTTTACTTAATAAACTGCAGAGTTAGGCTTTGTTAAGTGGCCTTAAATGCATTTTAAGCAAAAGACGTAAAGTGGATTTAAGAAGACCATAAAAAAGGAAGCCACTTCATTTTTGGAGTGCCTAATCTAGCTACTAATCTGAAAATTCCAAGATTTAGTATTAATCTTATTATTAGTATTTGTGGAAGTTAGCCACAGATTTAGAGACAGGAAAGGAGACATTGCTGGAACTGTGAACCTGATGCTGCTTCCATTCTATCATGAAAGGACAGCAAAAGAGGACTGTGAAGTTCTAGAACGGGAAAGGGCATACCATATTTGTTTCATCAAATTGTATACACCTAAAAGATGAGGTGCTAAGAAGCATACAATATGGGCTTGTCAAAACACACCAAGTCAACCAACCATTCATTGACAGCACAGCTAGCTAGTAGGAGTGAAATAAGTTGACTTTAGTAAGACTGGGCTGTGTTATCTATCTCAGCATATGCAAACAAGGAAATGTGGTCTAATTTGAACCTTATTAGTGCTAATTCAACCTCCTTATCATCAGCTCTTAGCTCAATATAACATGACGATTTGTTCCCCCTCCCCTAGGCAGCATTCCTGATGCCCAGTGCTCTTCAGTCACCATTCAACTAGGAAGGTCTCTAGCTTGTGACTGCCAGCCTAAACATCTAACCCAAGTGGTGTTACTCATCTCCTTTAGCCCAGTTGTCTAAAAATTGTTTTATCTAGAGGTCCTTAATTCCAATCGAGGCTTCACTGATGAGCCCACCCAGGCAGTTTGGAAACGAATCTCCCAAGCTGGCAATGGGTGAGAGAGCCTTGATATCTCCCACATGCTCAGTGTTAGTGTTCGGGCCCTCATGCAAGTCTCAGAGAGTGGGATTGGATAGGTTGACAGTGAGTGGGATTGGATAGGTTGACAGTAGTCATTAAGATTAGATTAGAGCGGGTGCTGAGAGGCTGGACTGGTAAACTCCATAATAGGAATGAAGTGAGACCATAGTGGCTGAAGCAGAGAGTAAAGTATAGTAGACAAGGTCCAACCAATCTGAGGTCAGACTGGGGTCTAGCTAGGGATGTGTGCCTGAGGTCTGTAAATATAAGGGCTGGAAACAAGCTGCTGTGTTTGTGTCACACCATACTGCATCATGCCACTGCAGCATAGCAAAACATTCGAGAGGAGGCCGAATGGCAGCAAAATGTCTCCTGGGATCTCCCTTTCCTTAATTTCATAGCTGAGGAGTATAACTGCAACACTGATAGTATTAATTCCTTGTGTGATTTTGAAACCAGTTGCCTCCAACACATTTTATTTATGCTATCACTTTTTCATCAGAAAACAACATCCTCAGCATCTAGGCCATTAGGTGGCCAGTAAATCCTGTCAGGAATCTGGAGGCTCCAGATTCTTACTGACTGGAAGGAGCTAGACCAGATAAGCCACCAGAAAAGAGGCTTCCATGGATATTAGGGAAAGTTAATGGGACTTTTAAATGCTGTAAAACCCATCAGAAACACACTTCTGCTATCATTCCTGCACCAGATATATATATATATAATGGCTATGGTGGCTGCCCCTAATGTCACTGTTTACTTTGCTGACATCTTTTCTCCTTTGTTATGCTGGTATATGATACCATAACTTGGTCTCAGCTTCTGGTTCACATACCAGTCACAAAGAGATTGACCAGGTCTTTCGTAAGCGTAGTCTCAGCATTCTCTGTGGCCTTTTGCTAGTCAGCTGCACTTCCAGCAGCAAGGGACTCATAATGAGATGGAAAACAGCTTCTGGAGGCTCCTCTCCGAGAGGTGCTCAGGGCGGCTTGAGAGTCACATTCTCCTAGTCACTGGACTGGAAACCAGAATAGTCAGTGTCTGGTCTGTCTTCACTGGAAGCCCATCTTTGGACCCAGACACTGGCACGCTAACCTAAGATTTTTCTTCACAGACTGTTATTGGGAAGACCACAGGGGAAGCAGGGAAGGATCAGGATAAGAATTTAAAATCTCTTATACTTGTGAGTCTGAGTGGTTTTTGGGTTATAAAACAAGAAAAATGGAGGAAATAGAAAATCTGGGGCAAATACTTATGCTCATGTACTGTGTGTGAGTAAAAAAAAAAAAAAAACCAACATAAAGAGCCTGGGATTCCTGGTTCTTATTTACCCAGTTTTTCTGTCCTACAGGAATTTGGTTTTTGGAGCAGACCCATCATGCTAGACTGGACATCTGGAATAGACAGTCTCTTACTATTTCTCTGTAGTCTGACAGTTCCCCTGTGCACCCAAGCTATGCTATATTCTTCTTTTTGTAACCTTGGAGTGGGAGGGCAGCAGTGCCCCTGATATGTGCATTGTTCTAATATACTAAGGTCTATGTACTTTCACAACAATATCAAGAAAACCCCTGAGTTGAAAATTATTGGATTTTGGAAAGGTATTTGAGTAAAGTGTAACGTCTGCTGGTCCTGCTCATATTCTTGCGTAGGCATCTGTCTGTAGCCACTGGTGCAGAGAGAATGTTGTGCTATGGGATTCAGTGGTCTGACGTAGCATGGCTGCTTTTATGACGTCATTTGATAATCTTCACCAAATGTTTAATGACTGCATGACCTTCATATGAGCACTACTGAACTCACACTGCATACAGAATAACCGAATGGTACTTTGACACAATATAGCTGTTTGGGCAGGCATACCCCAGTCCTAGCCTTTCAGGTGTTCAAAACTGAATGTTTCCATTGAGTCTGGCATTTAGAGTCACTGCAGGATCTATGATTTTAACTACTACATTCAAGATAAGCGCTAACATAAAATACAGACCCTTAATCAAAAAAAGCATTTCAAAACACACTTAATGATGTGAATAATTCCACTAAAGCCAATGGCTCTTCTGACTGGCCTGAGTTGATACCATAGTTAGCCTATGCAAAGGAAAAAATGTAACAATAATCAGATGTAATCTGAAAACAAGAATGTATATTTTCCAGCATAAAAGCAGTTCTCTCTAGCAACACTGATGTCAGATCCATGAACATGTAAGATATGTAATTTACCCCGTACATTTCAGCCATAATGTGTAGAATACTTGTTTCCATAACAAGCTGTCATTACAGGATGAACGGAATTTCTACAGGGATTTCTGGGTAGCATATTTTTGGAAGTTGCTATTTTGGAAATTATTAATTGCTATTATAACTTCTGAGAAACCATGTAGTGCAATAACTAGGCCCCAAGTATATAATTAAAATTACTCTGAAGTGTGTTTTTCAAGCTAGGAGGACGTGGCCTTTTTTGCATGCTCAGTTGTATTAAAGCCTCTGAGAAGTAAGGGTTCATGTAACAGTTACTGCTCCAATCCTTAATTTCGTTCAACATTCCTATTTTTGAGAAATATCTCCTTAAATAGTGTGTCACATACCTGCATTGGTGCCTTGGGCACCTGTTTTTCTTGCTGAGTTCATTCATTCTCCAGGACTTCCTCTGCTGTGTAGATAATGGTTCTTCTATATTGTACAATCCTCATTTCACTCCTTACTCAAACAATCAGCAGTCAGGCATGACTGGTTCTTCTGGTTTTCTGAAAGAAAAATTCCAGAACTCTAAATTCAGGGTAATTTTAGTAGTGCCTTTTGGGATCTCCTAAGGCAGATCCTTTAACATGGATGGATCCTTCACACTGATGTGAAAACCCAGACATTCTCTCATTTATTAAGATGGTGTCCCTTTTCCGAATGCTAAATCTGGATGAGGAAACAGATTCTAAGGTTCAGACTTACATATATCAGCATAAATATGGAGATTATCAATTTTTTTGATTTTAGGTTTAAGAACCAAACTAAGCCCTTAGACTGAGATTCCACTGAAATAGCTGTCTGAAAGGCAGAAAGGATCTGCTTTCTTTATGTAGCAGGTACATGATGAATTTTGGGGCTCATGTCCATGGAATTGGGGCATGGAATAGGAACAAGTCATTGTAATACTATGACAGTGTGCTAAAAGTGTTCCAAAGACTCTAACTGAGCATCTTGTGGGTTGTAAGAAATTTGCCCTGCAGGTCTTTGGCACCATATGTCTAGCAGGTAGCTGACAGCTGTTCAGACTGAGTGCAAATCAAGAAAAATTTAAGTAAAGAGCAATTACTACAGTAAAGCACATCAACAGTGTGATTTAGGGAGAATACAAATGCTATGGTGGGCAAAAAGGAAATTTGAATGGGATATTGCAGGCTGTCATCACTTTTGTCCTCTGGAACATCTCGGTATCTTTCCAAAACAGTCAGCCAGGATGAATACTTGAATCATACCTAAAACTCTTATTAAATGGAATTGCCTTGACCTGCCCAACAAGGCATCTGTCTCTTCTTTTCATTATGTAAGTAGAGGAAATAAAGACAGGTATTTAATCCTGTATAGCACTTTGCATGCAATAAGTGCCTTTAGAAAGTGTTTATGTTGCAGAAAGTATAGAATGTGTTGTTGAATGACATCTCAATAATTGTCTTCTTGGTTCTTTTCAAGATAAATATATATTCTTTATCACTTCATATAGATATAGCTGTGGCACAGTTATTCATAAGGCATGTAGTTCATGCCTGTAGCATGTTGATAGCAATTACTAATCATGCATTAACTCTTCACAAGTCATTTACATCTACCTTTATACATGAACAAACACTGCCTTTAAGAACTTTAAAGATGACAGGCTAATCCTTTTCACCACTGACTTGTATCTCAATTCTTCAATGACAGTATAATCCGCAAAAGAAACTACTCTGGCACTAAATGTGTTCAGTGAATTAATTATACAATTTTATTGAAACATAGGGGTTAAGTGCGGATGCATAAGAACAGGCGTATTTTGATTTAATTATAATTTCTCCCCCCCCCAATAATCTTTCTGAACTTTCCAAAATATTATCCTTCAGTAAGAAAATGAGCTTCATAATTTTCAAAGATTTTTAGTTGATTCTTTTAACACTACTTTAGGTATATGGCTGTGTTCAAAGCTTTTGTTTTTTCAGGGTACTACACTGACCGTGTATAAAGTGCAACAAGAGTTTAAAGCTACTTCAATGTCACTAGTAAAATACTCCAATACAAGGAGAGGTGCTTCAGATTAGAAAACACTTTTTTTGACAGTTAATACATTAGGCTGACTAACATGTCTTTAGGAACATGCTGAACTTCAAAAGCAAAAATATTAATACTAGGTCTTGGCTTATTTACATAACAATAGGAACTATGAATTTAATAATTTCGAAGACTTTTTTAGGTTGAAACCTCTGTAAGTATTTTTCACTTACCAATATCAGCAATGCAAATTTTACTGAGTTGGGGTTAACTTCAGTCTCTTTGGCAATGACCTTAGGGAAATGTAGAATCAACTGCTATTCCCTTACACCTGCCTCTTTGGTCTTTCCACACAACATATGGATATGTCTATAATATGGATACCTCTGCTTTCCATATTGATCAATTCTTTCAAGGATTACAGGACATCTACTCTTTTCTGTTGTTTTGGGGTTTTTTCTCAGCTTTGGGGTTATTGCTACTAGTACATTTGGTTTAGAAATAAGAGAGCAGGGTGTTGCAAATGAGTATTTGAAGGTTGCTTAAGGAATCACTGGCAACAGTATCAACAAAACCAGGTTTAATATAAAAGCGAAAGCACAACAAAGATTGTTGGCAAGGTTCACTCTACTACTTACTAGATGGTTAAAGCACACAGACAAAAGCAAACCAAAAATCCAAAATAAATCGATCTAAACCAAAGTAAACCCAAAACCATCTGTGTGGAGGCTGAGGGATAGGGCAGGGAAGAAAAGGATAGGTATGGGTAAGGATAGAATGAGTAAGGAAGAAAAGAATAGGAAAGGGTAAGGAAAAAAAGGAATATAAAGACCCTCTTGTTGGGACACAAGGTTCAGAGTACACTCTTGTGCTAAAATGAGCCCAGACTTGACAAACAGTTTTGGACCTAAAGGTCCAATTGCACTTAACTGCACTTAAACAATAACTTTAGATAAACAGTTTAGCAAAGGATTCATATTAGAATTTACTATAACATAACAGTAACTCACTTACAGGCCTAACTTACTTACAAACCTAAAATACTTAAGAATCTAGGGGAGCAACATTCCTAGTACATTTGCTATAGCATATTCATGCTTGCATTCACATAGACATAAAGAGTCTGTACAAGGCGTACACTTGAAAAATTGTCCTCAGATTCAGTGAAGTACTTCAGATGCCTTTTCATATTTTCAACAGGTGAAGGGTTGAGTCTTGAGGAGTCAGGGTATCAGCCCAGGATCTGCTGTCGTTGTTCAGTGATTGTCCAAGTATAATAAACTTGAGAGTTCTCTGGCTCTAAAAAGTTTCCCACTCAGAGGGACATTGCTGGTCTCAGCTTGCTGCTGCCCAGGAGAGCTCAAGGGGTCTCAGTTGAGGCCGCTGTTTATAGGGTTGCAAGAGAGTTGGCTTTAGTCACAGTAATTTTCCATCCTGGTTGCAATTCAGGTCAGTAACTTTCTTTGAAAATTTGATAATGAAAATAGTATTCCATTTGGGTTGTTATTCAGGAAAGAAAAATAAGTTTTCAAGTCTGTTCATTAAAAAACAGGAGCTCATTAGACAGCACCAGTTCCTGGGAACAGACAGTGTTTCTGATAAGCTTCAGAGGGACTTAGCCCAGGTGCATTTTGTCAAGGCCAAGGCATAATGAGCATTTCTCAGGTCACAATGCAACTGGGGCTGGGGTGAGTGGTGTGTACACCACCAGATGGGAGAAAAATCTTGAGGTCATATACATGGGTTGACATGGTTGGAGATATGTCAGCAAAGGTATAGTAATGACATAGTAAATGCAAGTAATAAAATGCATAAGCCTGCAAGGAACATAGGTTTTGAGTATGTTGTATGATCTCAATTTTCTATAAATCCATAAAAGCAATAAGACATGGCTGTTTCCTGTAAAGTACAAGCATTATAAATACAATTATGTCTATTACGATCAATATATGCCATTGCTGTTTTGACAAGTTATTTATCTACCAGACACATAAAGCCTAATATATATATATATGCATATATAATTACCAGCAATAACATGTTTGAAAGGGCACATGTTTCTAATAATTTTCTCATTTAATTTTAATAAATAAGACACTTAACTGTGTGTTCAGCTCTCTCAAAAGTTTTCATTTTAGAGCCTCTACCAAGGCACAGTAGTTAGAATTTTCCAGTCAAATTTGCCAGATCGACCCTAAGGATCATCTGTCATACTCAGTATCTGTAAAGGAGAGGGAGATGAGGGAAATGGAACATTAAGGAGGACAGACTATAATTTTCTTCATCTGATGGTTCATCTGTTTGCTATTTTGTTGGCTGCTGGGTTTGCTACTTTGAATTTCTGTATTTCAAAATGAAAGGAAAATCACTAGTCTTTACAGAAGAAATGAAATCAGGTTCCTTCCACATTTCTGGTCTTTTGTGCCGGAAGAGAGAAACCTTTTCTACCAAATATGTATTTTTGTCCCTATTTCCTACAATGACTTGAAGATGTATACCTCTTTACAATAGTGGAGAAGGAAAGAAGAAGACAGACCTTTCAGCATCCTTCAGAAATCATTCTTAGGTCTCTGTAATCCTCCACACCTTCTGAATGATCACCATAACCATCAAGATGTGACAGGTGATTGAAATAAAGAACATTTATAATTACTAAGGTTTCAGAACATGAAATCCTTTCTAAAATTGTGTTTTCTAGTTGTGTGAATTAAATCAACTCAATTTATAAGAAAAACAAGTTTGGTGAGCATTGAAACTAATGAAATATGATTTTCATTTGATGTGAGTCTTCTGGCTGTCTGGCTTTTTAACTGAATTAACCTGAAAGACTGGGCACACATTCTTCTGTTAACAAAAATTTAAAAATACGTGTTTGCTTTCCTGAAAAAAGCTTCGTAAAGGCTTTAATAAAATTTTGTCAGTTATTTGACATTAGAGGTTCTGATTTTCAGTCATAATTCCTCTGTTAGTAAAGCAGATGCTTTATGAATTAAATATGCTTGTGTCTGAAGAAATTGCAATCACCTTCTCCCAGATGGTTTTTCTGATGTCTAGTAACCACTGAGGCCAGTCTGCTTTCTTTCTCACTTTACCTCCTTCTGCAGAAACATTAGCTCAATCTGTCTTCCCAGCCAACTGCCTTTATAGAACACACAGGAATAATATTCTGAGTTCTCTGACTTTTTTGGTTTTATACATTTTTACATTTTTATATTTTATTTTAAATGAGGTATCAATCACTCGAAAAAATCAAAAGTTTGCCACAAGCTGTTTGAAATATGCACACATAAGGACCATTATTACACAAATCTCATTACCTTAATAAAGTAAACTAAAAAGAGCAATAACCCCTAGGAAATTCTATCTTATACAGCTGCAAAGTATCTCTCGTGTGACTGAACAGCAGAGCTGGGCCTTCAGATGTCCATGTTCTACTACTGCAAACTAAAGAAACAATTAACGTCCCTGGGCTGATCACTAGGAAAGGTCTTGTTGTATTTCGCATTTGGTTTACATCAATATTTTCTGGTGATCAGGATATTGTCTAAGATCAGGAATTCATGGGAATTATTCCTGAATGAGACAAATTAACATCGTTAGATATTCCTAACAGTGGACACAGCAGCAATTGCAAGCCAAGGAAAGACAGCTAAGTCTACCTCTGCACTCTGAAATACAATGAATATTGAGACAGATGTGGGTCTGCCCTTACACATTATTTGCTGGTAAAACTTCTATCTTATTTACTTCTCTTCAATAGGATCTCTGAAATACAAACCATGGTCAAAACCAATCAGCAGAAACTGGACCATTACTCATAATCAACTGGCTTGGTAGCATAAGACTTTCATATGAGGCTTTTTATTCTGGTCCTTCCCATTTGGGCATTGCCAGGTCGGTTGCAATAGGATATCCAAATAGTGTGCAGGCTGCCCTCCAGACTCCTGCATGCATGACAGCTCTGGCTTCCTCTGGCAAGTGTGGAGGGGATAAAGTGATTATTTTGTCCCTGTTGGCCTGCCAAGAAGGTGCTGCCAGGTTGGAAAGCAGCTGTCTGTGACCTTGGACAGCTTTTATAGGGTGGGAGGTGGAAGAAGAGGCCTTTTCCCATAGAAAATGCATTCACTGAATTGTCCTGTTGAATTACCACAAGTATTAATCTGTTCTGAGATATTTATTATCATAGCTGCATCAGGAAGCACTTGCTGATGCCCACACCGGCCTCGAGATGGATCCTGCTACCCAAAGCAAGCCTTCTCCCTCCCTCCCTATGGAGATCCTTCATCCTTCTGGCTTGGATTTGCCCCAGCCCTGGTTTTTCTGAGTCTGTAGCAAGTGCTGTAAGATGACAGTGTTGGGAGGACATTAACTTTAGAAGAACTGAAGTAATAGTGAAAGAGCTGAGTCATGAGGGGGGATGTTGGGCAGGTTTAGGTAGAGGTCTACTTAAAAGGCAAATGAGCAGAAGCAGCAAGGCGGGGGGGGCAAGTGAAAGGTGAAATTAAATGTTTGTGGAGATAAACAGAAGCAGCTCTGAGTCCCCAGCAGTGAACTGTAGGGAGCAAAATGAATTATAAGGAAATGCAGGCAGCAATTAAAAAAAAAGCCATGTGCCTGGGGGCAGTGGAAACCTGGCAATGTTCTGGTTTGGGCTGCAATATATACTTTTTTCTTAAATGTGGCTTCTTGGTATTAGAAAACAACCAAGCATGCAGCCCAGTATATGCTGTGTTTGATTGTTGGAGGATTGATTCCTTTGCTTAAGCACACATGAAATGTTGAGAATTGAGGGGGGTTTTATGGCCTTGAAGCACTAATCACCACAGAACAGCTCCTGGGATCTTCCATGCCAGCGTGGCTGGGGCTCTGCATTTTCTGGGACATGCCAGCTTCTCCTGCAAGTCCCAATGCATGGGGGCAAGACCCATCCAGGCTTGCCGTAGCTGAAGCAAAAAGTTGATGCTTCCTGACCAAAAATATTTCTGAATTTAACCCTCAGCTGTCTCCGCTGCTGTCTGCTTCTCAGGTGCCTTGGTCCCCTCTTCCAGGTAGGTGAGGGATGGTCATGGAGCTGGTAGCTGGTGTGAGGACTTGTGGGGTCTTGGTACTGTGTGTGTGGTTCTGCCCCAGAGCTGGCCTGGGCATGTTGCTTCACTGCAGTCTGCCTGGCTGAGCAGATGGAGGCTGTGAAGGGTGAAAAAAAGGGGAACTGCCATCCCAGCTGAAAGTGGAACCACGAAGGAGCTATCATTCTCCTTCATGGGCCCAGTGTTGTGGCAGGCACAGGGAAGGTGACAAAGCAATTGCTCCTCTCCTCCAGGTAGTCCTCAACTTGCAGGTAAATTGTGACCTAGAGGTGGTGCCCAGCCCCAGCACAGTGGGATGGGACAGCGAAACTGAGATGGAGGGGAGGGTGTGAGTCACTGGCTGCTGTGGGCTGGCAGAGGCTGGGAAGCTGGCTGGGATCCAGGGGTATGCTGCCCACAGTTGATCCCTGCCTTGCTCCAGCATCAGATGTTAGGACATGCCTTTCTTCAAAGAAGCTGCAATAGAAAAGTGCTTTTGCGGGTAAAAGAAACTGTCTTTGAACAATGTCAGGGAGGGAAAGTTACTGGCAAGTAATAGAGCCTTATCTGTCCCTTGGGAAAATTTTTGTTTCAGAGAAGAGCCACTTCCAGAGGAGAAGCTTGCTGGCACTTGCTGAGACTTTCAATCTCCCACTATTTTGTTTGGTAGGTTTGTACCTAGAAAATGGAGACTTCATCCATGAGTTCAGCTGTGTTGGGAATTATGGACACACTTACTGACACAGAAATTCCCAAGCTGTGGGTGCCCTTCCTGTCATAGAGCAGCAGCCTTTTAGGAGTCCACTACGGAGTCTAATCCTCCCATACTCAGCAGCCAAAAAAAAAAAAAAAAAAAAATTAGGTGGGTACCTGTTCAGGTCCTCCTGGTACCTGCTGTCTTTGTTCCCAGATAGCTGGAGCTCACCCTCCCTGCTCAGCTTGACATCTGTGGGCAGGGAGCTCATTTGAAACAGCTCAAAACCAGCTGCTTCTTCACATCTCACCGTGACAGCTTGGGAATGTGGGGAGAAAGAATGAGGGGGTAAGAAAAGCCCCTTCTAGGGTTTGGGGCTGATGTGACCCATGGCCAGGTCATGCAGGAGCACAAGGAGGAAGAACAAATGCATAGACAAGGAGTCAAACCCACTTGTACAGGAGTACAGAAAGGAGGGGACTGAGGAGAGAAGAAGCCATGGCTGCTCACCCTGGTTATAATCATTAAAGGATGTCCTGTTGTAAAAACCAAAACCGTCACACCAGCACAAGCCATGAAGCCAGAATTTGATTTCCATTATTTATCTATTTCTGGCTGCCACCTTTCCTCTAACTGGCAAAATGGAAGATAATGTGTAAACCAATATTTTACACTTGCACCCCCAGGGCTTAATAGTCTTCCTCGGTTCTGCCCAGGTTCTGGCTTGCAGTGTCGTTTGTGCCCACATGAAAGAATAGCAGTGGAGAGTAGTCTGTGCTCTTGAGTTGTGAAAGCCTGTCTTGACAAGCCTGTGGCAGGGCGGGTACAGGAGGACAGGGTGATGTTGAAGGTGCGCCATGGGGTGCATGGGCAATTAAACATGGCTGGGTGACAATGCTTTCCCCAGCTTGGCAAGGTGCTCACTGTAATCTTGGAACAGCAAACAGGGGCCAGCAGTGGGGAAGTACACCAACATAGTGACAAGGGACAGGCTGCCAGACCGAGGGGGAGCATGGCTGGCAGCAAGCACCCAGCCTCAGCTCGAAGGTGCTGTGAGATGGCCAGCATGGTGCTGGGGGCAAGACAGAGCTGTGAGAGATGCCCAGGGCCAGAAGCACCACAGAGGAGGACAGGAGGTGTTAACCCATCTTGCATGGGAGGGACAATCACTTGCTTCTGCCATACTGTTAGCCCTGCAGCAGGGCCAGCTTGGTTTTCTTCCTCTCCAAGGGCATTAGGAAGGTACTGGCAATGGGAGCATCCTTTTCTCCCCTTCCCAGGAACTCTGGCTGTGGGATCAGGGTGGGTGGCTCCTCAGGGCTGGTTCCCCAGGGATGCAGCGGACAGAGCTCCCCTCATCTGCCTCTATGGTGAATGCACTTGCTGGCCTTTCCTCCCACCTCCCTGAAAGCTATTGGTGGTTGGCCCGAGTCACCATGACAACGTTCCAGGGTAAGAAGTGTCTGAGGAGGCCAGGACAAGTGGGGAGGGGGGCCGAGCTTCTAGTAGAAAAATGCCTTTAGTGATGAAGAGGTGATGCTCCACACACAAAGTGTGCATGCAAGTATCTGAGTTCAACCATTCTTAAATTTTTCAAATCACTCTTAAACCAAGTAGTCCTTACCACATGCTGCTGGCACCACATTTTGTCCTATTTTTGGCAGCCTTCAGTGTATGTTGGGTGCAGGTTCTCACATGGGCTCACCCTGTGACATGCCAAGATGAAGTATGTTGCAACTCAGCCTTGTCCTGCTGCCACCTGCATCCAGAGGCCAGACAGAGACAAATTCCACCCCTATGGCCATAACTGAACTAGAGGACATCAGCAATGCTCAAGTCATCTCTCTGGCTGCTTGTGAGACAATAAAAAAGTGAAGGAGGTGATCCTTGCTCCATTGAGCTGGTCTTATGCTGAAGCACTTTAGTGGCTTGGACCTGCTTGGTGGATCTATTGCCAAGATGAGGTGGTGGGGAGCGGTCTGGCAAGTTCTTTCTGCCCACCCTGGTGTCCTGGGCTGCCTCCTGCCCCTTCCCTGGGCCTGGCAAGGGGTTCTGGAAGAAAAGACCAACCCTCACCTTGCTACAACCTCCTTTCAGGCAGTTGTAGAGAGTGATAAGCTGTCCCCTGAGCCTCCTTTTCTCCAGGCTAAACAATCCCAGCTCCCTCAGCCACTCCTCATAAGACTTGTGCTCCAGACCTTTCACCAGTTTTGCTGACTTTCTCTGGACATGCTCCAGTACCTCAATGTCCTTCTTGTAGTGAGGGGCCCAAAACTGGATACAGGATTTGAGGTGCAGCCTCACCAGGATCAAGTATAGGGGAACAATCTCTTCCCTGGTCCTGCTGGCTACACTATTCCTGATGCAGTCCAGGGTGCCACTGGCCTTCTTGGCCACCTGGACACACTGCTGGCTCATGGTCAGCTGCTGTCGACCCACACCCCAAGGTCCTCTGCCATCAGGTCTTTTTCCAGCCACTCTGCCCCCAGCCTGTAGCGCTGCATTGGGTTGTTGTGGCCCAAGGACAGAATCCAGCACTTTGCCTCCCTGAGCCTTATACAATTGGCATCAGCCCTTTGATCCTCCATGCGACTGATCTATGCAAGACGGCACTCCATCTTCTTGCCATCCTACTGAGCCCCTCTCCACTGATGTCCTCTTGTTCCTGCTAACACCATCAGTATCTCTCGACAACACACCACGGAGCGCATTCTCCTCCCGCCAGAGACCGGAGGATGCTTCCCCTCCACCCCTTCCGCATTTCCCACCGCCCCACTGGTGCCCGGTCCGCAGTGTCGGCAGTGCCGGGGCGGTGCGGGCGGTTCGGCCGCGCTGGCCGTCCCTGGCGGCGCGCAGTGCCCGCGTGTGGGCGGGCGGCCGGGACATGCTCACTGGGGAGCGCCGCGGCCGCACATGCTCACTGTGCGCGGAGGCACCGCCGGAGGTAGGGGTTCGCTCCGCCGCCGGAGGAGCCGCGCTGTCGCCCCGGCCGGGCCCGGCATGGCC
>VXAY01005125.1:2444135-2510271 GCA_013399855.1 Oxyruncus cristatus
GGGCCGCGGCGGCGGGACCGTGCGGGGAGCCCCGCTCGCCTCCTCCTCCCGCGGCCGCCGGTGCTGGCGCTCGGCGCTCGGCGGCGCGGAGCGGGATCCCTTCCCGGTGCTGAGGCCGGGGGGAGGCCTCGGGCCGGGCCGTGCAGGCGGAGAGGCGGGCGAGGGGCAGGGGGGGCAGGGGCAGCTCCGCGACCTTTCCCGGCCGGGCCGACGGGGTGGGAGAATGCTGCGGCTCCCGGGGAACGGGTTGCTGAAGCATCCCGGTGCCTCCCGGAGGTGGTGCGAGGGAGAAGGAGAGCTACTACCCCTTGAAAGGAATGGGAAAAAAAAAAAAAATCTAAGTAAATAGAAGTGGAAAATGCAGCAGGTTCTGAGGCATCTGCGAGATTTACATTAGCCCAAGGAAGTGCCTGGGAATTATCTGTGGGATGGGAAACAAATGGAAAATGTCTGAAGTGCCACGGTGCTGTAACCAGAGGCAGGCGGGGCTGTCTCTGGCCAAAACAAACTCAGCTCCTGGCCTTTGGGGTGCATGCTTTTGCCCCCGAGAAGTTAAAACATTAAACTGAGCACTGTTCAATAAAGCACAGTATTTTGGGTTGTGTTTAGTCATCTTTGCAAGGCCCTTTTGGTGCTGGCTCTGCAGCGAGAATGCTTCATGCAAAATAGTTGTGTTTAAATTCTGTACCTAAAATTATATTTGTAATCCTCTCTTATCACTAGCATTGAAACAATTGCAATCGTTATTGAAATGATGTGCAAGGTCATAGAGGGCTTGCAGTTCTTTGCCTTGCTAGATGACTGGTTGATACTATATTTAATGCAATTGATATGTGACATTTCCGGTGAGGAATCCTGCTTCCAAGTTTATCTGAGAATTTTGGGTTAAGCAGCCTTTGAAGGGCATCACATTTCTTTTCATAAACACTGTGGAGCAAACTTGCATTTAAATCTATTCCTCACTGTCAGTCTCAACTTTGGGAAGCTACTTGGCTCTCAGAAAATTGGCTGAGTCAGTTCCATGTCAGAGATACACCTCAACAGACTCTCTCTCCCAAGGCAACTAAGAACAACAACAAAAAAAAACCAGCCCCACAAAACTTTTGTTTACTTTTTGTGGATGTGTTCCCTTTTGCCATATCTAGCCCTACTAACATAAACCTGTTTCTTTTGCCACAGACTGAAGGTTTCTCTGAAGCTGAATCTTCAAGATGAAGTTCTTACTAGCAGTTGTATTTTTCATCTCGATCTCCTTATGGGTTGAAGAAGTCTATTCCAAAGAGAAGTCTTCAAAGAAAGGAAAGGGGAAAAAGAAGCAGTATCTATGTCCATCGTATGTTCCTGGTTTCTTTTATACTTTTGTATGGTGGCAATCCTGCCCTATTTTTAACAGTGGAAATTATGTGGCAATTGAAGTAGAAGGTGATTCTTTATGCTGAAAGAACAGGGTCTGTGGTGGGAATGGGAGGAAGAGGCTTTGACCAGCATCATAGCTAAGTTCTGTCAATGTCTTTCTTCTGCAGCAGGTCCTCTGTTTTAATGAAAGGAAAAATCTAAGTCATGGTAAATGGTTTCTTTCCTTGTGGTGGATTCCAGCACAGTGCCTTACTGTTTATGGGGACACAGTAACATAGTACCATAGTGCTGTGCTGTGCAGCATCATGTTGCAGGTGTATTGAGGAAAGCAAGGAGGATGCAAACCCATGATACTGAAATCCAGTTTCTAGTTAGCTAGTTGTAAGAGAAGGCTGGCCCTGGGCATATATTATTATTGCATGTTGAATTGAACTAAGGTATTTAGCACCTTCCATCAATGATTTATAGTTCTATAACTTTTGTGGTGGTGGATTGATTGTTGCTATAAAACATGCCCTTGTGGAGTAATCTTCCTGTGAAAATACAGAAATTAAAATCTGTGATTGCCCAGCTGAAAACAGAATGTGTTCTGGAAACCTGTGGTTATTTGATGTTATAAATACTCCCTTTTTCCAATGCCTACCACATTTTAGGTTGTGATCCATAGGGTAATGCAAAAGTTTTATTTGTAAGGGCTGTTTTTGTCATTATCTTAGCCAGTCTTGCTCATTTTTTAGTCTTATGTTGTAAATATCTGAGGAAAAGATTGAAGGACTATGATAAGTTGCTAGTAAGTGTAGAAAACCACTACGCCTGAAATAATATAATTGTTTAGACAAATGTAAAACATGTTTCTTCTTTGACCATAAAAGAAGTATGGACTATTAGACTGGCTATTTAATTGATTTTTTCCAAAGAAAAAAACAAAGCAAAACAAAAAGTAGAATAACCAACAAAAGCATTGTTCAAATAATACTTTTTGAAGTTCCTATTATTTTAAAATATTGACAGTGATGTTTATTTGTAACCCAAAATTTTTAGGTAGTTTCTACATATCGTCGATGTTTTCCTTTTTATGTCAAACCTAAAAAATGAGATCTGTCCTTGGATTTTAATACATTAGGATACAAGTCTCAAATGTGATGACTTACCGGAAGTGTCTCCTACCTGTTCTTTTGCCTTTGAAAAATTGAGTTCTGAATTAGGCTTTTGGTCTGAGCTACCGTGAGGGTTTATAGCAAGGAGAGAAATGTCATAGTTCCCAGGACAGGCATAGGCACAGAAGCCCTTGAAAAGTGAGTTATGCAGCTGAGAACTCAATCCAGATCTTCCATGGTCTTGTTTAAGCAGCCAGCATTTCCCCCTGCTCTTGACTTGGTCTTAGTAGAATTCAAAACATCATGTCATTTTATCATAGTAAGTAAGTAATTTTTTTGTTTTGTTTTTCTTTTAAGCCCAGTGTTTCTTGGTACCCATTAAATATGATGTAATTTGTCACCGATGTACTTGAAAAAAACATTGAGTAAATGCTATAATTTTAAAGTGATACTTTTGCCTTCCACGCACTCTAAGCTTTCTGCAGAAATACTAGTGGAATCCAGTATTTGTCTGATGTACCATGTCTGCAATGTTTCTAGCTAGAATTGCTGTAGCAATAAGTCCTGTTCCTGAATAATGAACAAGTTGTCTATATCTTACTTGGCAGAAGCTCACAGCTTGAGAGACAACCACTTGTAATAGCAGGGTTGCAAGACTGCTGTCTCTGTAGCTGGCATCTTAGAAGACCTCTCATATGAATGAACCATGAAAGTCAGTTCTGTCTTGCAGAGAAATTATCTAATACTCTCTTAACTCCAGCTACTGTTGGCAAACTTTCAATCATCAGCATTTTTAAATGATCTTTTACAAAACTTCTTGACTTGGGGACGCTCGGTGTTATACAAAAGGCTGGCTATTTGTAATAATTTTTTCCTGTGTGAAAAAAGTATAGAATTTTTCCTCAGAAACAAACCAGAACACAATGCGGTGGTGTGAGAATTGAGTGACACTATAAGGGTTGACTAAAAATATTCAAGGAAGTGTCTGAATGAAAAGTTTCCTAGAAAAGCATAAAAGAAATATTTTTGAAGACTGCATTGTATCTCTTTTAAATAAAAGAAATAAGATTTTGCATAATTTATGAAATTGAATGGTACAAATTCCTAATGAAAGTGTACATTTAGAAGGTAAATCTTAATCCACCTTTAATTTCCATTGGCTACTGGTGCGATAGAATTTAAAGCTTAATTGTAAAAATTATTGCCTTTTATTTCCTTACAACATGTGAAAAGTGAAATTTTACTTCCTCAAGAGAACAAAAAACCAGCACTACTAATTGTATAAGAAACAGTTTTCTCTTGCAAACTTCATAAGGAAATTCAAATCTATGCAAATAACTTTGCAGGAAAGATTTATGCTGGGTTTGATGTTACTACCTGAGTTCCTTAATTTGATGTTAAGAAATTAATGGCTATAAGACTGGTTTGGGACTTTAGCTTGAATGTGTTTGTATGAAAACTAAGCATACTTGCACTTGTCCATTTATGGCTCTCAAGAATACAAGGCTTTTGCCAAATGTGCCCCTCTGGCATGAAATTAACCACTATTAACATAGGCTGAAAACAAGCTGATTAGAAACCCCATAAAAAGTTCATTATTATGTCATAAACAGATATTTGCTTCCTTAAAGTAGGACAATTCTATTTTGTATCTTAGAGCAAAACCTTTTACTTGTGACTATTCATGATGCTGTACTTCTCAGTGCATTGTGTGATAGTGATTTTCATCTTATTTTCATTTATTTCTGAAACTGTTTTTCCCATTTTTTTTATTGAAGGGTTTCTTGAACTGATGCTTAATCACTTGGTTCTTACTTTGATTTAATGCTTGCTCGGAACAGATGTAAGATTTCACATCTTACATTTAGATCACTTTCTTTCTTACCTCAGGCTTTCGATAAGAAACATGGACTAATTATACTTGTGTCTGATTCCTGAATCTTTGTTGACTAACAAAGAAATTGATATAGTTGGCCTAAAATGCTGTAATAGAGAGTTTTACAGCACAAATCTGAGAAACTGGATTCCACAGATGCATAATGCAATAAAATATAAAGCTCTAGTGTAACAAAACTTTTGCTGTTTATTTCCATGAAAAACCCTAAAAAACCCAAACAATCAGGCCCTCGTCTTTAAAAAAAGAATTTGTGGGTTACATTCCTCTGTTTACAAAGATTATTTTGAAATTTTATATGCTGAATACAGATGATTTTGATATAGCTACAGATGGATTTATTCACTTGATCTCTTTCCTACTCATAAACTACGCATACCTGTATCACCTTGTTACTTACTTCTTATTAACTTCCTCATAATTGCTTATAATACCTGTTTCTGTTAAATGTGTTGGACAGTGAGCTGTGACTTTTTCTAAGAGCACTGCTGACAAATGTTTTTCCTTTTGTTACACCGTAATAATTACTTCAACTATTTTATAACATTTGAGCTACTGCTGTTTTCCCCACGATCCTTAGTAGCCGAGAAGGTCTCTACTCAAAACTACTTGCAAGATCTCCAAACAAATGAAATTATAAGGAAAGGGAAGTTGGTTATTACAGTGTTATAGAAGGCACAGAGAAGTAAAAGTGTTAAATAGCAGCTAACAAAACCAGTTATGACTGTGGTCATCGTCACAGCTATCTCTGTTAATTATAGTTTTAGTATGACTCAGCTGTTCACTTGCACAGGGTTCATTTCTGAAGATCCCTAATGCCACGTCAATGCTGAGAGCATAACCTCAGTCCCTAAATGTCATTCATCTGGATATCAAAACTGCGCTTTTAAAACAATATCCCTCTTCACCTCTATGCGTTTGTCCACATGGAGATTTATATCCATGTAGATGATTAACTAAATACTTTATAATATCTATAGAGACTTTTTTTACCCACGAAGCAGGAGTGCAAGTCATATTTTGGATTGTATTCAATAAAGCATATCAGCTACTTCAGAAACTGTGAAATGGCCCTCTAAGCCCTCCAGAAAACAAGGCCTGTACCATCTGCCAGGGCAGAAGCTTAGAAAGGTCACCAATTCGAGGGTTCAATAAACAGCTTCTCTTCAAAAACAACAACAAATACAGTGGAACTAGGGGAAAAAGCCTTTCATGTGTTTTAAACATAAAGTTGTATGAAAGTCTGTCTTGAAATTTGTCTTGGTTAACTTTCAGCTTCTGACATGCCCTTCCTATGAAGAAGTTCAAAGAATATCTTATACCTTGGATCCTCTCCACTTTTCCATAGACTAGAATTTTTTAAATTAAGTGTTTGGGTATACACGGCCTCTCTATCTGTAGTATGTGATCATCCCCAAAATGTAAATTGTGAGAAAGTGGAATCATGTGCCTTCATTTCCATCATATAGAAGACACTGCTGGTAGTCTGTGAACATTTTTGTTTGTAGGTATGATGGGAGAGATAATGCAGTTTATGGGAGAAGGTGGAATGATTTTGAAAGAAAAGCCTGAAGTTGGTTGTGGAGTAAGTTGCATATGACAGTCATTCTGACTTTAAGCACATTGTAGAGCTCAGGTCTGGTTCCTATAAAAATTCTTTTGCCCCATAGTAACAGCAGCTGTTCAATGGTTTAATTATTCTCTATCTTGTAACTTTAATGGAAAGCTGTGATCCCAGACAGATAGGGCCACATTCCGGGAGGTTTGGGGATTTGTTTTCAGACGGGATAAATGTACTGGGGAGTAAAAGATAAAGCTGTATAAGCAAAATGTAAGTTCTCTTGTTAATAAGTAATTACGTGTGGTAGACTGGTTCTCATTCAGTAATTTTCTCTCTCAGTGAGCAGCGTTTAGTGCAATCTGAACACCATAGTGATGGGACACTACAATTACGCAGAAAATTACAGACTTTGTATTTCGTATACATCCTCGGGCTGAGAAAAAACTTGGATCTGTAGGTTAAATTGCACCACCTGAACCTAAGCCCAAGGAAAACTATAGGTCTAAATCCTGTCGTCGAGACAAATGATATAAAATATATCTCAACTTATACTTCCCTCTTATATCGCCACTTATACCACTGTGCAGGTGGTTAGATTTTAGCAGGATCCATCTATTGTCTCCATACTTAGCACATTTGGGGAAAAAAGACTGGGACAAGGACCTGCTGTGGAGAAATTATTTTTAAAATTTCTGTATTTTTGCTTAAACATTTGGATACTGATCATGTTTCATATCTGTGTGCTACATCAGGACACAACAGGATGCCCATTATGCACAAGGGTCACAGGTGGTGCTTTGGTGGGACATAGAGAACTGCAGGAAGGTCACCTACATATCCAACATTAGGAGACTATGCTCTTTGGTCTATCTTCAGCACTGGGTGAAAGAGATGTTAGTTCACCATTACCACTCGTGGTTCACAATTTGGGTTACCTAATCTGGGTTTCTGTTTCAAAATTTGCTGTAAAGGAACCTCTGTTCATCACACTGCATTACCTCCAAATTTAGGTACTGAAGCTGCATATCTAATTTTAGGTGTTTAGCTGTCAACTGCATTTGTGAAGACACATAAATGGTGACTCAGAGTTCCATGGTTTTAATGTAATTAGTGATACCACTTTTCATTGGAGAAATTGTAAATAATCTTCCTAGTAATGGATGTGTCACCCAGCACAATTTGAAAATATAGCTGTTAAACACATTAGAGATCAGAGAGATTGCTCAGAAGAATTATATAGTATGTCATTGATTTGTATTAACCTGGTTTTATGCTTTGAGTTATTGCACTCAGAAAACAAAATGCCTGCAAATCGGAACACTGATAGTTTGTATCAGGGTAATTATACTTAAAATATATGGTGAAATAATAGGTATTATGTTTCCCCAAACTTGTTTTTACCTTTCTCAGATATACACAGTCATGTTATATGATTAAAATGTCAGTTTCCATCAGGTAGATTCAATAAACTTCACTGAAATCTGTTGTTTCAGTATCATATAGGAAATTTTGCTGGAGATAACAGTGTGAGTTGGAATACATGTTTTTATCTGTCAGACACTAATCTAGAACTATGCAGAGGTTTTCCTTCCCACTTTGCATAGAATATTGTTTATATTCTTTTCTGCAGTCATCCTCCTGTAGCACTGCATGTGGTAAGGACTCTTGTAACTTCAGTGAGCTCTGAGAGACTAAATGTCATGATGACCTATAGAGATATAATGTCTTCTGACACATTTGCCTAACACAAATGTAAGAAGCTATATAAATTTCAAACCAAGTGTAATATATGCTTCATTCTGTCACGCATGTCTGCTTGTCTAAACTTCTGGATTTTGATTAGAGAATTATGAAAATAAATATCTGTTGTCATCAGTTGAAAATATAGATCATGTTCTTCAAAGGCAGTGATAAAATGTGTCAAGCTGCAGTGGAAGAGGAGATGGACACCTTACTTCATATCCTATGAAATACAGTATTTAAAGTAATTCTTTTATTCATCCGTAATACCAGAAGTAACTCTCCCAAAGCCCAGAGAGCAGCCAGTCATATCACACAGAGATATTATGCCAAAAGACTAATCGTACTTTATTTTCTTTCTGGCTTTTGATGACACTGTTTGTGAAAGTGAGAATACTTTTGAGTATACAAGAATACCATTTGTTTTCCTTTTTTTTTTAATTCAGAAAAAGAAAAATCCTACTTTGGGTTTGGGTATTTTGTGTGTTGGTTGTTTGGATTTTTTTAATTGTTACTTAGGTAAGATTTTTGTTAAAGCAATTTCTATCTTTACAGTTACTAGCTTTTAAATTCCCTCTATAGCAACTGTGAGACTTCTGTTGCCTTATCCTTTGGTATTTACTATGTCTTGCTTAGGACTCATCAATTACTGTGAAAAGTGCTGCATTTCTATTTTCTTGATGCTTTCCATCAGCTCCTCACATGTTCAACACAAGTTAAAGTAAATGCATTAAAATTTTAATGCATGCTGCAACTGGTGGAAATCTAAGTTACCAGCTTTTTACAAGTGGGAAAATTGTAGGTTGAATTAGAAAAAGCGATAAGTAACTTCTGAGTTGATGTGAGTCTTGTTACATGGGACTCAGCCTTCAGCATGCTGAAGTAATGCTCTTCTAGGAAGGCAGATCTCAGCTCAAATCCTTTTTCTCTTATGTAGTCTACAGATATAGCTTATATCATTAATTCATTCCAGAATGGCCAATTAAGCAGGGGTGGTTGTCGCTTTAGGTAAATAATACCTTAATAGTCCCAGCCTCTTTGGCCAAGCACCTAAGACATCCCATTTACTGTTCCGTTAAGTTTTTCTACCCGTCACTCTGGAAGTGTTATAACTTCTTAACTCATCACAAGGAACACGTATGATGTGTTTATTTGCAGGTGAAATTTTGGCTTTTTGGTCAGCAAGGCTCTCAGAAGGAAATCCAGTTGTTGTGATGATGATGCGTTGCATGTGTGCTGATGAGTGATGGGAGTTCAATGACAGCATGCTGTAAAAGACCACAGTGAAAATATGACTGATACTCAGCAGAGCTTTTTTTCCCAGTAGCTATTTCAACCACTTCATTCAAAGTGACCTTTAAAAGTAGCAATTACTGAATCCCAGTGCTCCTTCTCCTGACTTGAAACAGCCAGTGCTATTGGATGTCACTTGGTTCTGAGGTAAACGAGGATAAATGCACTAATACACTTGGATAAGTTCAAAACCCAACCCAACAACTTGAGGAAGATGTGACTGTGGTGCTCTTTACCAGAAAGCTGTGCTACCACCCTTCTTCCCATCTCTGACTTTCCAGTGCAATAAATCTCCTTTACCCCATTTATGGATGGCTTTTGAACAAACAGCCTGAACAGATAATTGTATTTAAACACTTCTGCAGTGCAACTCTGGTCTCAAAAAGCTATCGCTTTATTCATCTTACTTGAAGAGACAAATAAACCTGTCAGCTGATATGGCTTCCTTTCACTGTTTGTTGCTCATTCATTTAATTTCTCAGACTTTTTTCCTCTTTTCCTCATTGCATTTTATGAGCATCTCTATTTCATTTATGTGTCCATGTTATCCTGTGCGGTTCAGATTACTGTTTTCACTATTTATTGAACTTCTTTATATAACCCATAGCAGAAATCAAAAAAAAAAAAAAAAAAGGATTTAAATTTGTTCATTAGTTGTTGCTTTGTTTTGTTTTGATATTTCATTATATTGGACATGTATAATTTAAAAAGAAATCCTATTGTCTATATTAAGGACATTCTTCTTTTGTAAGTGCAGTTTTTGAAGACATCTGATATAGATGTTTTAGATGTTAATATGTGTGACTTGCAAGAAAGCAGTGCCATGAACCTTTCTGTATCAGATAAAATACTGTATGGTGCTTTTTTAATAGCTAAATGAGCATTCTTTTCTGAATTGTTCCTGCTACAAAATGGAAAATAATCTTAACTTTATGTTTTCCTGTTGTCCAATTAGTAGTAATTGCTAAAAAAGCATATGAAGCTGGTTTATGATACTTCTGTAGCAACCTGTTCAGTGGTAAAGGCCATCACTGAAAGCTGAACACAAATCTCAACATTGAAGGAATAGAATAGAATAGAATAGAATAGAATAGAATAGAATAGAATAGAATAGAATAGAATACTTCAGCTGGAAGTTACTTACAATGATCATCTAGTCCAACTGCCTCACCAAATTAGGAAACAAATTACTTTTTTTGCATAATGATCCACTTCAAAATCAAATATAAACACCTATAAACTCAACTCTGGGAGAATTGCTTGAAGGTGAATTTATCAATTATTCAAAGGAGTTAGAACACATATTGCTTTTTAATTTCTCTTATATTAAATTAGCAGAGGTTTATTGTACACAGAACGTACTAGTGGAAGTTAACATATGTTGCTAAAAGTGAAAATTTCCTTGTTTAATTAGAAGACCATTTATATCTGGATAAGTTCTGCTGGAATAATTAGTCCACCTATGTGATTGTTACACATCATGGAAGTTTTACTGTGTTTAGTGCAAGAGATGGGTGGGGAATTATATAGCACAGCCACTTAATGCTGCTCCTCAATTCTTTTTTCTCCATGTATGTTACAGTTTATACTATTGTCATGGACATACTTCTTGGTAGCTACATCTCTGGGTAGTCTTCAGAATGCATACTTATCCTGCTAATTTCTGATGAGTATCGTGAAATTTCAAGGAGGGATGAGTGGTTATTTACTGCCATAATTTTTTCCTCATTTATTACATGGAGCAAATACAAGAAAATAGCTAAACATATCTGCGGCTTTGAGTTTCAGAAATTTCCTGAATGCAACATAGAAAACAGAAATCAGATTTATTTTTTTTTTTCTGAAGAATAAAATCCTCAAAGGGTATATCAAGGAGACTGTGATATAATAAAGTGCAGTTATGTTCTTGTAAATGGTTGACATGGTTTTAATAATAGGGAACTCCTTCACAGTTTCGTTTGTAGACGTTTTAGCTGTTAAATGAGGAGATTCGATCTCATTGGAAAGGCATAGTGCTACCAAGTCGGCAGATCTTGTTCATTTCCTCCTGTTGCCCTTATGGTCTGAGTAAAGCTAGTTGTTTTTAAAGGTTATTCATAAAAGCTTTTCAAGGGCTAAAATCTGGTCTGATCTCCAATTTTCAATCAAATAGTGATTTCATGCAATGCTGACCATTATTTATTAATTAATTAATTTCTCAGTAGTCCATAAGAAAGTTGCCGAACAGGAGCTACTATAATTGGGCATCTTAATATCAGGAAGTCTAATATATTCATGCAACTTTTTTTTTTTTTTTTAAATGGCCAAAAACCTTTTGGAGAGTTAATATTTCTTCAATAAATGTTTTAATAAGGCAGAATCCCAGCCGACATGACGGAAACTGAAGGATGAGAAATAAAAAAGCAGTGAACTGAGATGTTTCAGAGAGTAACTTCTAGGTCTGTCAAACTGACATTGGTATGGGAGAGAATAATGAAAAAAAGAAACAGGGTAAAGGGCTAGGTGCCTAAAGTACCTGAGGTGGGGACTGATGCACTCATATTGCTTTTTATTGCACTTAATTTCATATACTCCTGTAGCTACATTTATCTGTCACAGGTTCTTTTTAATTGTAGCAATGGTTTTAATTTAAAACCCGGCACAATACTAGCTAGGTAACTGAAGATGTTTAAATTCCCCCTGCAAAAGCAGAGGAGAGTCCAAGGCCTTGTTTTTTTGTGTTTAACAAAGCTTTTATTAGCACTTGACAATGAGATTATGCAATCCTCCAGCTCTGGGTGGAATAGCTGGCGCTGGCATGTGAGAGCAGGAGACTGCCAAAAGCCTCTGCATGGTTTGGCACCTACAAAGTGGCTGTCAATTTACTGAAGTTCCTAATCTGACAGTCACTAAAAATAGTTCAGGTGACTGCTTTCTACTGATGAAGAAATCGTGTCCCTCTGGATATTAATGTAAGGAGGCTAGGGAACAATTCATGAATTGCAGTTTATTTCCTTCCAAGATTATAGTTAAGAGTACATAGGAGAGAATTTGTGTTTATTACAGTTTCTTGAAAAATACTAAAACAACTCAAGGAAAGGAAGACTATACAATGTGGAACCTGAAAATAATGAACTTATTTTGGTTGTGAAATGGCATTTATGGCATTACTTTAAAATTACTTCAGTTTAAGCACGCAGTCGTTTCTGTCTTGATAGTAACTAGTGAACTTTTTTTACAGGCAACAATCAGCTGAAGACCTTGCAAGAGTACCTGCTAATTCAACCAGCAATATCTTGAACAGGCTATTGCTCAGCTATGATCCCAGGATAAGGCCTAATTTCAAAGGTTTGTCAGATATTTCAGCCTTTGCTTTAATCTTTGAAGTTTAACTTTTGCTCTTTTCATACATAGAAAATTTATGTAGAGATAATATTCACAGCCTAAAGTTCGAGTTTGGGGGTTTTTTTAGTGAAAATTTTCCTAGATAGTATAAAACTGCAGAAGATATTTTACCCCTTTTGAGCTGAAAGATACTATGTTAAGATTTCATTATCATAATAGTATGTGATGCTTTATTATTATTACTTTTCTAGGAGCCTTTTTAAAAGTAGGAGT
The DNA here is from genome assembly GCA_013399855.1 of Oxyruncus cristatus. Classification (NCBI taxonomy): domain Eukaryota; kingdom Metazoa; phylum Chordata; class Aves; order Passeriformes; family Cotingidae; genus Oxyruncus; species Oxyruncus cristatus. The sequence continues at coordinate 2,456,674 of VXAY01005125.1, forward strand.
AGATTTTACAGAATAAGTTTTAAAAATGTCTTTTTTATGCCTACATTTTAGTTAGACTTTTTGTAGTATCTCTTCTTTACAGTATTTTAAAACATCAAATTTCTCTATAGACATCCTTTAAGATAGCTATAAAATCTTGAGATCAACAGTATCACTATTTGGAAATGGTATAGTTATTAAATCCATTAAAGATATTTTAGTTATAATGCTTATGCACTTTAGTAATGCATTTAAACTCATTCTCTGCCATTAAAACATCTCTCTGGTTGTCAGTGTTGTACGATTTTTCCATGTAGGCAAGTGTGACTTCATTACATATGCAGAAAAGGTTGGAATACATTTTCTCTGCAAACTCTCTGATAACTCATAGAGCTGTAAGGTACACTTTCCAGGAATTAAGATTATTTCCCTTCTGAAAAAATACATTTTATTACATACAATTTTATTACATACAGACTATGCAGTTTGCATAAATCAGTTCTTTCATTTTAAAACTCACATATATATGCACTAAGAGATATTTTAATATGCATATCACTAGTATGAAAAATTTGGAAATCTTTATCGTGCCTTTGAAGAGACTATTTTCAGATGTTCTGTTTGACTGCTTTTTAACCAAACTCAGTTCTTAGCAAGTATACTGCTTCTTTCTTATTCTTGTAAAACCATATTTATATGTTTTCAGTACTGAGCCTTGTCACAAAGAATAAACATCCAGTCTCTTCTCTACCTGTTCTTCAGCATAATCAGCTTGTAATTGCAAAGCATGTTGCAGATTTCTTTATATTTTTGATAACCCTGCTGGCAGCCTGGTAAGAGTCAAGACAGAAGGAGAAAGGAGGACATGTAATGTTAACTCACAGGGAGGTGGAAGAAAGAGAACATTTTCTGACAAGTTGTTTGCCCATGTTAAAATGTTCCTCACACATGAGTGATTTTCTTGGATGGCACTCCCTCTTCAAATCTGGAAGAGGGAGTACACTCTTGGCTACTGGTGATGTGATGGGTACTCTGTCACATGCATCACACATTAAAAGAATTATTATGCTTATTGCATAACCAAAAGCATCACATTTAAGTGGTCTGATTTAAAAAAAAAAAACAAAAAAACAAAACAACAACAGGAAACCCACAAACTGGTTTAACTCAAAAAAGTGAAATTTTATCTTCATACATTTCTGGTGAACCACAAGAATGAGTTTGAATTTATATGTTAAATGTACATCAAAATATTTTATGCAGACAAGCAAGCTATTGGAAGAGGCATATATTACTTTGTACTGTATTTGCTTACTCTGTCAAAACAGTCTTCATATATTCTTGTATTTCTTTTGTTGCTGAAAGTAGGAGGAAACCCACTGAACTAAGTATTTGTAACAGTGTAAATGAGATCAGATCTAATGGACATGCTGACACTCACAACATAGATAATAAATAAAATTAGTGGGCCATGATTAGTTCTCACAACCATCAGGCCACTTCTCCTTGCTTAGTGATAACTCTCTGTTAACACCATATTAAATGACTGCCAATTCCCCCACGGTGACAGAGGGCAGATATAGCAGCTGTCACTCCATCCCTGTGCAGCCACAGGAATCCTGGCTGTGGAAAAGAGAAAAAAATCCAGGCTGTCTTAATATCTTCACAGCTGGTGGCTTCTAGAGATTTTTCTTGGCAAACTGGTAACCATTGTAAAATGGAGCAGCTTTCCAACTCCCTCACACCGAGACTAGACAGCTGGCAAAGCTGCATTCAAAAATTTTTACCTGCCTGTACTCATACTTTACAGTTGTGTACTTGGCTTGCACAAAGAGATATCCTCTTAAAATATAAATAAATGTCTCAAATCATAAACAGGTAGTTTGGGATGATAGATCATCATTCTGACCTTGACAGTTAAAAGTGTCTGCTGCTAGAAATGTGAATTGCTTCTGTCCATTACACTGTATGCAAAAGTAATATTGGCTTATGCATTCTGTGATAACAGAAAATCATGGAATTCAAAAATTATTCATTTAGATATATGGTCTGTGAAATTCTTTAAGATTAGCTCTCTAGACTAAGGATTTTTTTTTTCTGTTTTCTTATCACTAGGTTGAAAAGAGATTTTGTGATTTCCCTTAGTTTTGAAAACTCTGTATATACTAACTTGAAAAGATGAAGTTGTATGACCCTATAAAAATATTTTACATTGTGATACCAGTATAAAGGAGCTTTTATTGAAGGATAATGTACCTTTACTGGTTTGTGCAGCTCACTAGTATTTATTTTTTTTTAAAGGAATTCCAGTTGATGTTGCAGTTAACATCTTCATTAACAGCTTTGGGTCAATTCAAGAGACAACTATGGTAAGACTGAAATGAAATTATTATAGCACAAATGGAGATTTTCTTATTAAATTTCAAGTTGAGGATTATGAACTATAAAGTAGAAATAATTGTTGTGGTTGTAGACAATGAGAATTAAGTTAATGGGATTAGTGATTGACTGACTGTGCTTTATGCCATAAACCTATTCATCTATTTCACTTTATATGTGTCTGCAGATTATTGTAGCTTTAGAATCTGATTTACATCAAAGGGAATCCATAGTTTCTGAGATGCAAGAGATACGCTTATTTCCATAAGTTATTAAGTTCAGTGGAAGAAACCTATTGGTAGTATGCATTAAATAATCTTCCTAAGGGTTAGTATATAGGTTACTTGGTGTATTATTCAAAAAAGTGCACCAGGACATTCTGACTCGTAACGGCAGAAAAGCAATAAACCGTAATACCACTAATAAACATTAAAACACGTTTTGTTGTTGGAAGTAATTACCCATTTAAAATTCAGAACCAGCTTACATGTTACCTTAACGACATTTCAGTAGGACTGCAGAGCTGCTCAAAGTTGTACGTACATTGTAGCTGGAACAGCTTTTAAACAGCTTGGCCAGGAATTTCTCTTTCTTTAGCTAGCAGTGAATAAAGACTTAGATTTGATTGCAAAGGATTGTCAGTCAACTAATGGCATTAGTGGGAAGTGATATGAAAACAAAAAAATTGAGTTTGCTGAAGATGCCCTGAGATTTATTTCTGAAAACAAAAGGAGGACTGAAATTTAAAGAGGGGCAGGGAGGAAGAGCAGGAAAGTAGCAGTGAGATAAGTGTCTAAGATGTTAAGTATATTAGGCCAGATGGCCCTTTCAAGTTTCTGAAATTTATTGCATGCTTTAAAAAGTGACTTTTACAGAGGCTTTTTTACAATTCACCCAAATTCAAATAGTAACAAAACATGAATGTAAGGGGTGTGCTTCCCCTCACCCCTCCAAAAAAAAAAATTATGTATGCTCTCTCCAGCAATGTATGTGTGCCTGCCTGTGACTCCCTGATAGGGTCACTCACAAATTTACTAGGATGTTCTGTAAGACAAGTCATACTCTCCTCCATATTTCCGAACTTCAGACACCATCCTTACTTTAATTTATGCTTTTATTTAGACTTCTGTTTCCAGCTGAGATCACCATAATAGCTAAGCATGTTTATGGAAAATTTGGATTACTTCTTGATGGCGTTAATATTTCACAAGAAGCACTGACAAAATAAACAGCCCATCTGTGCTTCCATGTGTCACTTGGAAAACTCTTCTTGCTGCAGTGGGAATTGGGTACTGTGGACCCAGTCAGGAACCATTGCTCTCTTTGGGGATAGGTTGGTACTTGTCTTCAGATGGTCTGGGAGCTGCACCAGACAGTAGAAGCGGGTCTCTTAGACTAGGAAAAGACTTGTACCTTCAGAATCATAGGAACAGTATTTCCTGGAGCTGAGGCACCAAGTCTGTGAAGGACCAGGGAGCCTCTTGCATTGAGACATTTGCAGGAGTACCAGAACTGCAGGAAAAATTCCTTGGTATTGGAGAAGAGAGTGGCTTTCTACATCTCTACTGTCTCCAGGATTGGTGAGAATAATGAGGAATATTGATTTCTTGACTGTCTCTAAAATGCACAGAAGCTACTAAAGTGGTTGTAGTGATATCATTACTGATACAAAAATATGTGAAATTTCTAAATATTTTAGTCAATGAAGTATATTGTGAGGATTCTTGGCTCTGTAGCCACTTCTGATGCCAATAATTGAATTAATAAGTTTTTGCAAAATCTGTGTGGATTTAAAGCATCCTGCTATGCCAAAGCAATGATTCCTTCTTTTGGGTGATGGAAGTGTGGGAAAAAATAACCATGGGTGCCAGATGACCAGAAATGAGGTGGTGGTAGAAGGCCCAACAAACATGTAGAGTGCCAGTGAGAAAAGGTCCCATGATATTATCCCAATGATAATTGCATTCTTAGCTATGCAGTTGGCTCATCCTCAACAAAAAAGAGTGGAGATTACCTCCCATGAAGGTAAAGTCTGCTTAGTTTCAAGAGAGAAGGGAGTTTATAGAAAAGCATCAACATATTTGAAGTTATTTTGGTTTAAAGCAAGATAGTACCCATACTGAGGATCCTATGCCCAGAAACCTGTATTGCTTTAATCAAGCCCTTGTGAAGAATGTGAAGGGCAAATGTTTACTCTGTGTCTAGAAGGAGCAGTGTTCAGTTGTGTTGTTGAATACTCAGAAGAATTGCAATGTTTCCACACAGTTATCAAGCAAGTTACCTGGAAAAAACTAAACAAAAAGGTTAGTTAACTACAGAGAGAATAAGAATTTGTACAGATAAAATGGGAAGAGCTTATGCCAGATCTACCTTCCAGTAAGCTCCCTTTATCTTGAATCCTGTAACTTGTTTCCTTCTAAATCATTAGACCACTTGTCTAGGATCCCCATGATAACTCTGCTTGTGATTTTGCACATGTTTTTTCATACTGCAGATTTGTGGGATAATGTGGTGGTTATGTCACATTTAGAAACTGTTTTGAACTGGATGACCAGTCAAGGATTCCCAGCGATAGAGGGTTTCTGGTATAAATACCCACAGGACTATATATTTTAGCTATGATGGTGATCTGACTCTCTGTCTACAGAATCTATATTCAAGGTTTTTTCTTGCAGTGTGACCTTTCTTCACTGACTAAAATGACAAAACACCACTTCTTCTTTCTCCTTTACTTTAAAACCTTGCAGAAAGCTCTTTTTAATATTCATGTATATAAACAAAAATTCAGTTCCCATATTATTCTTAAAAATTAAATTTGCTACTTTATCCAAAAAATCTCCTTTATCAAAAAAAAAAGCATTATTATTTTTTCTTTGTGTGACTGCAGTTTATGTAGAAAGTCTTTCATGATCTGCTGTGTGCTCCAGTTTGCAGAGTTGTATAGGCAATGCCTGATTTCTAGCCTGAGGAGGTTTTCTGGCTGCATGCCCACTGTTTAGTAGGCTGCATTTGAAATATTTCCTAGAATGCCTCCCCTTTCAACCTCCCTGAAAACAACTTGCCTTCTGTTGGAGTTACATGGGAAAACAAAGCCCTGTAGAACACTTCTGTGTTTCTTTTTACCTGACAGGTCTCCCAACTCTAATGCTGATAAATATTCTTCCACCCTCTGCTTCTAGTTTCAGGCTTTTTAGGTTCTGTTTGGCACTCTTTTATTACAAAATGCCAAACACACTGCAATATTCAAAAAAATGTTTGCAAAATGTACAGCAGGAAGACCAGTTGCTTCATACAGACAACTTCTTCAGCCCCTGTTGAATCTAATCGTAGTGCACTTACTTACTGAACCTTAAAGTCCATGGTGCAAATTTGAGACGACTGATTGCAGACTTCTTTCAAAGTGGATATATACCAGATCATAGTCTATACTGCTGCCAGACGCTGTAATAGTTAATATTCTTGTAAGAAGTAGCCCTTCTGCGCATTGTTGTCTGGTTAGCCACAGTAATGTGTCGTGACATCTGTTTGCTTCCTTCTACATTTTCTGTATTGCCTCGAGTATGTGCTGGCCTTCCTCTCCAAGGACTCCTCTCACAAGTCTCTAATCTATGTCTGAACCTACCTATTTTAGATTAATGGGATTTTTCTTTCATTGAGTTAAATGGGAACAGAATCAAGTTCTTGAAATATCACAGCATCCCGTTGTTTGGTCTATTTAAGATCATTTGGAATAGAGCAAGAAAGGAAATAAAATACTATCCTGAACTTACTTCCAATTCTTATTTTGCCAGTGCATTCTGCTTTTCAGTGATGTAAACAACTCCTTCTACAGAATGGGTAAGCTGAAGGCAAGTGTTGGACGCTGCTTATCATTTGCCTATGGCTTTGGGAAGGCATCTTATTTTGTTAAAATTAGGGTAATGCACTTGTTTATGGGGAAGTTGACTTTCATTTGACAAATAGTGTAGTGCTTGTGAGCATGAATGGTGTGCAGTATTTATCTCATATAATATAATTTTTTTCACTGAGACAAGAAGTGCATATGGAATGGGAACTTCAGCAAGAAGCAAGTAAAGGAAGTTTTCAATTATATACATATAATTGAAAAGATGCTTTCTGAGATAATGACCTGAATTCCCTCTGGTTCTAAAGCTTCTCTGTGAGAACCTTCCAATACAAAGTCACTTCATATTAACTATTATTTTTCGTTCCTTCTTTACTTTGGCAAGACAATATAGGTCTTTGTATAAATAATAGCCAGACTACATGTATTTTTTCCAAAAGAGACTACCAACAAGTAAAAAGTACTTAGTTTTGATGCTTTGCTTTTCCTTAAAATGCAGTAAGGAAGAATATTACACAGTATAGTGTAATAAAGAAGTATCTGGGCTGATTTGACTGGGGGGACTGGAAATGGAAAAATGAGCACTGTATTTCAATTTTCAAGGTAAATCAACAGGCTAAATTATTCTGCATGAGGTCTTAGCCAAGTGAGCTCCTTCCTGTTGAAGTTAGCATGACAGGCTCAACATGGCACCTGCTTTGGTATGTAAATGCAGTCAATGCAACAGAATACTTCATGTTGTATCAACAACAACAACAAAAAGTATAATAGGGCATTAACATATAAAATAAACAACTTCATAAAATTAGTTTGTATGCAGAATACTTTGACAAACCAAAAATACTTTGAGAACCTTCACCCACGGATTTCTAGCATTTTGCTATGATTGTACAGCAGTAACAGTGTTTTCACTACTGAAGGAGGCTTTGTACCTGATAGACAATGATGCAAAAACAAAGCACGCTGTAGAAAGAACTAGGAAGACTGGAGATAAAATCTATCTTACATATAGAATTTTGGTTTATTTGGTTGGAGTTTTTAACTTTATTTCAACTATACCCCTATTCTTTTTCTGTATGTGATCTGCCTAGTTTACATATACTTGAAAGAAGAGGCACTGGCTTAAATGTAAATGTAAAATGTAAATGAAGACTCAGAGATAAGACTGAAAGATCATGACTGACGTGCTGGGTTGTATTTTTCCTTTGGATTCACACAGCTTTCACTAGGGACAGAATGTGTGCAGAGTATCATTTTGCCTTGAGACACATGCTACTCCAATTCCCAGAAGCAAAATTCAGTTCTCATTGAGCGTGGCTCTACTGCTGTCCATCCTTCAGCAAGAGTCCTGCTGAATCCAGAAGGAGGTTTCCTCTGTAAAGCCTTGATTTTTTTTCTCTTCGAGACTGATTCTGCTTCTCCTTTCATACCTGCTACCTCAGTACTTATGTTGCAAGCTGGCATCAGTTTTCCTGTTACCAAAATAGTTCCAGATCACTGTTAGAAGGTCTAAGGCTGTATTCCGGGTGTGTGGTGTAAAATCTGCTATCTACCTGGTCTCTTTTCTGCTTTTATAGTGTGATATTTTGCCATCAGTGGGCCACTTAACTAAATGGAGAATAAACTGGACTTGGCACTCACAGGATATCCTGATAGAAGTGATATCAACCAGCTGCTGCCTGAAGCCATTTAGTGTAGTCAAGCTATGGCCTCCTTCTGCCCTGCTGCATGCTTTTCTCTGTGCCTCAGTAACAGGGGACCACTTTTGAGGGGATGCAGAAATGATTCCAGGGAGACCAGTTTGGTCCTGTATTTTAAGAAAGTTGCTATATTCAAAACATGAGTGAGACATAATCTACCTATTTGTAGGGAAGTCTATTAAATGTAACACTTATTAATGTCATTTGAATAGTGATTACTGTCTTAGTGATAGAAAAAATCAGGGCATGAATTGTTTTTCTGATAGAATGGTATTATTTTGCTATGGGTTTTTTTACTAGAATTTTGGCTAGTCTAATATTTATTTATTCTTCCTGTCAGGATTATAGAGTCAACATCTTTCTAAGACAGAAGTGGAATGACCCCAGACTCAAACTGCCCAATGACTGGAGAGGCTCAGATACACTGACGGTGGACCCGACTATGTTCAAGTGTCTTTGGAAGCCAGACTTATTCTTTGCAAATGAAAAAAATGCTAACTTCCATGATGTCACACAAGAAAATATCCTTCTTTTTATATTTCGGGATGGAGATGTCCTAGTCAGCATGAGGTATTTTATTTACATATTTCTACTATTTTTTAAATGACTTTATGTGAAATGTATATGTGTATTAGACTTAGTAACATAATACGACTTGTGACTAATGTTTGTGACAGTTTGTAAACAATACTACAATAAATTAAATATGTGTAAAGAAATCAGATGAAGATATTTTAAACCATATCAGTTGATAGCACTGCAGGTGAAAGAAATTCGAAGTGTGTGTACCTTTGTATATCATGTTAAGTACTCACTCATTTAAGTGAGTAAAACTAACATGATTGAAAACAAAATTTAAACCCCTTTGATAATTGCTGAGATTCCTAGATGCATAATGAAGTGGATAAGGTATCTGAAAAAAAGCCTTCAGCTGAGTAATATATTTTGCACACCACTTGAGTTTCTACATCAACTAAAGCAAATAATGATTACTTAGTAAAGGTAGAGGGAAAGGCAAAAATTACGAAAATTGTGAATATAAATGTTTTGTCAAAGTACTGTGAAACAATACTGATTAAATTCTATGCCTGAACGGATATCGGGGTTTTTCGGAAGATCCCAAAATACTGTTCAATTTCATTGCAATTAACATGTACTTTTTTGTGGTTTGACTTGGTTTGTCAAATGTATACACAATGACACAAAGATAGCCATCCACTGAAAACAGCAAATTGATTGATTAAAAAGGATGTCATAGTGAATTCAAGATCTGGAGAGTTTATGAAACCAATGATTTGTAGAGATTAGGCTCAATTTTCTAACAAATGAATTTTCTTCTGATATACACTGGAACATATTGCCCTGATAGATATAAAAATTATTATCTGAATATACTACACCTTTATGTTTAAGAGGGAACTGCTTCAGAAGTTAGGGCCACATGAGCTATTTCTTCATGTAGTAGAAATGGATAGGAAGAAAAAAAAAAACAACCAGAAAGGGGGAGCCTGTGTTCTTTTTTGCCCATTTCAAATCAGGATGAGAAAAGTCAATCTCAAGACTATTGCTGACAGTGATCAGAAAAGAAAATACACTGGGCAATCAAAGCATTTCATTTGGCTTGCTCTGAAGGTCCTGGTTTTGGTTTCAGTTGCTTCTGTAGCAGGTTTTGAAGTATGTAGAAATTAATATTTCGGAGTAGAAAATCACTTTCAGCTATGAAAGAATCTTCTTATTTGAAGTAGCAAATGTTAAGTGAAACACTGAAGCCTTTTTCAAATGTTGCAGCTATTCATAAATGAGCTCAATAGGTTAGGTTAGTGATTAATGAATATTGACTGAATACTAATGGAAGTGTTTCTGATGGCAAAATTATTCTCTGAAAACTTGGAAATAACAAAACCAAATTCAGTAAGTTTGAAATTAAGGTCATCTTCTAAAAATACACTGTTTATTTTATTAACATGTTCTTAGATGATACATATGCAGATAAGAATAATTTTTTGAGCCATTGTGATTTGGTGGCATTTTTAAAATATACAATTTCTATGTCTTGTATTTTTAGTGTACATAGGTATTATCATGTATAAATTATAGAATCTTCAGTTATCAAAATACTTGAATGACAAAATGTGTAAATAGTTAAGAATTAGGAGATTGAAAACAGGAATAAACAGCTAGTGCTCACATCAGGGAAAGCAAGCAATGGAGTCCCACAAAAAAATCTCAACTGGCTTTTGTGCTTTTCAACATAAATCATCTGGAAAACTGTGAATTTTCAAGTGCTTTTGATGATACCAAAATACACGGAACAGTAAAGGCAAGAGACAATGTAAGAACCACAAATTAATCTAATGACCAGACAACAAAGTATGAGGTGAAATTCAAAGTAAATAACTGAAAATTATGCATGAGGAAAAAATTTATTGTAACATCACATAAAACCTGATTGTTTTTGAGGTGGTTATCAGCTAAGAAAATTATCTGTGAGTAGTAACAGCTGGTTGTCTGAAAATGTCAGCTAATAGCTCAGTACTGTTTGAGAAAGTGATTTGAATTCTAGGAAGTATTAGGGATGAAAGAGAATGTTATGCCACTGCATAAATGAGTGCTGCACTTGGATCATGAATACAAAGTGCAATTCTGGTCTTCCCACTGGGAAGAAGGGAGGCAAAGATGGTCAAAGGTACGGACCAGCTGAGCAAGGCAGAACTTTTCACGCTGGAAAAAACAAGATAATTGAGGTGGTGACATAGAGATTGCTAACTCACAGATAGCACAGAGAGAATGGATGGACATTGGTTTTTTTGCCTTCTTTTCCAGTAAAAGAGATATGAGACAGACTCAGGATATATAAAAGGAGATTATTAGAGTGTGTGCAGCTAAGCTATAGTGCTCTTTGCTGCAAGATGCTGTGCATGTTAAAGGTTACAGGGTGTCATGGTTTAACCCCAGCTGATACTTAAGTACCACATAGCTGCTTGCTCACTTCCCCCTTTCCCCTGGCCCTGATGGGACGGGGAGGAGAAGCAGGAAAAGAAAGCCCATAAAAGTCTTGGTTTGAGAACAGTTTAACAATTGAAGCAAAGTAAAACAAAATGATAGATGCAATAATGCTAATATTAATTCTAATAAAAAGGAGAAGGAGAGAGAGACATAAAACCCAAGAGAAACAAGTGATGCAGAATATAATTGCTCGACACCTGCTGACCATCCCTTCCCTGCTGCCTCCCATCTTCTCGTGCACCTGCTCACTGGCAGAGCATGGAAACTGAAAAGTCCTTGATTTAGAGTAAACACTACTGAGCAACAACCAAAACATCAATGTGTTATCCACATTATTCTTGTACTGAATCCAAAACACAGCACTGTGCCAGCTGCTAGGAAGAAAATTAACTCTGTCCCAGCCGAAAGCAGGATACACAGATTCCAGAAAGCAACCAGAATCAAAACAGCTTCTTGCAGACAAAAAAGTCTGTCAAGGTCCCTTAGATACTGAAGCATCACTTCTGGTTTAGGGAGTCCTTGAGGTGCAACTTTTGGGATGTTGCTGGATATCTGGAAAAATAACATTTCCAGATTGCCATAGTATCATATTCTTTTTTAGGAGTCTGCCATTGGCCACTGCTGGAGACAGGACTCAGTTCTGTATGGACATTTGGTTAGGTTATTCTTGTGACCTATATGTATTTCGTTTTGTATTAGTAGTTCTCTAATTTGTGAACTATTATGTGTTTAAAGCCCTCTATAAATTTTATTTTTCTATTTTATACTGGAGGTCTCCATTTCAAACTGCTAATTATAACTTTAAATTTTGGTTTTGCTATTTTAGAAGATGAATATCCAATACCTGTGATTTTTTTCTTTCTTATGGCCACTACTTACATGGCAGCTCACACTGTTTTTAAATACCATTTCTGTATTTTCAGGTTGTCCATTACCCTTTCATGCCCTTTGGACTTGACCTTGTTTCCTATGGATACACAGCGCTGCAAGATGCAATTGGAAAGCTGTATGTAAATTATTGTGTACATAAAAACAGTTCTCTTCTAGGCATGCATGAGTATCAAACAAAAATTATCATTTTTGTATTGTTCATGTCAACATTTTTAATTAACTGAGAAACTGGTACTCACTGGTTTCTACCAATGTACATTTCCCTATCAAAGACATTTCTTACAGTTATGGCAATGTGCACTCTTTGTTTTAGCTTTTGCTATCAACCATAATGACAATTGAGGAGTTTTATAAAAACATTTACAATAAACTTAGTTAAATGGAAACACATATCATTTGGAAAAAAGAATGGCTTCCCCGAGTAGTTTTAACTTCCACAACCTGTGCTGCTTTGGAGGTTGTTGGGGCCCAATTTATCCCCTTGTATTGATGGTGCATGGTGTTGCTTGAAACCCCTTTATTATGGTACCAGAGGAAAAGTATTTGATACCAAAGCAGTGATATCATTTAGTGTGAAATGTTTTGAAAGTGCTCTCAAGGTGTGTTGTGACTGTAGTCAAGCATCTATTCCTTATCAATCCTGCCCTGGTCTCCAGGCGATTGAATCTTATGATGGGGCAGACAGGTCTCATCTCTGAAGAGCTTCGCGCAGACAAAGTGTTTCTGAAACCCATCTTCTTTCTCATGCCCCAAGTACATGAGTGCCTACTCAACTACAGCCTTTTTTCAACACTTCAATCCCTTGTGATCCCCCTTTCATAGTAATTCTGTTTTTCTGAATAAGGGTGAGTATGGAGCAGAGAGAAGGAAGGTGGCTTGCTCCAGCCTGTTCCTGCTGTATCACAAAAACTTGTTCAACTTTTACTCCACCAGCTCTGGTGGAAAAGGTGAGGTTAGGGAAAGGAAGTCACAAGAGAAGAAAGAGCAAGGTTAATCAAAGCTGGGCAGGGTATCCCAGTGAGGACAGGGGTAATAACAATAATAATAATAAATTTTAATAAAATAATAATAGTAGTAAAAGTAGAGTTTTCAATTTAGTTTTTGATTTCCAGCATTTATCTTTAGAACTGTAGTACGTCCATAGTAGTTTTGCTCATCACTACTAGGTATGTACATTAGCTGAAGTAAATGCAAATCAGTTTGGGGTTAAACTAGAATTAGACAGTAATATTAATAGAAGTTGCTCAAGCTTTTTCAGTCCAGGTTGTTTCACAAGCTTTGCAAGGAATAGTTATTTAAGAATGAACTAAAATGCGTACTATGTTGATATATTCAAATTCAACATGAATTTACTTCTTTGGAAAGACATTTTGCTTTCTTCTATCTTTTAATTCAGTTGTCAAAAGTAAGAATGGCACCCACAACCTCATGTCTGTCCCTCCAATTCTTTCCCTCTTAGCATTTGGCAGTTTTATTCTTCTTAGGTTATTTTCAAAACAGTATTTTGTTTCTACTTGCTAGATTTCTAAATTAAAAAAGGCCACCAGTTTTTACTGAGCTGTTCTCATATACACAGTTATGATCCCAAATTCTACATATTCTCTACAGACACAAATTTCCCTGTCCAGTAATTGTTATCATAAACAATCAAAAAATTGGTATCAAAACTGTCAAGATTTGATTTTGTGATATGCTGAGTGTTGGAAGGGGGTGAGACTGATTTTATGAATGAAGCATTAAAACAACTCTTTTTTTTTATATTATGTTACTTTACAGAGCTTTGGGGCATTTTGATTTTCATTAAATTGTTGTGAATCAAAGAGACACAATAGAAACCTTATTAACAGTTTCACTTTTTTAATCACAGCTGCTTTTAAAACCTTAAAAAAAAAAAAATCTAATGCTTCCAGGAAAAAATGGCTGTTTAAACATTTTTGAGGGCTTTGAACTCCAAAAGGCTGCATTCCAACTCCATCTTTTTTATGTTTCCTCATCTCTGTTCCCACTTAACACACATTATCTCTGTTTGAATTAAGTTAATCTTTAATAAACAGAAGGTGGCAAAAAAATGGCATGTAAAATCATGGTTCTGCATATTTAATCAATATTGCTTTATGCTTGAATATTGTGAGTCTAACTTTCACTGCCCCTTGCTTGGTGGAGGTGTATATATCATAATTTAGATACTCAGAGGTGTGCTGAAGTGTGTCCATACTCAGGAGGTCCTGAAGGCACTGAACTGGCTTCTGTAGGACTACACATCTGCTCAAATTCCTGATCAGGTATTTCCTGAATGGAAATGCTTTCATGAGTCAGGGCTTTTTGTCTGAACAAATAAGCAGAGAGGCTGTTTTACACAAAACCCAAGATCCATCACAGTAATGGAGTTGTTAAGTTTCTTGGATTCGTGAGCCCTGTTAAAATTCAGTACATTTTTCATGCTTTGCTGAGGTAGAGTATGAAATAATATGGAGGCTTGAAAGCTGTGAAGAGTAGAGCTTTGCTTTATTTGTTTAAACAGTACACACTGTAACCAACACCTCTTCGTCAGCTGATAGTGTAATGTTCCACCCATCAAATCCTAATTTAGGCCTACGTAAAAATTCAGCTGTGATTTATTTAATTTTTGTATTTATTTATTTGAACAGGAACTAGAAAGAAAAAGATTGAAAGAAATATGGTAGATATACACTAGCTTTTATTGCAGAGTTTAGTCTGATTGAGGTCCTTTAAACAATTATTATTATTTTGTTCTTGTAGTTGGTTACACGACTGATGACTTACGGTTTATCTGGCAGTCTGGAGATCCTGTACAGCTAGAGAAAATTGCTCTGCCTCAGTTTGATATTAAAAAGGAGGATATCGAATATGGTAACTGTACCAAGTATTACAAAGGCACAGGTAGGTAATCTAAGTGATTGCCTTGCTACAACCCTTTTAAGCTTCCTTCGATTACTCTTTATCGTTAGTGGTTAATACTCCAGTCCATGTCTTACATTTCATGGGATAAAATAGATTACTTTTAACTAATAAGTAGTTCATATAATGGTAACTTTTACATGTGATTACTACAAACTATTTCAAATATAGAGACATCTAAGTTGAAGATGGGATTAAATGTTTATCTTGATTTTGCTTACATATCTTGGTAATTTTCGTATCACCATTCTGTTTTCATAGTTCTGTTACGTGTTAATGCTTGTTAATGTTTAACCTTTCTGAAAGAGTGTTCACACAGAATCATGCCAGATGCAGCGAAGTGGGTAAATTTTGATTTTCTGGTTCAAGTTTTGTTCCATAAAATGGATAGTATTAGAGTGTAACTTCAAGTGCTTCATCCTGCAGGTTCTTCCTTTACTCTAAGTGTTCTGGAAGGTCTGTCATTATAGAAAGCTGCTTAAAATCCTGAGCCCTGTATTTATTTAATCCTACAGTTATTTTCTGAATGTAAGCACAGATTTATCCAATGGTTTCTGCACTCTGGCTTTTAATGATTTATCTTTTCTACTTTGATTCATTCCTGCTTATGATTATATCCAAACTACTCACATACTCTGGCAACCACAAAACTTTCTACAAGAATGGAAGTCAGCAGGTGTATTTTAGGCAGTGCTCTTGCATCATGTAAATAAATCTCCCATTAAAACTCGGCAAGGGGGGCTGTGGTGCTGCAGCTTCTGAGGACCCTTTGCAAGTTTCTCGTTGACTATTCAGCTGAAGTGGAGTCTGTTACTTGTGATTGCTCCTGAGCCCGATTCCAAGTCTGAAGAGATCTCAAGTAACCTAAGCAGATCTCAGAGTTATAGAATAGATAATGAAAATTGAAGTGGAGTTTGCTTTTGTTTTTGTTTTTTGACTGCAAAATTAGTGAGTTCTTAGCCTAACTACATAATTCAGCATCTCGGATGATTTAGCATTTGTAAATAATAAGAAATTAGCTCTCTTCAGGAAAATTCTGTACTTGTGAAAGCACATCGAACAACTGGCAGTGCTTGCATTCAAATCTAAGTCAGGATATAGTAGAAACTTACTTAATAATGAGAAATTTTTTTTTTTTAATTAAATGATGAATTTACTAAAAAAAAAAATAGGCTACGAAGTAGTGAAAAATTAAGGGAATGGGTCTTGCATTTCCTGAATGAAATCCATACAAATTAGAAATTATAAAACTTGCATTCTATTTGAGGCAAAAAGGAAATACTCAAGATTGCTACCTTGTTATTGAAGTTATTGTGATCATTTTGAGTTTTGCCATAAATCTAAAATGTCTAAAAAAACTTTAGGTATTTTAGGTATTTTTAGGAACCTTAAAGAATAAAATCTAAGAAAAATCAGTAGTGTTCTCTCAAGTTTCAGCAACTTGTGATGACAAGTTAAAATGACACTGTGCAAAATGCTCAGTAAAATGCTTGCATTTTGTGTGTGTATGTATGTGCTTTGGAACATTAAAGAAAGAACATGAGAGAACCATCAGTTTAAAAGAAAAAATTTTAAAAGTTTTCACAATTCTTTTATTGCAAATCCTTTCTGTTAAGAATATCCATTTAATTTCATAATCAAAACTGGAATTAATGCTTTAGTAATGTGAATGGAATATTTTAAAATCTGAAGTATTTTAACGGGTGTTTAAAATACTTCATTTTTATTTACTTTAAATTGTTATCATAAAGGTATTTTAGAAATACCTTCACACTCAGAGTTAATCCAGCTAAGGATTTTGCCAGATGATCAAGAGAAGTGTTGCATGAAGAAGCAAATTTTCAAAATTATGGCTTATGTAGGAGATTCCTGCCAATTGCAAAGAACTTAATCTTTACCGCTTTTTTGTCAAGTGACATTTTATCATACCTATCTAAGTTGAAAGAGGGTCACCAAATTTGGGGAGCTTTTGTGGCAATAAATTGAATGTATGTATTTGCAAATTGCCTGTTATTCATCAGTTGTGTAACAGATCCAAAAAGGTCCTTGTGAGCTGAATGGTCAGGGCAATAGATTCTACACCCTGACTGATGAAAAATTATTTAAATGAAGGCATACGGAATACGTTTCCTACATAACACAAAGAATGATTTTGAAGGTCGTCCCTCATTTGAAAATAAAACCTAAAAGTATCTGGAAACTATTCAGAAATTATAGAGGGAAAACTCTTCAGACAACAGATCACTGAAAATGATAGAATGGATGATAAAATACAGCACTAAATAAAATCCAATGTAGAAGACACTAATCTTCTGCACAAGGATGTTTTTCTTTAATGTTTTATTATTTTGTTGTTTTGGTGTTTGTGTGCCCAAACAGGTCTTTTATGATGACTTGTCATTGTACAGCACTTACCTGATAAAATATGGACAATAAATAGGGAATTTTTGGCAGATTCGAGCTTCTAAATTAGCTTTGCACCAGCTGGATTGATAAATATAGTCCAATCTGAATTTTGAAGTTGTTGTAACACAACGTAGGAATTCCCTTTCTTTGTGATAGAATAGCCTCTGAAGTTTTGGTTTTTTACAACACTGTTGTGTTACTATTAATATAAAAATGCCAGTTGTGCTAATTGAGTGAAAATATGAACAGAATTTATTTTGTGGCTATCAGATTTCTTGATACATTTGTTATCACCAGCAAAACCTCTCGTATCTACCACATTATTTTTTATTGAATTATCTTAAACAGGTATCTTCTGAAATATTTGTATGCTTTAGATGCTAATTTTAAAAGACTTTATACAGTATTCCTTGTTTGCAAAACTACAGCTTTTCTAGAGTCTGTTTTAAAAAGTCTGTACCAATTTTAGAAGTCACCTGTATCAGCTCTCAGTACTGGGGAAATCTGATTAGAATCACATTCAGATCCCCTCTTTCCATTCTAAACTTTCTAGACTAATATTTCTTAATTCCACCTTTTGCACAAATTAATGCTAAGTAGGATTTGTGGGTGAGCTTAAGCTAGCAGGACCGCTAGACTCCGTGGGTTTTATGTGGACTGCATCTTGAAGCCAGCATCAAGACGAGAGTCATTTTAGCTTCCTGCTACTGATGTGCTTTGAGAAGATGGGAGGGTTCCTTACAGAGCCCAGATAATACCACAGGCTGACCACACTTTGTGGTTATGTAGATCTGTGTTTTGACTTTTTTTTTTTTTTTTCAAATTAAGCTCCTTTATTTTATAAAGACAATCGAATAATTGAACTTTTGCTCTTAAATAGAAAAAGGCCTCTAAGATATGTATCAGAGGTTCGTTTGCAAAGCACAGTAAACATTAATGCGTTTATTTCTTTAAAGGTTATTACACTTGTGTAGAAGTAATCTTCACTTTAAGAAGACAAGTTGGATTTTACATGATGGGTGTTTATGCTCCTACACTGCTAATTGTTGTTCTATCCTGGCTGTCATTTTGGATCAATCCTGATGCAAGTGCTGCAAGAGTCCCACTGGGTAACCTGCGTTTTCACATACGTCACAATCTGCTTTAACACCATTCTCAGTTGCTTTGACTACATGACACTGGACCCTGAAAGCAACTTCACTTCCATTATTTTCTCATCATTTTCACCAAAATCTCCTCATTCCTAGTCCTCTAAAATCCACCTCCACATTAAGACTTCAACTTGATAGTAATTCCAGCATTTCTGTGACAAGCACACTGTGTCTACTCCTCTTGACCTGTACAAATCTAATTTTATCTATGTACAGGTGAAGCTGCAAACACTGTGGCAATATGCAGTTTATAAAAATTTGAACATTTGGATAATCAGTAGGAAAGCAGGATGATAAGTAAGGGTCTAAAAAGCTACCTATTGGAGCAGCTTTTCTGAAGATTAATAGAAACATAATGATGTTTGGAACATAACTAGTATTCTTGTTACCTGCTTGGCTTTATTTCATTAGAGACTCAGTTCATGAGAGTACTTCAAGCTCATGTAGTCATGCTGCTCAGCTCAATACAGTAGGCAGGCCCTTCATTTATTATGAAATAGTAGGACACAGAGTTACTAAAACCAGTATTATCTTGACTAATGGGGTTGTACACAGGACTCCAATTCTGGGGTAGCCAAACCTGCTGACCCCAGTGAAATGAGGAGCTAGGCTCTTCCATCTTGACACTACCCAAGCCCATATTTTCCAAATCTTTTCCATGTCCCGGGCGGTTTAATGATCCTGAAGATCTCAGTGGTGCATTTGCAGAATCCCTCCAGCTGCCTGTCTTCCTCAGAAACCTCTTACCCACACTGGAACCTCCACACCCCCACAGGACATGACTCGTGTGCAGCCTCATGTGCATGAATGTGTGCTGATGAGCTCTGGAGACCCTTGAAGTCAGGACCTGCCACATCACTTTAGCAATCTGTATCTGTGATCTGCAGAGTCTTGCAGTAGTGGGTAACTGAAATCTCTGTGTTAAGAGCCAGCTGGAGCAGGACCAGAGTTTTTTATGTGGAAAAGCATCCACATACCCCCTGGCCTGAGCTCCATTGCTCTCGTCTCAGGTGATCTGCCATGACTCTTCTTCCAGTGATATGACAGACAAACAGAGCTGCAAACCCCCCCAAAAATAAGAAGGGTGTGAAGGTCCTTGAGTATATTCAGAGGAGGACAACAAAGTGCCGAAAGGACTGGAAGGCCTTGAGGAGTGTCTAAGGAGTGTCCTATGAGAAGTGTCTAAGGACTCTGTGTTTGTTTACTTGGGAGACAGGGAGTCTATGGAGCCACCTCATTGTTCTCTACAGCTTCCTGAGGAGGGGAAATGGAGAGGGAGGTGTTGAGATGTTCTTCCTGGTGTCCAGTTACGGGATGAGTGGGAATGGTTCAGATCTGCACCAGAGGAGGTTCAGACTGGATATTTGGAAACATTTCTTTACTAAGAAACGGTAAAGAAAAGGCTTTTTGAGAGGTGGTCAAGAGGAGAGCCTGACAGGGTTTAAGGGTCATTTGGGCAATGCCTGTAGCATGCTTTAGCTCTTGGTCAGCCCTTGAATTGGTCAGACAGTTGGACTGGATGATCTTTAAAGGTCCTGTCAAACTGAAATAGTCTGTTCTATTCTAAAAACTGGAGAACCATGGTTGGAACCCTACTTCTGATTTGTGAGCCGCATTTGGCTACTTTGCTGTAAATGAAGTAAACCACATTATATTCAATCTATCTTTTTTTCTAGAGGTCTATTTCAGAATACAAAAAAGCTTTTTTTTTTTTTGATCTTTAAAATATTAATAGTTACTTGGAGAGGAGTCTCAATCTGTTTTTAGTTTTGTGGCAAGTAACAAATACAATCTTTTACCTTGAAAAGTCGCAAGGATGCATTCCATAATGTGAAACATTAAAAGAGCATTTTAAGAGGAAAAGCATGGGGAAAATGTCAGATGCAATAAATTAAAAAGAATGAAACAGGAACTGGAAATATTTTTACATAGGAAACTCAAATACAGTTGAAAGCAAGCTGTATTGCCACTTTTGTGATGCCATGATTCACATAGCAAACCAGACAGGCTTATTAATTACATAGTAGATTTATAAGAGTCCTAGTGCTGATTTGTGTCACATGGATGTCTTTGTGACTAAATATGCATGCTTATTTATTTTTTGCTTGTTTCATTCATTGTAAGTGTTTATTGGCTCCTTTTATGTATTAGCATTTCTGAAATACTGCATTTTTAACGATACTATTGGCCTAGTTATGTGACTTTTCCTGAATCCCCAGAGAAGCAAAAAAACCCTCTAAATCTAACCATTCTTTAGCTGAGTCAGTATTTAGTAATGAAGGTTGTTAGCACTGTCACTGGGGTAAGATTTATGTTTCTCCAGTGTTCAGGAGAGCAACAAACTAACTCTTCGAGCTACATCCTTGAAGATAGTTGACCTTCAAATATGACAAGAATAACGTTTGTGTGTCAAGTGAATGATATCTAGCCCCAATAAATTGTTACCAATGGCTAGATGCAGATGTCATCAGGTGAGAAACTACTTCAAATTTACCTACTAATATCTTAATGCAGTCATCCCTAGCATTACGTATTGTGGGCTACTGCTCCCCATGGCAAAGCATCTCAGAAGTTTCCGGGTGATTTAGGAGTACAAGACACATGGCAAACCAGTAAGCAGAATTACGTTTTTATAGACTGACTGTTGTTCTGGGAAGAGGATTTATGTTTTTTTGAAAAAAAGGAAACCTGTATCTTTGTAAAAACTAAATAAATTGCAAACCCTATTTATATCTGTTTCATTTCACCCAACTAAATCATCTGCTGGTAGAGAAAGCCACAAAGGACTGGGATCTGGACAGCTGTGGCTAAGCAATATAAGGGCTGATATCACTGAATGCTTCTTTCCAGTTTGATGCTGGTATTTCACCTTTTAGTGAGTCTGACACAGGACTCTTCCGTTCTTTACAGGTGGAAAGGATGCCAGCATCCATTGAAAAAAAGTCTTTTCCTTCCTTCACTGCTGTGTTATCCCCAAAGGGATACAGCTTCTTTCCTGGAGCTGTAGGGATCTGAGTAATGTCCACCCACAGTGGCCTGGCAGAATGAAGCATTGGTCCAGAGGGAAGGTGAAGGTATAACAGGGTAACTAAAAGCTTGGAGGAGTGATCAGTGGTGTGTTCCCCACATACAAAGGGCAGCTAGATCTGCAGCCAGGCATGCCCCACTCACCACTCATCACTCTTGTCCTCAGATCTGTCTTAGTTCTAGTCATTTATTTTTATAAAATTGTAACAACTGTAGGGTTTCAAAGGAAAGACATAAAGATATATATGTTACAACTGTAGTATGAAGATGGATTGGCAAGATGATGTCTTTTAGTTTATGGAGATTAATGAGAGAAGAGAATGTGCTAGAGATAGCAAATTTAAAGGAAAGCAAGTCAGAATATTAGCTTTTCCAATAACACTAGTAAGATGAACCCAGGTATTTTTAAAGCAGCAATATTAACCAGAAAATATTATTTTTAACTGCACATAATTAACCTGTGGAATTTACTATCAGGAGATAGTGCTTATGTCAGTAAATTGGTTGGATTCAAAAAAAGGGAGGTTTATTTCTCTGGCATGTGCTGAAATGCTTTGCTGAACTGGCATTTACGTGTTACCTTAGGTAATTTTTTAAAATAGTAGCTCTGTACTATCATGCTTTAGACTGGAAGCTAACTAACCTTACTGATAAAATCAGATTTTGTCATCAAGAGGAATGCCACACTAGGGGAAGAAGTGCAGAGGTATTTCCTAAAAATACCAGCTTTCCCCTTACTTTGCAAGTGTGGAGGAAGGAGCTCTAGGTCCCTTCTGTTTAGTCCTCCCTATGAAGAAAAGGGGGGATTTTTTGTTTCCCTTTTTTTTTTTTTTTAATAACTAATCTTTCAGTTTATTTCTCCGTGCTCCTCACTCACATTTGAGCCTTAAGCTTTGGACAGTGCTAGGTAGGCACCTAGTGCAGCTGCTGCCACAGGTGTAACTTACAGCTCTGGTACTAGGGTCTCCAAGGCCATGCCAACTCTCATCACACAGCAAATGTTGCTTGATAGAATATTTATGTGCTTCTGTCTCACTTGTTACCTTGAAAACCTAAAAGTTTCTTAGACTCTGAGAATGAACCTTTCATTGTAAGAATCCAGACATACAGAATTAGCTGCTCGTCACCATGACCTCAGTTGAAATGAGTGATGAAAAGTCTTGAACAATGAAAGCGGCACAAAAATATTTTCAACTAGTAGAACTTCTAAGTTAGCTCTGTAGAATTCAGTCCAATAATGTAAGATATAGTATTTTAAGGTCTAAAAAGTTGGTGTACAATTTTTTTTGGCACCAGGCATGATAATAACACTCACATATTAAGATAGTAAACACTTCTAAAGTCAGTAGGAAAAAAGTTCTATATCCAAGATGTTGAGCCAGTCCATATCATTGGTTAATTTGGTTATTCAGGTCAGGCTTATTCAAACGGCATGTTGGGCATAGGCAGATGTGTGCTGTATATGTTAAGAGGCAGTACAGCCTTATTTGTACTTGTTAGTGCAGTTTCTTGGGATCCGTAGTTAGTGTTCATCCCCAGCCAGCAGGTGTTGATAAGTGAAAATAAATTTTTTTAAAAAAGAAGTATTCTATGCTTACTTTCTATGCTTCTAGGCATGTTTGTACTTTAATGCTTCAGATGCAATAGATGGAAAATAAGCCAGAGTGGACACTGAGGATTGTCTGTTCAGTATTTACCATATCATTCCGTTCTGAGGTAACACATCTGCCCATTCTGTATTATGCCCAAGGACAAAAAAAAAAATCCAGTTTTGCAGTGATCCATAGATACTACACGTTTCTAAATAAAACATCATAATAATCTGTTGTTTAAAATTGCGTAATTGTAAACATTTCTTTTCGCTTCAGTGTTTTAGCACGTAGTAAATGGCCCATTTGAGATTAATGCCAATCATGTCAATCTTACTGAAATCCAAATAGTAACAGTAGCAAAAGAATGTGTTTATGATCGACTGGAATTGAATATTTTCATAGGCAAATACAGATATTTTCAGTATAATTAACATTTTCACATCCTCAGTTACTTAAAATCTATCTGAAGAAAATGATCTCTTTACGAATGACAAAATTTTTTATGCCTTGGATAGCACATGTGACCAGTATAAGAAACGTAGTTGAGACTAACTGAATATCTCTTTTTGGCCAACATTTTCTATAGACATCAATTATATTTCATTAAGCTGCCCACTCATAAGTAAAGCTTTTTATCATTAGCATTCACAAAACCAAAATGGGACATTCTGAACTTGGAGGTTGAACTAAGTTTTCCCCTGTGACAGCCATTTCTAAAGTTAGCTTTTTCCAAAAGTGGTTGTTCATACTACCGTTCTCTTTTCATAGGACCCTGTGAGAAATCTTTCTGGGAGATCAGGGTTGTATTTTATCTCCTGGGATATGAACCTTGTGTTGATGGTGACATATGGAAGCCTTATTAGAAGAAAGACTTGTTGAAATCCACAACGAGTGTGACCTTTCAACAGCCTTTGCACATGTGGGTTTTTGTTCATGATAAGGGCTTCATGAAATGCCCTTTATCTAGAAAGCTTCCTCTAGATCCTGGAAGCTCAAATAGGGAATGATTGTAGACCCTTTGCCACCTCCACATTTTCATCTTCACAGTGATTCAGGAACACAGACTTTGTGATATGCTCATGCAGCTCTGCTCTTCAGCAAAATTTCCCTTTCACCTGGGGTTTGAATATCACACCTGTGAACAGGTCATTCAGAGAATTGCTCCTGCTGCAACACAGTTCAGATTTCTGGGACAATGGTAGTCTAATTTAAAGGACTTGGAGTCCTTTGGTTTAAGTGTCATCTATTTCTCTTCCACCTTCCTGGACTTGCACATTGTAAGATAAGTCTTTGGACAGCCCATTTCCCAGCTGTGTGTTGGGGCAGGAAAACCGCAACAACCAATTTAGCCTCAATTACTTGTTTCCCTGTTTATAAAATGAAGGTACTTAATAATTCACTGTTAACCACAATATCCTATGTAAGTGTTCAGAGTCATATGTTCATGAACCGAAGGCATGTGCACTTTGTACACCTTCTGCACCAACCATATTGTGAAGTCCCATTCACTGTTACAAAACATCATTCGCTGTTGTCTGTTTCAGAGGAAGAGCACAGCCGGTGTCACTGAGAGGAAGTTTTCTTAATCGATATATTGTTTTTTTCTTTTTGTAGGTATTTTCTCAGTGCTCAGCTTGGCATCTGAATGTACCACTCTTGCCGCTGAGCTTCCCAAAGTGTCTTACGTGAAGGCCTTAGATGTCTGGCTGATTGTTTGTCTTCTCTTTGGCTTTGCATCCCTGGTGGAATATGCTGTGGTTCAGGTAATGCTAAACAATCCAAAGAGAATTGAAGCCGAAAAAGCAAAGATTGCCAAGGCAGAGCAAGCAGAAGGGAAGGGTGGAAATGCTGCCAAGAAGAACACTGTGAATGGCACGGGGACTCCTGTCCACATCAGCACTTTACAGGTAGGAGCTGCAAAGGAGCTGTATGCAAAATTAGCATTATCCTCTATTAAAACAATTCCAGATGTATATTGTGGTAATAGTTTTGAATAGTGCTTAATCTTAGAAGTGGCTAAGATTAATGTGCTGGTAACTAATGACTGGAAATAGTGATTTGGGGCCAGATGTACTAAATAAAAAATTTGTCTTTTAATATCCTAGCACCATGGTTGCTGCTAAGCTTCAGGTAAATAAAGTAGCAAGAAACTTTGCAGTTGCTATTTTTCTTATAAATAGCAGCTGTTAAACTGTAACTATTCAGAGGACAGGACTCTCAGGCAGTATTTGCTGAGAGCATACTCGAATAACACCCAGCTCATTTCTTTCCCCAGGATAGCCACAGCTGCACTGCATTGCATGTCAAGCATCTGTGAAGCCAGGAATCCAGAAGTCTTGGCATTTGTAAACAAAAGTCAGGTCTGTTTGTCTGTCAAACAGTTCCTGCGTTTCTTGTGTAGCCAGATAGCATTTATTTCTGAATCAGTCAGATATCATTAAAAGGACAAAGATGACATGTATATCTTTGCTCAAGCCCAAGTTTTCTATCATGTTGCTGTATTCCTGTTATTGTAGCAGTCCCCGTTTGTGCTCCAAGAGTTATGAGGCATCCCCAGGCCAACTGCCTTTAGTCCTCAGTGATATGTATTTGACATTTATTCTGCAGAAGAAAATATGTTATGCTACAGTATGTGTAATATGAATTTGGCTTGTCCTTTTCAATGAGTCAGCAATTTTTTTTTGTGTAAGATAAAGCTATTAGGCCAGATCTAGGTGATACTATTGGTAAAATTTAACTTTAATGTTTCTTTAAGGAAGGAGTAGTTTATGTCAGAATGGCCAAAACCCTGTCCCCGTATCAAGCTGGGATTGATAATTAATTACTCCCACTCCAGAAGAGCTGCAGGTATTGCAGGGCAGTGCACCTAACTACCATAGTTCTCATCTGGCAGAGTAATCTCTGGGAACTGTTTTGGAAGGCAATTAGGCTCAGCTTAGAGCAACTCCATGACTGCTTTGACTTGTGTCACAAGTAATTCCCCAAGCCCAGGCAACATGGGAACCAAGTAGAAAGATGGCTCTGCTATAGATTTGGTTTCCCTGAACTGAATATTTTTGTGTTCAGCAATTCACAGGTCCCAAATTCAGCTGTTTCTTGTGACAGAAATTGTTGCAAAATAGCAACAATCCAGCAAAGCAGCATAAAATATATTTTTCCTATTTCAGGTACTTAAAAAGTGGTAAGTGTTCTTAGCTTGATCAGTGTTCTAAGCTTGATCAGTGACAAGTTTAACAAAAACTTACAGTTCTTCAGTAGTGTGAACAAAACAAATTGCTAAATTACTGATTCTCCTTGGTATGTACACCCTTTCAGGCGCTGTTGTCATACCCATATGGAGAAAAAAACTATATCTTTTATCATGTATGTTGTCCTTTCATCGTTTAATTTTTTTCAAGAAGGCACTGAGCGTACAGTCCGTTTTAAGACTTAGAGGAAGGGGAACCACAGTCCATAGGAGTTCAGCAACATTCCCCATGAATGGTGTCTAGCCACAAGCTGAGGGTTCTGAGAATTTAGACTTCAGTCTGCCCTCCAAGATCTCATAGTGTCTCCCCTCCACAATCTTGAAATGTCAGTGTGAGCTTTTCATGTTTGACCTGCACTTTTCAGGGCCTTCCAAGTTCGTTATCAGAGACTTTTAACATTCCAGTACCTTCTGATGATCTTTATACAGAGAATTACAAAAAAAATTGTTTACCAAGACATGGTGGAAAGAGGTATTCATTGCTAAAAGTTGGTCGTGTGATTGAGTGGCTCATGACTAGTGATCCAGCTGGAATTCATCCGCCTGCTTTGAAACACAACCTGCCAGAGGAAAGGTATCCTGGGCTGGTAATTTCTGGGAAGATGACCAGGCTGAGATAGAAAAAGGTCCCAGACCAATGAATCATTTTACATCAGGATGTGGTAGGATGGTGATGCTACGTTTTATATATTTGAAAGCTATAAATCTGCCTAGCTGAAAACTCCCTCTCTGAATCAGCTACCGCGTAGGAGTACTTTGAAAGTTCTCAGCCATGCAAAAGCCTGTACTGAAGTCCTAAATCAAAACAGGTGTAAATCTTTTGGTAGCTCTGACTCCTAATCCAAAACTAGGCCTACCTCAGAAAATTTGGATTGCTCCCATACAGACCTAGCAGCGATCAAGTAGAGAATGCATTTGTCATAAGGCAAATATGCAAGGGACAGAAGCGTTAAAGAAATAGGTAATGGAAAAAACTGTATGTTGAAAGGCATAAAGAATATGAAGCAAAAAGAGGCCAGAGTGCCGTACCAGAACTTCAGGAGCTGTTTCTCATCAGGGTCATATAGGATTGTGTGGGAGGCAAGAGAAAATACTATGCTAAATGTCTGGAAAGACTTAGGCGACCAGTGTGTAGCTTTAGGAGAAAAGGACAACTTAGAACTGCACCCTGAAATGAGTATGCATCCTTTAGAAATATTGGAGAATGTTCTTTTTCCATATAAGAGATGGTACTTAGGCGAAGTAACTGAGGGCGTATCTGGAAGTGTCATCTGGAAACAGTGGATAGGCCAGATGGGACTCAAAGGTAAAGCCAACAGGAAAGACATGAAAGCAAAAAAACTCCAAGTGGGAAAAAAAACAGAGAGCATAAATAAATAAATAAATGTTCCTGCAGTTTCAATGAAGCACTTACATATTATGAAACGTTAACTGAATGGTGCTGATATATATTGTAAGTTATTAAAGAGGAACCAGATTTTAAAAGATAAATTACTTTATTTCTCTTAAAAATGGCCCTTATCCCAATGCCGTGGCAGTTTAACACCATTCCCTGAGCAGTAAGTTGGGCCCTTGCTGCTTTTGCAGCATTGCAGGGGTGATGTCTCTGAAGCTTTGGGGAAGGGGCCTGTATGCAAGGTACAGGGGAGTTGCTGTGGGAGGGGCATCAGAGGGAGCACAGGGAAGCGAGTGATGAGTCATTCCTGATTCCAACCTTCATGGAACAACTTGTTTTCATGGGCTTGCTCCATTTGTGAAAGTTAAAATGGTGTCTGATTTGGAGACCTGACATGTTTGATATTAGTAAAAAACAACTGTAACAAAAACACATCATAATACTTAAAATACAAGCAGCTATTGTTTCATATTTATGGCAAGAAATTGGGTAAAGGCATAAAGTTCTCAGTATATCCTAAACATTAAAAGCTTAAATCAATTTGTAATGGAAGACTAGGAGAAGACAGCCTCTGTAGAAGAACCTGTAAGGGTCCACTGGAAGTTTTAAATTTTGGCACTGTGTCAGTAGCATCAGTGCTCAAGGTCACCAGTAGTGACACTGAAGATGTCAGGGTGAAAGCAAGAGCTCACAATTTGCCAATCACCTAAAGATCGAGGAAGGCTTCCGTGGATGTATAGTGCTTCTCCTCTCCACCAAATCCTGGGTGCTGGCTGATGTAAAAGCTGCATGTTGCTAGCGTTCACCAACACCCTGAGTCCTTACTTTATGAGTCATGCTTCCTGAAACAGAAACCCATGAAATGTCAGTGCCATTTTAAAACCAGAGGTTTATCAATTTGACTGTCTGATTAAAGTCAAGTGGTCTGTCTGTCAAGATCACCCTGAATCTGTAGAAAAAAAAAAAGAGAAAATTCAACATAAGGACTTCTGATGTGTTTTTCTAGAAGCAGCAATGGCTATGCATTTACAGACATGAGAAAGTGCAGCTTGGCTCCTTTAGCTCATAGTGGCTGCAAGTAGCTGCCGTTCTAAGCAGAGGAGAAAATTATGCAACCTGGTGGTAACTGCTTTCAGTTGAGGCTTTTTATTGGGAAGCCTCAGTAGGAGTTTGCGTGTGTTTCCTAGCAATACAACATCATACAGTGAGAAAAACAAGCAAAAAGGGAAATGTTTTGAAGATGAATCAGTTTCTTTTTGCTTTCACTGCTGACGTGATTACAGGGAGAGATTGCCCTGTTAACTATAACACCCTTGATTTGAAAAGTCACATTTTCATCAAGCCCATTTATAGATGCTGTCCCCCACAGATAATGTGCTAATAACTGGAGAGAACATTTGCTAAAAGAATGGTTTTGGCAGATGATGAATAGCACTATGCAAGTGGTGGTAATAGCCCTAATCCCAGTCATTTTTAAAAAGAAATGGTGCTATTGCTTGCTTTATCTTGTCAGAGCCACATCTAGTCTCTGAAACCTCATAAGGGTTATGTTCATCTCTACGGATTTATAATATACCTGACCACTGGTGTTGACCTGTGGTGACCTGATCTTCCTGTATCATCTTTTACCCTTGAGTGGCACTCCAGACTTAAATTTTTATTGTAGAACCACCAGAAACCCATTTTACATTTTACTTTGTACACAAAACCACAGGCTGCAGCCTATTTTAATAGTTCCTGACAGCATTTCAGGTACAGAGTAGGTACTTTCTGCTCCAATGACTCATGTATTCATCCTTGGGGATAATTACAAACATGGCTGTAAAAAGACCCTGAGCAGTCTGCTTTGAGCAGGGGGTTGGACTAGATGATCCCCAGAGGTCCCTGCCAACCTCAGCTATGCTGTGATACTGTGGTATTTTATGCATTAATATTTTTTCTGCTGTACTTTGCAAGGAGCATTTGGAACATGGTAGCAACTTCTTGCTGTGCTGCACTGGAAAATATACTCAGTCTGACTAAACAGTCATTATTTTATTGATGATCTACATCTATCATTATGTTAAGAGCAAGAGAAGAGCACAAAACAAGTGCAAGAAAGATTAATGACAGAGCTTGTTAGAAAACTCCTCCTTTGTCTTGTATGAAAGACTCTTACACAGCTAGCAGCATTTGTGATAGATCTGCATGCCAAAAAGAGGTTGGGTGTGCAACAGCAGAGGTGATTTTGTGGCGAGGAAGATGTGCAAGGAAGAAGGGCAGAGAATGCAGCATTATAGTAGGGAAGCACGTCAGCCTGAGGGACTTGTGCTCAGCTTTAGAGGCTGCTGTAGCATGTTTGAAGCTTTGCTGGGAATAATGGACAACACAGTTCTGCTCTCAGAAATTCTTGGATCAAAAATTAGGGCTTTTATATTACACTTCATCCCGATGGATGAAGAGGACTTGATCACAGGAAGAACAGTCAGTTGAAAAGGATCTTTATTCTAGTTGCACAAAACAAATTGAGTCAAGTCCTGGTATTTTTGGTGCTGTGAAATGTCAGATTTCACAAATTTGAGAACTGTCTCATCTGGCTGGAAAAATTTATTCAAAAAATATGAATTATGCTGTTGAACTGTCTAACACTGTTGAAAACAGCTACATACCAGAAGTGTAGCTATACTAATTGAAAAAAACAAACAAACAAACAAAAAACAAAAAACCAAGACCTAACAAACAGCACAATTGAAAACAAACTCCCCAAATTTTTAAAACTAACTCAGCTTCAAGCATGTCTCTTTTCTTCTCACTGGTAAGTGGAAGGTGATAGCAATTAATGCAAGTTGAAATCAAGAAAATAGATGCAGATAATAGGTGTAGGTAAGAAAATAGATATATGCTTAGCATAACTGAGGGCAGTAGGAAGTTACTTTGCATATATAGCAAGAATACACAACCCAGTAAGAAGAGTAATGGTCCTACACTAGGTAGAGAAGCTGTACCAAGAATTAGCTGGAAAGGGAAAAATGTTGAACAGATATTCTGCTTTATGTTTGTGGAAAAGCCTGATATATTCAATCCAGTAATGAAATAGTTCTCATTCACAGTAGCTAAAGAGAATGTTAGACGATAGCTGTTAAAGTTAGATGCTTTACAGTTGTGATTTCAGCTTAAGTTGCATCTAGGATTTTTGAAAGAGCTGGTCTATGAGTACTGTGGAACATTAAAGATGATTTTTTAATAAATCCTTTAAAACTCTGAGGGTTCCAAAATACAGCAAGAAGCTAACTTTGTGCCAGTACATTTAAAGGCTAAGTGGCATAACATGAATAATTATAAGTCTGGCATCAATCACTGAAGAATATTGCAGAGCATACAGGGGGCTGACTAATAATTACTATTTGTAAGTATTAATTACCTTTAATATTATTCAAAATTCAGCCCCATGTTAACTAATAAATGGGTCAGTGAAATTAAAGCTGATATGTGTGTTTATTGATTTAATCAAAGTGAATATAATTTTTTAAATTGTTATCAATTAGGTTTACAGAGATAATGATGTGAAAGTAAGAAACTCTTAAGAACATTTGACTTGGCTTCATATGCCAGCCTGGTTTCATCATCTGAATTATGCAAAATCAAGGTTAGATTTGTTACCATCTGTAAGTACCAGCAGTTAATAGACTAACTATAGTCATGCCTCGTGACTGAATATTGAAGCCAAATAAATTCAGGTTAGAAATAAGGTACATATGTTTTTGGAGAACAAGGTCATGGAAAAAATTCTCCATCCTGGATGTTTTTAAAGGAAAATCTAATGTAACTAGTTTGGGCAGTAAATGTGGAAAGTGAGGAGGAGCACAGAAGCAGCAGAGGCAGGGATGGGGAGTTAGTTCCCCCTGCTTGCCAGTCTGCATGCACAG
The DNA here is from genome assembly GCA_013399855.1 of Oxyruncus cristatus. Taxonomy (NCBI): domain Eukaryota; kingdom Metazoa; phylum Chordata; class Aves; order Passeriformes; family Cotingidae; genus Oxyruncus; species Oxyruncus cristatus. Next base: position 2,488,116 of record VXAY01005125.1, read on the forward strand.
GCAGCATGTCTTCTTTCTCCTCTTTCCCCATTTTCTTCTCACATTATTCCCCTAATTTTGCATCTAAAGCCTTTCTGAGCCATGTGGCCCCACTGCAGAGGCACATATGCTGCAGCTCTGTTGCAGTGGCAGGTTCTGAGCTTGGCAGTGGGCACTGCTCAGCCTGAATTTTGTAGAAAGTGAGAAAGGATCATCACAGACGCCCTTCTGGATTTTAGGAGTCATTTTTAGGTACTTTGGAGCTGTTCATCGAAAGACAGGTCTCCTGTCCATCATACCACACCTAGACAAGGTGGCCCAGTCCTGGAAGAAACAGGGACTTAGGTCTGTGTTTTGGGCCAAGCCCCAAGAGTCACGTCACCTTCCCTGTGTCCTCCTTGGCCCTCCCACCTCCATGCCAGAGAGACAAGGAATGGATGCCAAGTTCCTTCGGGGGCGTGGGGTGGCCCTACACTATCCCAACAGCCTTCCCTTCCCAAATAGCCGCTCCCCCTCCTCTGCAGGGGAAAAGCCCTAAATCTGGTGGAAGCATTAAACCTGTGGGTCTGCCCACAGGTCATGGGCAGGATAAGACAAATGATTTCAAATATTTTCTGTGTCAGGATGAAGTCAAAAGGGTATATCATTTAACAACATTCTACTTTCTTTACACATCTTCAGCGCAGTACTCTAAAATCAAGTCCCGCAGTATCGTTTTTCACAGAAATCGTTCCTGTGTCCTTTGCTAAGTGTTTGGGTAGTAAATGTGGAAAGTGAGGAGGAGCACCAGAAGCAGCAGAGGCATTGTTAGGATTATTATTAGGCTTCTAGCACAAACCAAGACAAAATGAATAAAAGGCAGATAAATATATATATTATATATACTTAATATATATTAACTCACTTTGTTTAGGGAAAGCTGTAGGACAACTGCAGCAAATTTAGATTAAAACAACAGAAATACTGGAGAGTCGAAGAGATGTATGAGAAAAAATTTAAAAGTATGGCTAGGCAGTAGCTGAGTGTAGAAAATGGATGCATGTCAGATTTGTACACCCATGGAAATTAATGAAATTATTTTCAAAAGTAATATATACTTATTAAAGAAAAATTTGGGCCAGGCTGCTCGTACAAGGGAAATTGTGTCACCCTGATAAATCAGTACTCCAGCTGACACTGAACTAAGCACAGCTCTGTGTGAACATGCTGTGAACACTTCTCTGCTTATAAGGCAGAGGTGACCTAGAATCCATTCTCTCAGTCCTACAAGTGAATGAGAGCTGACTTGTAACAGCCTTTAGGGGAGCACTCTCTAGATACTGCAGTTGAAACAGGAATATTCTGTGTTGTAAATGAGAGCACTTAGGCTACAATTACTGTCACTGAGTTTTACAATTTATTGCTGGTAGTATGAGGAATGGACTATAAGTTTGCAAATCCAAAAGGACACTTGTAATTTCATACATGATTCTATTTCTTGTAGTGGCCTTACTAAATCTTACTAGTTTTGACCATGAAAAAATGTAATATTCCTGTGACTCTTCAGTTAACATGCACCACAATCCTGCAAGTTCCCTTTTCATTGCACAAGGGTCTGCTTTACATCTCTATTACCTATATCACTGGTCATGATCTGATTGGAAGGAACATCCTGGATCAGTGACTAACAGCATCATGTCACCCAGGGCCACATAATCATGTTTGTCTCTGTGTTAGTGGCCACCTTAATAGACAGTTTGCCCCTGCTACTCCAGTAATGAACACTGTCCCAGGCTGTCAACTCTTTGATGAATGGGAAATTGCAGTAAATTTGTGTGTATAGTTTTGCCTTACCATCAAGGAATACCCATCTTGTTTTTCTTTTTTGTGACCTGGAATCTTGATTTTGTATGTAACCTTGCTGAGGTTTAGGAGTGGTATTCTTCAACTTAGTACTCCCACTAAAACCATGCACCACTCCCCCTCCCCCCTCCAACTGGAGGTGCAAAAGGCAAAGATCACTGGTTGAGATAAAAACAATTTACTGGATACAGTAACAGCAACAACATTAATAACAAAAGGTGTAAAAAAAGAAATGATCCACATGAAAAACTTCCCCAGTAGACAATACCACGGCGCTCTCTGCCATGTTTTGTCCACCGGAAGGAACCCCTTCTTCCCAGAAGAGGGTCCCTTTACCCCACCTCCAGCAATGATGTGAGGTGGTACAGAATAACATCTGCGCCCTAGCTATGCCCACTCCCAGGTACTGCAAAAAATTAACCCTGTCCTGGCTGTGATCATGACAAACTTGTGCCTCAGTTTTAGTGGATCAGTTTCAAAATTTACTGTTTTCCTGAAAAATATAACTCTGGCAGATCTGGGGAGGTGTGTCCATTGTTTGCAGAGAGAATAGTGCCATGCTTCTCTTCCACCTTGCACTAGAATCAGCATTGTCAATAATGGGAGTAAAAGCCCCAGTCAAAGTTTAGGTCTCTTCCTCTCTGCCTCAGTTCTTTCCATGCAGAATACTTTGCCAGTTGTCAAAGATAAGCTAATGATATTCTTCAGATTGTTTTTCATTCATCCATAAGTCTGATACTGTATTTCACTATTGTTATTATACAAAAATATAACGACGTAACTATCCCAAACTATGAGCCAAAGACTGCAGAAAACCAAAGATGGAGACTGTGGAGGAGAGCCAGCCTAATGGAAAGGAGGGACAGGCGGCTTTTGGAAGAAGCAAGTTTTAGTGGACCAGTGGCTCCAGGAAGCCTTAGTCAAACTTCTGTTTATGTCAGTTTCCCATGTGTATAGCCTGATTTGTGAACCAGCATTTATTCCACTAACTGTCAGGTTATATATGTGAACAAATTCAAAGTCTGTATTCTTTTCCCCTTTTGTCCCTGCTTTACTGAGTAGTTCAATTGAAATGAAACTTTCGGAGAGGTTTACCCAAGTCACAAAACACGGTGTCTTGCAAGTAGTCTTTAAATCACTTCAAGCTCCCTGAACAGTGTGGGGTTGGTCCTCCTAGAGATGTGTTGAATCCGAAATAAAAGCTTTTTGAAATCCAAAGAAGGGAATAGAGGAAAATTTTTTCCCCGCAAAAAAAAAAACCCATGAGTTTGAAGGGCACCAAATAAATTTTTTTTTTTGAATGTTCATTGTCTATGCCAGAACTATTGTCTGGTCTGTAAAAGACAGTGATTACTACATAGCACAGTAGTACTTCATCCCCAAGAGTACTGATGGAGCTATAGGGAACATGGGTATTTTGTATTTGGATTTAGATATCTGGTTAAACACAGTATATGGATGGGAAGTGATGAGAACGGTGTCACATCTGTGTTGCTTTTCTTTAAAGAGGCACCAAGTACCACACGTACAAAGAAAGTGCCTTCTCACTATGCAAGGCAGTCACCCTAGGATGAGGTACAGGATCTTAAGCTGCCAACTATTTAGAACCAGAAAAGACTGGACTTAATTGCAAACATTGAATTTTGGGATTAGTTCTGACTGTGGCTTCCAGACCTCAGAAAAATGCAAGTATTGAATAGTATCTGTCCTGCAGGTTCATCAGCACAGAACCAATATCCAAAAATACTCCCCACACAAATATTCCCTCCCCTTCTATCGTCCTAAAATGAAGGAATCTAACTATAGCAGATTGCACAGCATGAGGCACCTTGTGCATGAAAAATTACACAATTATGAATGTTTGGATTAGTTTATATGATTGACTGATCATCCTTAAGTACTTTATAACGTAACCATTCCGCAAATTAGGCTGATGTAATGTATCCCTATCAACAAGTAATTTCCTGTATGTTTGTTTTCAGTGTTCTCTAGCAGCTGCATTAAGTTTGTTAATGGAATGTGGTGAGTACATCATGATTCCACTCACTCTTTATTTCATAGGTTGGTGAGACCAGATGCAAAAAAGTTTGCACTTCGAAATCTGATCTGAGATCCAATGATTTCAGCATCGTTGGAAGCTTGCCAAGAGATTTTGAATTATCAAATTATGACTGTTATGGGAAGCCCATTGAAGTCAACAATGGGCTCGGGAAATCTCAAGCCAAGAACAACAAGAAGCCTCCTCCTCCCAAGCCTGTCATTCCATCAGCAGCAAAGAGAATCGATCTTTATGCAAGAGCACTGTTCCCTTTTTGCTTCTTGTTCTTCAACGTCATATACTGGTCCATATATTTATGATAAATCTTTTTTTCTTTTTTTCATATGTATAAAATATAACCCATTTCATTATCCCTTCCCAGTCATGAAGGCCACTGTGTGAAATTATTTGCATTTGCAAAGCAATATGTTGCATCTTGATGCCGTGCGATTGTACTGAACATACGGCATCTGAAATTTGAATGAAAGCATGACACTGCAAGGTCTGTGCTCTGAGCAGCATTGTATATAAATGTACAGCACACATCCTGCTTTAGGAATATATATGAAGGACAATGCATACTACATTATAAAGCTGAATAACGCTCTTCGGTTATTAGTAACATACAGAAATTTAAAGTGTTTCTGACAATGAAACTGATGTGCACGTTGAGTATTATTAAAATCAGTATTCTAGTATATGTAGTATTTAACAGCTTTTCTGCTGACTTACAGAGGGAAAAAACCACCCACCAAACATCTTGTTCTTGTATAATTTTAGATGGCACTGTTGAAGAAAAAGCTAAGATGTAATTCATATTATTTAGACTTTGTAAGTAAAGGCAGCATCAAATAAGCAGATCTTGTCTATGTGGAAAAATAAAGATCAGAGAACTACTAATTTTGTAAAATCAGCTCATTTAGGAAAAAAACCCCAACAACTGTGTCCATGAAGCAGGCACACTTAAGTGTGTGAGAATATGCTGACAATAAAACATTGGGCCAAATATTGACTGCTGTTTCTTTAGACACAAACTGGATACAATATTTCAAAAAGAAACAAGCTGCTTTCTAGACTAAAGGTGTCAGGAGTTTTAGAGAGGAATCACAAGATGCAGTTCTGCATCAGGTTTGTTATACAGTTTTACGTTACATTTACATTACTTTGTCCTTCTATAGCATCTGGCAAATGTGTAAGTCACATTTTTATTGTTGTTGTTGCATTGGACACATATTACTTGGCTTGTTTTGTTTATCCCCTTGAAAGCTTTCATTTTAAACAAACGGGTTGTCAAGAATGAAATCCCATTTTCACCATTAATGATACCTTTTTTGTTTGTGTGCTAGCTAACACGTAGCCACCAGTAGGAGCGAAAGCATGTCCAAAGGTCTAAGGGGCTAAGACTCTTAAATATATTAGGAGAGCTTCCCATGGTTGCCAGAGCACATCCGTTGTAAGGGCAAGTCATGCAATGAAATGCAGCCTAAAGGAAGCTGCATGTATGTAGGCGTCTGAGTAACGTGTGTCCTCTCAGAACACACAGCGACTTGGCCTCGGCCCACGAGCTTGTGCATAGAGAAATATGTGTCTGCTTGTAAAGCTGGGGCACCACAGCTAGTTACAACATGTGTACTCGTTACTAGTTACAATATGAAAATAAGGCAGTTCTCACTAAATTCGCAATTCATAAGAGGAAATATGAGTTACTGATGGCTCATGGGCTCAGAAGGGACTAATTTAAATACATGAGACCTTCCATAGTCTGGAAACAGAAACAATCCCACTTGTTGTGCTACATTTCTGGCATGTCCAGGATGTGCTGAGCCAATGCAGGCCACCACAATCGGACTGTTGCATCACTTGGGTGTTGCCCACCATGAGAATTCTGTCCACGTGCGACGAGCCTGCACAACCAAAAGGTCAAAAGTGGGAATATAAGAAAAGCAATGGTGTGTCACACCAGCTTTGCTTAGACATCTGGCAGCCCTGCAGGTGTCCAGGGCCTCTTCTGCTCCTCAGAGTATGGTCATGTGTTTTTCACCAGCTTCCTGGCACTGTTTCATGAGGGTTTCAGGGAGCCACTCTACCAGGCAGCCACAGTTTGTCCTTTGGATTTCTTTCTGATATTTCAGAAGAAAAATCCCAGCTGTTACTGAGCTGTCTTGAACCTAGGCTGAGGAAAGGGATATCTTAAAGGTCTGCTTCAAAATTCTAACAATTCTTTTAGTTGAAGGTAATTGCAGAATTGTTCAGGGGCAAGTATAAGAGAGGAAGGAAGGGAGAGGGAACTTTTATACCTACAGAGTGCTATATTTATAGACATTATTTGTTCTCATACTTGTATTTTTTCTTACAGTACTGGAAGGCAAGAAAATAATTACCCTGTGTTGGAAATTATATGACTTTTGGAAGATAATTTTCTTGTTGGAACTCTTATTAAATGATTTATCTGTAATTAGTGTCCACATTCTATCTGTAAAATCTCAATTATAGATTTTATTGTTAACTAATCTTTGTTCCTTCTTGCTTTCCTGCTTACTTGATGGCTTCTGTTTTTTATCATAAAACACTTAATCAATAATACACTGTAATTGCTTTCCAACTCACACAGAGGGAAGAAAAAGGAATGCATATTGTTCAGATAAAGGTTTTTTGTTCATTATAGCACAAAAACTAAGGCCAGAAGCAAAGTTTAACAGCAAATTTGAAACTAAATTTAAAATGAACCCGTATCAGCTATAAAGTATTAATTTTCTTTTTACTTACATGAGATAATATTGCAATATTTGTATTACCTTGAAATATATTAGCTTGTCCTACTGAGCAGTAATAATTGATTTATTTTATTTTCCTTCTTTCCATTAAAGGTCATTGAAAGTTTTACATGCCCTCTTACATTATGGTCCTCCAGCACCCTCTAGTTGTAAAATTCTGCCTGTTGACTGATTTTGAGAATGCGGTGCAAATATAAAACTGTATATAGGCAATATAGGATCTCACTTGATTGTGATAACATGACAGAAAAAAACCCCTACTATTAAATTAAAAAAAAAATAAGTGGACATTAAATCAATGTACAGCTATAGATACTTGCAATGCAGTATGAATTTAAAATTTTAGAAATTAGGACATTCAAGTAGTAGCAAAGATGAAGTTCACGAAGTACACACTAGTAACTAGATTAACCAGTCATGATGTCTGAACAAACCACATGACAGCAAAATCTGTTTTTGAGGGAGAGACCATCTGTGTTTCAGCTGACATTTACTTTAAGTTCTGCTGTTTACTGGTAGGAGAGTTACAAATTTTTGTTCTACCCTTAACATAAACATCGGTATTTTCTTGGCTCTTGAATGTTGAGGGCTAGTGTCCAAATAGTTTGTTTCTTTCATTCATAGTGTCACTGCCCATTAGTTATCTTTCTACATTTTTCAAGATTTTGGAACACATTCAAACACAGCATCAGGAATTTCCATGGAGATTAATTAATTAATTTCTTGACTGCATCCACAAATTTAAGGTAGACAATAAGCAAGGATATGATTTGAAAAGTATATCTGCTGCTGTGTGTTAATTCCCTGTAATCCATACCTCACGTCTGACATCCTGTTTTAGGAGCAGGTCTGTAGTGCGTAATGGCACCTCCTCTTTTTTTCCGTTAATTCTGGCTGAGGTGGTGTATGTGAGCAGTCTGTCTTTTGAGTGAGGAAAGGAGTTTATTTTTGTAAGTGCAGTGTACAGAAGATTGACCACTTGGAGACACTGCCAAGCAGCTTTCATTCTTCAAAGTCTTCAAATTAATTTGGACTTGGTAACAGGGTAAAGAGCGAGTGTCTTTAGCACCCTATTATCCATTAAAGAGAGAGTAGCAACACTCCCTTATGGATCAGTGCCAGTGGGCATGACCACAGTGATTGATCTGGCTCTATAGTCATTTAAAGGAAATGCGCTTACAATTAATCTTTATTTAAAATTATTTTACTCTGTAGAGAGACAATACCTTACTTAAGCAGTCTGTTATAGCTGTTAAGGGAATCTACTAAGAGACGTTATAATGCAGGTCTCTTCTTCAATTAAATCAGCTTATCGTTACGGTTACTGAGTGACTTGCGATAAGGATATTTATAGAATAGGTAGCATTAAATTATTTATTTCCAAGGGAGTGCAACCTGAATATATGCAGTGCCAAGTGATTTTTCTGGCTATTGAGATATCGTAGTGCTGCAATGAGTACAAATGAGGTGTGTAGGAGATAAGGGATTGATAGGACACTGTTACTTGTTGCTCTGGTATACTAATTCCGGGATTACAGAAGATAACATGGAAAGAAATTCAGATAAAAAGAGCTTGAATAATAGTTTTGTTTGTGTCTACAATTTAATTTGTGTCTAACAATTTAATTGTTTTGTGTATAAATGAGTTATATTCTTTTTATATGACTATAAAAAATTAATTATAGAAAAAAAGGAAAATTAAGCTCATCCTTGGTACCCAAAAGATACAGAAATTAAGTCTTTTCCTATGAAGCTCTACACTTAAGTAAACAGTGGAATATACAGAAAAAAAATGCACAGTTTTAAGGGCATAAATTTCTCATCGTGATTTTGCCTACGCCATTGTATCAAATCAATCACAAGCAATCTGGGCTGCTTGCAGCACTCCTTTGTATTCTGACTTATTTGAGAAAGGTGCCTACCCCTCTACTCTGCCTTGCACCTGTCCTCCTTCCACCAGTGGGAATGGTGTTGGCAGACATTTAAAATAAAGATTACTTGGCTATTTTGAAATCTTTCTTAAAGCCCTTTATTGCTATGAGTATGTCTGTGCTGCAGTCACTGAAATGCCCACAGCTAACACAGGCCTATCCAAATTAGCCTTAAACTAGGTGTTTTGGGGAGGGCTGGAAACATCACCATGGTAATGGTGAGCTCTGGCTGGGAAACCTACCTGCTGCCTAGGACAGGAAAAAATATACTTGGTGTTAACCCCCACTAAGTTTTGTACTGCCTTGGCTGTTAGGCTCAAACTGTTGGTTTAAAGTTAGCTGGTGTGGGTGTTTATCAGCCCATGCCTGTGAAATGTAGGTGTATACTGGATGACTCACCGTGTGCTAGGACAGAATTGATTCTTCCCACGGGTGATGTGAAAGATGCCACTGTAAAATATTCTCTCCGTGGGTCTTGATGACGTACGGGATTTCTGACATGTTTAATTTTGTGTACCAACAAGAGCGTTCACTGGCAGTAACAAAAAAATGCCAGTTTATTTTCCTGAACCAATGCACATGTGAATGAATGAGTTGGATTCGCCCACCTGAGCATGAAGGAGGTCACATCCTGAGTCTAGGCCATAAGACTATCCCTTTTACGAGCCATTCTGTTTAAAGTCCTTAACTCTAATAGAGGATATTAGATCACAATCTTTTGAATTAATAATGAGACTAAAGAAACTAGTGAGACTAAAAGACTAAGACTGTATAAGTCTTCTTTGGCTTCCAGATGCATGTGGATGTCAACCCTGATCTTCAGGGGCACTCCCTGATTACTTTTCAGCATGGGATTTCTCAACATGTCGGGTTCTGGAGAACAGCAACCTGCTAAGAGGGAATGTGTTTGAAGGGCCTTCAAGTTTGTTAGTCAACTCATCTTTGGAGTATTGAGATAAATGTACAAAGTCTGCCTGGCACCATTAGCTGTCACACTGAGACAGCAGGTGCATTAAGCACATGTCTTTTAATACAAGAAAATTAATGGTCTTTCCTCTTACTGCGTGAAGGTATAAATTACAGTGACAGAGACCAACCAGTAAGACAGTGTGGGTTACTAAGGATTTCTATCCCACCAGGCAGTTGCTTAGGCCACATATGGTACTTTGAAACAAAGAAGTGTGGGGACTATGGAGTACAAAGGATAAGGTATTGCATAACTGTTTTCCACCTAATGAGTTCTTCAAGCTGTGGCAGTGGATAGTGTGGAGTTTTTCATATATATCTGTGTAGGTCTGTCTATTTCTTTCTAGGAATATTCACAGTGGGAGTCATTTTTCACTTGAGGAAGCAAACTCAAGGTTTTTGGGGCCAAGAAACCCTCCTGAGTATAGCAGGTCAAGTTGTACCATTGCCCACTGCAAAAACCTTTCAACTCAGAGGAAACCTTCTCTAGCACCATAAATTGCAAAAAAACCCTCTGCTGAAACTGAGACTGCTGCTGAGAGGAAAAGCTGTGTGTAGGCAGCCCGTGTGCTTCCACCTTCTTTCACTATAGCATACATCATGATAATCAACAGCACTGTGTAGCTTTTCTGTTCTGCAAAGCACTCCTTTTATCAGGCTTGAGTGATTTCCTTGGCAAAAACTTCAGCCATCCTACCGTTCATCTCCTTACAGTCAGAGCAAAGATTGTGTGAGTGACTCTAACTGTTCATGAAGGCAAGCCAGTGCTCATGTTCAACAACAGAGGAACAGTAATATATGAGAAGACCTGGGATCCCCTTGTTTCTCAAATTTTAGCATTACCTGTGTTATGCCATTTCAGTTATGTTCCTGTAACTCAGAGTATTGTGATATTTGGATAACATCTCACTACATGCATTATATTTTTGAGTAAAGCGTATTGAATCATGAATTTCCTGTCAAAAACAGAATACAAAAAAAAAAAAAGTGGTCCATGTGGCATTTTTTAAAATGTTGATTTCCTCTATTAACCTTAAAACTTGCATTTGACCCAGAGGCTAGGGAAATAATGTTTCTCAGTGTTTAATAAGCCTTATGTTGTCATAACAGATTTATCAGTGTCTCAGGCAGATTCGTTCTTCCAGATTAATTTATTTGTTTCATTGACTCCCAAAGGCCAGCTCACTGGAAAACATTAATTTGAATACTGGTTATTTCAAAGGCATTATACTGACAGGAACTGACTGTAAATACTAATGGTTTTGACCAATACCACTCCAGCATCAGCTTCTGCTTTTGACAAAGCCTGTCTTGCTACCTGCTCCTGCTTCTGACAAATCCTGTTTTGCCTCAGCCTACTGGAGGGTGTAAAATCTTTGTAGGCTTTTTAAAATATCTGTCTGATTGTGTCAGCTTCTGAGGCAGCCCTGCTTCTATTATCCTTCTGGATGTGCTTCAGGACCAATCTATTACAGAAGCAATGTCTTCTCGAGCAAATACAAATGATATACAGCATCCACAGTGAGCTATCATCTACTTTGTGGAATTAAACTTCAATCTTTATTTACTAATTCTTCATATTTTCTAGCTGGTTGTTTCCCTGAGGTGAAAACTTCTTAAATAAATAAATTTCTTAAAAGAATAAACAAATGCGCTTAATGGCAGGAGAGAATCGCATCGACCTTGCATGTTTTCTCTGGGCTTAAAGCTCTTGCCTTGCTGTCGTCTTAAAGCCAAGAAGGTTTCAGAGGATCTGCTGAAGTCACGATGGCTGCCCTACAGAAGCCTGGACAAGGATAAGAGCCTGTCTCCTCGCAGGACCTGCCCTGTGCAACTGTATTCAACGCAAACCGGCCAGAGAACTCAGCTAGGTTTGCCAAATCCTGTGCCTTTGCAATAACGTGTTCATCACATTCACCACTTGATGAGTTTTCTTGCAACAGAGAGGCACTTTCTTTAGAAAAATAACAATGATGCCGTAGTAATATTCCCAGACACTACAATTTCATAGGAGTATTTTACACCACTACTGTAGACTATTGAATGTTACGAATTTTACCATGGGAGGTTTTAAACAGCAAGGGCATATCCAAGCTGGCATCACTTTGTTACCCATAAGCATGGCTTTATTGCTTTTTTTGTCATATTCTTCCATAGTCTTCCTATTTCAAGAAAAGCATTTTAAAATGGGAATTTTTCTAAGCATACAAAACCACAGTATATTGTGGTTTACTCTATTTTTTTTTCCACAGGAACATAAGGAAGAGATACTGTGTTTTACATTTCAGTGCTCTTGCAGAAGGTTTGCTAGTGTCTGTGAAGAAAGTATTGATGAAATTAAATAGGAAAAAAATTTCATGGAGTGTGCAAATGAAACAGCTAGGAATAAACCCATTTATGCAAGCCTCATGCTGAGAATCTGATGAGCTTTGACAATTGGAATAAATTATTTTGTCTGAAAGGAGATTCCAGTCTTAAAAGACAGGATAACATTGAATCTCTGAACAGTTTTCATTTCTCATCTGAAAAGAAAAACAAAGCTTTATAGAAAAGACCAGGTAGTCTTGTCCATACTGACATCATATCTGCACACGGCGATCATTCTCTCCTGTAATATGGTCTTTCTGCCAGTTCATGCTGCAAGAATTCTGTTGATGGAATTATTTCTTCCCTGACCAAGCAGTAAAAGAACTGCTGTTGTCTGACTGCTCACGGGGCACAGCTGAGGGCACGGCTCCATGTGCAGCCCAAGTCCAAACACTGTGGATAAGTGATGGTCTGTAGCTAAACACCGTGCCCAGTAAGTAGAGGCAAGTGTCTCTTCCCGAGATCTCCAGTGCAAGTTTGGCAGATTATTTCCTCTATTTTCTTATGTTCCTCTGCACCAAGTGACAGAAGATAACAAGGTGGCTTTATGTTGCTCCAGGTATCTTTTGTTTAGATTGGATGTGGCTGGGCAAAAAAATTATCTCCTTCTGTATGTTGTACAGTGCCTTAAGGCACTACTTTAATGCACACAAATAGCAATAAATAGTCATTATTAATCATAGATTCAGTGACATACAGTAGTGATATCTGTATTTGGCTTCTCCCAGTCTTAACATTTCTGAAAGCAGCCTGGCTCTGATTTCAAGTGCCTGATATTCCCCTTCGTTTACAATGGCTTTACACTATAATTTTTTCTGATTTACTGTCAGAGGAGAATCAAACCCACGTGCATGTACACATTCTGTCCTTTAATATTGCTTCTTTCTGATATCTAAAGAAGGTGTTTAAAATAACCTTACAGTTATTTGCTTGTATCCAAATTCCGCAGAAGATTCTGCAGAGTAACAAAGGAGGAAGTTGAAGCTTTCAAAATGATAAATGTATTCATTTACAATTTAATTTACATAAGCATAAATATCTATATTTAATATAATGGCATTCTTAGGAATAAACGCTCATGAAAACAGCATGTCAGGATTTAATAAGTTACCAGTATTTTCCCCTTCTATTGTTACTATTGTTTAGTTTGGCAAGTATTTGCAAAGTACATCCATATCATACCATGTATTTTTTTCAGTTTCCTGTAAAATAAATCATCCCCTGCCATGACACAGAGTGAGCTATGTGGGCCATGGGATAATAAATCACATACTGGAGTAGCTCCTTCAATTGCAAAGTCAGAACAAGTGTTGTTACATATACTGTACAACAATATACTCTTTTTAAAATAAAATGGATTATTATTTTGTATCTAATATTTTATTAGATTGCTAATGTGAGTGATTATAGTAATTAATCAATGTGTTGTTAATTACTAGGAAATAAATTAATAAAAGGGATACAGAATAATATGAACATGTTTCTGGGGTTTGTTAGCTAAATCCTTGAGGTGGGAAGTTCCTGTTAGGCACTACAGTCTGTCATTTATGGGATGTAATCCAACAGCAGTGCAGATAGAATCACCTGGGGACTGTTTTATACATAAGAAGTTAAAAGTGAGTGCCACACATCTGTCTGACTCACGGATTGCTTACTGCTGGGTTGTCTTTCATGGCTGACATTCAAAAGGAAAGCAGAGGAATCCCATGAAGAGTGGTATTTTCAATCCATTTAGCTTCACTGTCATTTCATGGGATATTAGTGTAATTGATTATCCGTATGTATCACACAACCATTTGTCAATAACACCAAATTGTCTGTTCTTCTAATGAAGCACTGAATTGAGATGAGCTATAATTAATAAAATTATAAAATAATCAGATGATGAATGGAGAAAATTCCACTCTGAAGCGAAACATTTATTCTACAGACTATTTATGTGCAGTAGTGCAAGAAGCAAGAAAGAAGCAATATTGCAATCTGCTATCTTGTTCAGCAGTAGTGCTTGGAGTGCTGGTGTGATCTGTGATTTTCCTTAACTGCCTCAAATAACTGAACTCTTCCTGCTGTGAAGAAAATCTGAAGAATATATTGCTACTATTCTGGTATTAAAACATCAGTAAGAACTCGATGATTCCAGATACACGCTTGAGGCAAGAAGTTTCTGATCTCTTTATGCTTTTTCAAAGGGAAGTCTTGTGTGTCTTGGGTAAGCTCATTTCATTGTTTTTGATGCTTATTTGCTACAGCTGACCAACCTTTAAAATTAAGATTCTATTTTGTTAGTACTACTAAAACCATGGGGAGCCAGCAGAATACAGGCAAATATTGGTGAGGGTTTTCCTGCAAAAAATGCCTTTCTGTGCTCTTATTTATGTCAGATACTATCAGCAAAGACTTTTTAATAATTTTAGTTATGGAAAGTGAATTCATTAGATCACAACAGAAGATCTGCTTGATTTAACAGAAGAGCATTAATGCTATATGCACAGTAGCTACAGCTGGTACTGACAGGTTGGGTACAACAGGATTTGGGAGAGATGATGCATCCTTGTCATTGGCCCACATATTCCCTGCTGTGGCATAAATCCTCTCTATCTCTGTGTTATCCTTCATAGCTAGTTTATACTTAGGAAAGTGATGTCTCAAAGTTCAAGGTTAGGTTGTTGTGTGCCCTTAACTACGATTTTTGAACTGCCCCGGAGACCGCAACAGCTCATCTCTTTCTATTGTAGTCCTTGATGCATTCATTCATTGTTCTGGGTATGTGGCCTGTAGTGGAAGGAAACCAGAAATTTAAAATTGCTCAGAACCCAGCTACCTGTACACATCACCTGCATGTGTGCATCTTATTGAGGGCAATGCAATTAGCAAGGAACAAGGTCAGTCTGAGGTTAAATGGAAACTCCATAAACCACTAATAATGGCTAGCAGTTAATCTGTATAAGATAACTTTCCAATACAACACAAATGAAGTTTCAGTGAAGATAAACAGCATCATTTTGTTTGTCTTTGATGTCACAAATATTAACCGGAACTTTTCTACTATAAGCTCTGATATTAAACCCTATATTTAAAGCAATTATACAGTTAGAAGAATGCTATTTCCCGCACATTTACTATGAAGAAGATTTATTTCTAGTCCAGAGTATGTAATTAAGTGCCTCATAAGAATTGGTTTGCTTTTTTTTCCTTCTGTCAAAGCTTGCTATTAACACAACACTATTGCAACTTATCTCTGGGAAGATATACCAATGCAGAGGTGAAAGTAAAAATAACTTTGCTGTGAACTAGTTCTGGGACTGAACCACTGATGTGGTTTTTCAGAACTAAAAATAAACTTCTGTTGAGCAGAACTCTGTACATTTCCATGATAACTCAAGCAAGCTGTTTCTTGACAAAATGGTTTTCTTAAAATAAAAATTATTGGTGTCAAAGAGGTAAATGGTGAACTCAAATGAAATTTCTGTTGTGGAAAGATCGTAATGATAAGGATAAGGGAGCTGATGTTTCAAATCACAGCAATCCTTTTAATCTTCTATCCTATTTTGATGATATTTTTAAAAGTATAGTGTAAAATGCCTGCAGTGACTAACTGGACAAAAAAAAGCTTTCTATCTTTTGGATATTTCCTGGAGGAAGAAATTATTACCTTGTCTCATGCAATTCTATCTGTTCCTTCAACTTACTTTTAATGTTGCTAAGTGCTTGAGTTCCATAGTAAAATTTCTGCCACAATATGTCTCTTACTAATTTTTGTCATAAAATATGTTATTTTAACGTTATTGCTGGAGATTTGTTGTGTTACTGATATTTTTTTTCCTGAAAAACGTGACAGGGACCATTTGACTGATCGATGTTTAAGCACTGTATCTTAAATTTCACTCTATTTTCCCAGTGACAGAAAGCCTGACAAAATTATAAAACTAGAAAAGTGATCTAAATAAAATGCACTGTAATAACATAACCATTTTTAAACAAAATCCATAGCAGGAACATGTCTCTTCTTAAAGGAAGGTTTGTGGGGCTTTTTTTATTTTTAAAATGGAATTTTAAAAAAATAATAATAAAAAATGAAGCTTTGCACAATTTGCTTATAAATTAATTTATGCCGTAATTCTCAGTTACATGTGGACACAATAAACCATGTTATATTGCCAGTTATGTGTGAATTGGCTGACTGTGACTAGTGGCATTGATACAAGTGGAACCTGATGCCTGTGTACCTTCTGATATTGCTGTAAGGTTCAAAAGGGAAACACCTCTACAGAAGAAGAAAAATGGAGCTTTCATTTACTCTCTTGGTGACTGCAGTGAATTTCGTTCTCCTTCATTGTGGAGGGAGCAGAAAAGCAGCCTGTTACTCTCATCTATCTCTCCATGCTGACAGCTGGCCAAATTGCCTGTGTTCCACCAAGAAGCCTGGAACTGGGCTCCCAGCATCATGGGATGGAGGGAGGTGACACACCACCCTCTCACCCTCCCCTGTGTTGGCCGCTGATGGGTTTGGTCTCCAGGCCAAAAGCAAGATTAGCCCTGGCATTGGTGTTGCAGCTTTCCCGCTTGTTCAAAAAGCTCTTGGTCTCAGAGACTTGGGCAAAGGATGCAAACAAGGTTGTACAGAAACTGTTTCAGACAAGAAGTTAGGAAGGAGAGATTCACTCCTGCACTGTGGAATGTTATGAGAAGCTGTCTTCCTTGGATTAAGGAGTTTAGTGATTAGTTCTGCTGTAGTGGGAAGCATCTTTGCAAAGCTTATGTTAATACTATCCTGAATCCTGTTTGAGGTCATAAAAAAAATTTTAGTTTTGATTAGCATGCAAACCCACTGTCTGTTGAGAACTTCCATTCTCAGTAGTGTTCATGAACTAATTTTAGATGTTGCGATACAAAGGGAAATCAAGTAGCTGATGCTCATCAGATTTGCAACAGGTTCAAATTTGAAAAAGATCACCTATTTCTCCAGGTCTCTAAGGTAAATGGAGTAGGCATATATTTTATGAATAGTTTTTATGTATGAATGAAACATTAAACCAAGAACATGCCTTCCTCATGCTGAGAATGACCATTACACAGTCCATTTCCCATTGGCTAGTGTTTGCCCAGTGTTCTTGTTCAAAATGCTACCTCTGGACACTCACTACAACAGCAGAAACAACTTCCTACAATATTCATGAAGTTAAGTGCAGCCATAAGGAATATGTGAGCAAGCATGTACAAAGGTTTTACTATCACTAGCACGTATTAGCCTTGGGTTTCAATCTGTCTGCAATTTGTAGATCCAGAGCTACTTCTCAGTCATTGTCTGGGATTCCAAAGATACGAGATCACCACATGGTGATGATTCCTGAGGGAAAAAAACCCCTAATTTTCAGGAAATTCCTTTTGTTGTACAGAAAAAAGTTTCAAGTCACAAGTGAATAGAAATCAGAGAATGAGTAACACTGAAAGTGTACCCCAGATATGTCAGTAGAGAACAGACTGTTAACATTCTTGTCAGCTTGTATTTGCCTTTTAACATTTCAGTGTGTTGTTTATGAATTCAGGGAAGTGAGGTGATTTGATGAGTACTGGCGATTTGACAAGTACCATACCTCAGCAGAGAACAGTCCACCAGTATATAAAATCCAATGTCTTCATCACCTCCAAAGGGCTTTTCATTCTGAATAATGAGCAATACATTTCTCGCAGGTGACAGAAAAGGTGCAAGGCTAAAGAGGAATTTCAATGATTAAAAAATGACCTGGAAAATGGTTTTAAGGTTGATATTTTAAACATAGATGCTGGCATGGAAAAAGGAATAAGAACAAGATGAGAATAAAAAACAACACTGGAGTCAAGGCTGGCATTACTTGTGGAACAGATGGGAGAGGTGGCAGATGAAAAGAGAGAGGATCAAGGCTGACTATTATAGTCTAAAGTAAAAACCCAACACATTTGAATTAGCTGTGCTCCACAGGGGGAATTGGGAGGGTAAAATCAAAATAAGCGTAGAGAAAAGGACATTTTGATGGCAATGCATTGGAAAAACAGATGGAAATCAGGCAAGGAAGGAGACAGCAAAGAAGATGAGAGGTAACAGGTAGGCAGGGAAAAATAAGGACAGGGATAAGAAATCTATCCCTTGGGTCTGAGACAAAGCAGTAGAAGTTTTTATATCATTGGAAGAAAAAAGAAGATATTGCCAGATGAGAATCATGGATTAAGCATGCATAGTCTAATCTGAAAGTGTTTCCTTTATCTTTTTCCAGAGGCTTAATAATGTAATATGCTATAATCTCAGTAGAAAAAAAAATTGAAGTAATTTATAGCAGATTTTCCACACACATGGTTAATTCAGCATATACTTAAGTGATTTTATTGGCAAAATAGATATAACACCTCTTGCAAAAAGCAAGAATGCAAGTAGCTCAAATAAATATAGTCAATCCCAAATTGCTATAAATTTCTCACAAGGTTTAGCTAAGCTGGTAACAAACTGCGCTGTCACAGCTACAGCTACACAGCAAAGAGAAGTGAAAGCTGCATGATTATTACTAATTATTTTATATTAGTTGTACCACAGGGTAGTGATGTTGCTTTTTTCATCATTAGAATCACATAATAGAAGGCAGCATAAGCTATTTCTTAGAGTGTGTCCTCCCCGTTAATGGGAACAGTACATGTTTGCTTATCAGAAGAGGAAGCAGAATGAGCATGGAAGATCAAGACGTACTTTTTATTTTTAAAAAGACTCTTGAGATCCAGAATGAACATATGGGACTATACACTTTGAGAAAGGCTTGGAACTTGGAACTTTCATTTGTGTTTCCTCTTTACTTACACCCACGAGTATTTGCAAAAGTTCTGCAGATTTCAAAAATCCAAAGACAACAATCTTTTGAAGGTAGTAATTATTGATTGGCCATGAAATCAGAGTATTCATTCATTGGTACAGCATTTTTGCATTCTGCAAAATCTATTCATTTTATGATTTTTTAATAATGAAAAAGATAATGAAAATAATTCTGAATATAAACCCCAAATACTGATAGTATAAAAGTCTAAAGGGGCTCACTGTGACCATTCAGTTGAGTCAAGGTCCTTCTCAGAATCCATCTTTTTTCAACAAGGATTTTTGAAAAGAGTCTGATTTGAACTGAGCATTTTTCAGAGTTGAGGAATTAATTATGCTACTCAACGCGTGACTGCATGGTCAATGACACATTACTAAAAGAGCAGAGCAAAAGACAAATTTGAGTTCTAATCAGAATGTGATGAATATCAGTATTTAACTGAGATTTTTACTGCATCCACCTCCTCAAATGCTTTATATTATCAAAGTTACTTTTCTGAAGCATGTACTCCGTGTCATCAAGCCAGTACTGAACTATCTTTTTGACAAGTATATGGAGTGATCGCTAAATATTTCTGAGCACACGGCAAAAATTTCCATTTCTTCAGTCATTTCCAAGTTTCTTTCCATGTCTGGTTGAGTGAGACAGTGTCACTGTCTCAACCAGGATTGTGCCATGATGAAGTGCAGAGGAAATGTATTCCTGAAAAATTCATATTTTACTTCTGACTAGCATGTATATCAGCCTTATTAGCTTCCTCACCCACTTCTTAGCTTTCTTACTCTACCTTACGTTCAGAATATTGTCCATTAGAACCCGTTAAATCAAGTATAGCCGTGATCGAATCCTGCATTCTTTGCAAAAAATAGCAAACCTCTCCTGGAGTTCTATGGAATCATGATTAAGCACTTGGGCTTTTCAGGGCTCTGACATCTTATTATTTGATATCTGGCCTTCTGTCATCTGCCATTGTTTTCATTATTATTATACTGCTATGTTCCTTTCAACAAGAGATTGATGCTTATTATTAACAGTCCCCCTGTTGATGCTTTGTTCAGATTCCAAACTAATGCATTTTTGTATGAGCTTCTATCATGGATTTAAAAGAATGCATATAAGAATATAATTTTCTGTTTTTAAATTACAGTCCTTACTTACCTCTTGTTAGATTCTTTTCCCTTGTGCAAAAAGTATTGAATGTGATTCCCAGTAATGTAATCTGATTTTCTCATGCACAGTGTTAATGAGTATGTCTATTCTTAGTACACGGTCATAAATTACTATCACCTACAAATTTCTTTTTTTTCCTTTGCCTGTTTGCATCTTTTCAATTAGCACAGGATTGTTATAAAAAGAACCCAGAAAGTTGAGGAAGGGCTTCTTTTATTGTTAGCATTTTTCACTGTTATTAAATTCTGATTAAACTGTTTTCTTGCTGATTGACTAGCCCATGCTGTCCTTTTGTACTTATATGAAATTGAGTAAATTTCTTTTTCTCTGGCACACCAGCAGTAGAAAATGGCCATTTAGTTAGACATCTTTTTCCAAATGTTCTGACATGATGATACAAATTTGGAATACTACACACATATACATACACATGCAGACATTGTACGTTGTGTATACTTACACATGCTCACAATTCTGAAATGGAAGAATATGCATTAGAAAATCAACAGCCAGGGAAGTATCGGTTTGGATTGCCAGGGCAGCAGTTATTAACTCACCACAAACAGCCTGTGCAGAACCCCCAGCTGTAATTGGTAATTAACTTCTTCCTTGGATCACTTTTATCGTACCTACCTGCTATGCTATGTTCTGCAGGTCTTTGACTTGAAAGGCGTAGCAAGGGCACTGTCATGACAGAAATTGGACTCAGGTCCTTCATCTATAAAATGTTTGGCTCAGGTAAGGTTGTTTATTCTGTAGCGCCCATTACAGTGAGATCCAAACTTAGTGTAACACTTACCTGTGCTTTAATATAAACAATAAAATAGCATTTTACTGTCTAAGCAGGTAAAACATGCATCATCAAGAATTATTCTTACTGTATCTGTCAAAGGTCTTGATTCACGTGTGGAATGGCGCTGTTCTCTATGACACAAACACACACAGAAAACCCTAAACAAAAAACAAACAAAAAAACAAAATAAAAAACCCACAACCCCCGAAACAACAGTTTAGAGATTTAAATGCTTTTCATAACTGTAAACATGATTACTTAAAAATCCTTCTAGATCCTTCTAGATTTCATCTTTATATTTTGTGTTATCCTAACCCTTATTTATATTTTAGTTTATTTTGCAGCTGTAGTGTATATCAGTAAATATAATTTTTTTTATTATAATAAAATAAAATCTTGCAACTCAGATATTTGCTTTTAACCTCATTTCTTATACATAAGATGTTCTTTAGACCTTGGCAAAAAAAGTATGATTTATCTGCACTCCTGTAAAGATTGGCAGTATTACTCTAAGTATTTATTAAAAGTAAATTCCTCTACATCTCATTTTCCAGGGCACAGTGAGGACTTCCTGAATGTAAGCTTTTTTCTGAGAGCTTAATCTGTTGATTGACACAGTGACACTGTTTGCTCCTTTCACAGAATTGAGCAGTAGGTTTTACCATGGAGCACCATGGAGCGCCTGACTTTTGGGAGGGACTAGGCTGGGGGAGAAAGCAAGGAAGGGCAGTATCCACCCAGATAAGGCCAGAGGGGCTATATGCTCATGATGTTAAAGCTCTCTCTCTTTTTCAGGCTCATCTAATGTTGTGGGAGAGATATATTTGATTACAATAGTACAGACAGAAGCTAGTACAGAATTTCCTGGTGAAATGACTCAAAGGAAACAAAACTCATCATAAGTTGGTGATGGGTAAAGGGCCTCAAAATGCCTACTTCCTATGTGTTCAGGATATGTACTCATATCGACATCTGAATATCTGAAGCTTTGAGACCCTCCTCCTGGAAAGGAGAATCATGATAATTTAATAATTAAAAAAAAAAAAAAAAAAAAGGAAATGCAATCCTTTCCTACCTGGATATTTCTCATCTTTGTTAACAAAAAATAAATTAATTAAAAAATATGCTAGCAGATGATAATGTAATAGCAAATTCATTGTCATGGTCACAGTAATGCTACAGTGCCTATTCTTCCATAAGATACGTGTGTGTGTGTGTGTGGTGCACAGCGACAGACTTCATGCCAAACTGAGAAATGTTAAATTTAGCTTTCAGTAAATAGCGTGTCTAGCTAATACAGCTGGAACCCATCTTGGAAAGGGAAAAAAAAAAGAAAAAAAAACAACAACAAAAAAACCACACAAATCCCGGTTATGCATGAAAATGAAATATCTGAATAGCTTTAACCCTTCCTGCTTATTAACTACCGTGGTTTGGGTTCAGTAGCTATATATACATAT
>VXAY01005130.1:9848-30582 GCA_013399855.1 Oxyruncus cristatus
TAATAATTATATAGTGGGCAGTAAATTGAAGGACTGTGACATGAATAAACAGCCATGATAGGTTGTTGTTGATAGAAAATGAGATTTACCAGAAAGATTTTAGAGAGTAGAAGAATGGCTTTCTGACTGAATGGCTAAGGAGACTGTATCAGATGAATAAAAGTGTGAAGGTAAAAGCTTCACGTGAAGACAGAGAAGCACCATGTAGCAGAGCTGTGTATGTGAAAAGAAAACTAAAAAAAGAAAAAAGAAAAAAAAAAAGGATTTCTGCAGAGAAAACCAAATGGGAGGGTAGAATGAGTAACATGTTGAGTGGACTGGAATGAAGGAAGGTGGGATGGCTGATGTCCAGTGCTTCTGTACACAAGTATAAATTGGGAGAGGAGTGGCTGGGGTTCATTTCTGCTGTAAAGGATCTAGAGGTGCGGGTTGGCAGCAGGCTCACTGTGAGTCAGCAGTGTGCTGGGGCAGCCAAGAAAGCAAACTGCATCTTGGGGTGCCTCAAACACAGCACAGCCAGACTGTCAAAAGTGGTGATGGTCCCACTGTATTTAGTGTTGGTGTGGCCTCGGTTGAGCGCTGTGTGCTGTGCTGGACCCCACAATTTAAGAAGGATGTGAAGGTCTTATGTCTTAAGAGGAGCATACGAGCACTCTGGGTTTATCTTGTTTGGAGAAAAGGAGGCTGATGGGCAACCTCATTGCTCTCTGCAGCTTTCTGAGGAGAGGGAGGGGAGAGGGAGGTGCTGAGCTCTTCTCCCTGGGCTCCAGTGACTGGACCTTTGTGAATGGTTCAGAGCATCAGCGAAGTTCAGGCTTGACATTAGGAAGCACTTTTTTACTAAGAAGATAATCAAACATTGGAACAGGCTTCCTAGAGTAATGGCTGATGCTCCATTGAGCTTATTTTGGCTGGGATGGAGTTAATTTTCTCCATAGGAACTATTATGGAGCTGTTTTGGATTTGTCTTGGAAACAGGGTTGATAACACAGGGATATTTTTGTTACTCCTGAGCAGTGCTTACACAGAGGCAATGCCTTTGCTGTTCCTCACTCCACCAGCAAGTATGTTGGGAGTGCACAGGGTGCTGTGGGGGGACACAGCCAACACAGCTGACCCCAAATGACCCAAGGGATATCCTGTACCATATGGCATCATGCTCAGCATATAAAGTGGGGAGAAGAAGGAGGAAGGGGGAGACATTCTGAGTGAAAGCGTTTGTCTTCCAGTAACTGTCATGTGTGATGGTGCCCTGCTCTCCTGGAGGTGGCTGAACACCTGCCTGCCCATGGGATGTGGTGAATTGTTTTGTTTTGCTTGTGTGTGCAGCTTTTGCTTTACCTGTTAAACTGTCTTTATCTCAACCCACGAGTCTTCTCAGTTTTAGTTTTTTGATTCTCTCCCCCATTCCACTGGGGAAAGTGTGTGAGTGATTGTGGGGTGCTTAGTTGCTGACGGGGGTTAAACCACAACAACCAACCTGGTCAGTTTGAATATTTTGTCAGCCCTGAATTGTTTGGTCAGTTGGACTAAAAGATCACTGTAGATACCATCCAGCTAAAATGGTTCTATTCTATTCTATTCTATTCTATTCTATTCTATTCTAATTCTATTCTATTCTATTCTATTCTATTCTATTCTATTCTATTCTATTCTATTCTGTTGCCTGTGGAGTGGAATTTAACCCCACTTACCTCCAACAGATTTACCTCATTTGCCAACAAGTACCATACAATGAACTCAAACTCATTAATTCCCATTTATACTCTCTAAGTTAATTTCATTTTGGAAATAACACTTTTATACAGCCCTGGCAAAATAAGTCCCTAGCAAGACTCTGAATTAAACGGTATTCAGGTAGTGGCAAAAAATTATTTAGGTTCTAACTGTTGTTGCTATTATTTCTGGAAATTGTTGACTAGGATTCTACAGCCAGTAGGAAGGTAAAAATTAGGATATAGAAGGTAAAAATTAGGGTATAGAAGAATCATCACATCAGGATCAAAGACAACTAAATTTAAAAAAATAGGCCATGTTAAGAAACAGCATTTCTCTTGCTTTAAAACAGAATAAAACAGGTAAGCTAAAAGAAAAATCCTTATTACTTTAATTAAAATATAAGTACATATTTGAGTGCATGTAGAAAGCAGAAATTAAATCCTGTAGCTTAAGAGTCAAATGTATAAGAGAGTTTCTTTTTACTGTGCTTTTCCCAAACTAGCTGCCTTCAATCCAGTCTCAGAGTAGAAGTCTCTCAAAAGAACATCAAAGCAGACACATAAAGTAACTAGACATTCCTGCCTGAAAAGGTTAGTGAGGTCTAACATACCAAAAGTTAGCACAAAACTGTGTCTTCTTAATAATTATGGTGTGCTTAAGAATAAAAAGGAAGCATTTTTAGTGCTTCTACCATTCCTCAGGACATAGCTGAGTAAGGATTTTTACAGACATTAAAGAGCAAAGATAAAAACTCTCTGTTGCTCATTGTCTTGGTACTGTTTCAAAACTTGAGGGATAAAAAGAATTCCAAGAGTGGTATCTCCTTAAACTTTCATGAGTTTTCAAAAAGTGAGCATCAGCTTCCTTAAGGATAACTTGGTTTAGGAATCAAAATCCCAATGTCCAGCATGATCATTATGTATTTAACTTGGACTGATAGATTTTCTACTTAAATTCTTAGAGGCTTGTTTGAAAGCCTTCATTTCAAAATGCAATGCTGGGAAGAAATAATGAAAACATCTCTGTTTATGAAGAAGCAAAAATTATTAAAGGCTGTAAGATTCTTTCATTTTTGCAGTCATTTTTACTGTAGCTATGTTAGTCTGCGGTGTAAACAGTGAACTTGAAAGAGGTAATTTCAGTGCTTTTGAAAAAACTGTGTTCTCTGTTGCCATTGCATTTAAAAAGTCATAGAAGATGAAAGAAGAATATAAGTTCAGAACTCAATTTAAAACTCTCTTGCCACCATGTTGAAACATGCTGAAGATGGATTGGTCTTGACTAAAGGTGAAGCAGTCCTTATCCCTACCAATTAATCATGTATTTAATATAAATTAATCCTTATTTAATGAGGTCTGAGTCATTAGAATCAAATTTGCATAGATACAGATAGATAGACAGACATGTATAATTGGTGCTTCCAAAAAGCGACTTTTATGTGTGAAAAGAAGGTCAGAGCTTGAGACAGACACATTTTTATTATTAAAGAGATGCCAGACTCATTATGGATATACTGCCCAGGGTATTGCTGTGATAGTTTCATAGTTAACGTTCTCGGCGAGATTGATTAAAAATATAAATGATTGCTTTCCTTGCTTGGAGAGAACGACACACTGTACTCACCACAGAGATAAAATGTAAGCAGAACAGAAAGTATTGCATGCTGAGTCACCCAGTACTCTGACTCCTGGAGACGGTAACTTCTCATTGGGACAGGCACAACAGCCTGTTCCATGGTCAATCACAGTCAAAAATAAAAATTAAATAAATAAGAGGCTAGAGGGGAAGTGA
The DNA here is from genome assembly GCA_013399855.1 of Oxyruncus cristatus. Classification (NCBI taxonomy): domain Eukaryota; kingdom Metazoa; phylum Chordata; class Aves; order Passeriformes; family Cotingidae; genus Oxyruncus; species Oxyruncus cristatus. Next base: position 13,359 of record VXAY01005130.1, read on the forward strand.
CTTCTTCCTTTGAGTGTTCAGAATATCTTCATTACAAAGCTTATTATGCCTACAGCAGGAAAGAGGAAGACATGCCCCAGATTCAGACTACCCACATTGTTGTGTAATTCTCTGCACACAGCCCTCAATGAACTTAGTTAAAACTATGCATTTGTTTTCAGGTACTGCCAAGGGCAGGAGTCTCAGTAGAAATTTCCATGAGGCAGAGGTATTTAGTTATACATTTCTCTGGCTAGTGTGCTGAACTTGGTCAAGGAGGAGCTTTGTCTGTGTTCACCCAAGGGTCTTTTCAAGCACTCAACATCTCTGCTTATGTGATGGAGAGAGAACTATCAATGCTTCCTCCTCGTGTTGCCCCTAAAAAAGATGATTTGGATCTTGGTTTTGTGCCACAAGTTGCATTTTAAGAAGACCAGGATTTGTGAGATGGTCTAGTCTTGGTTTGGGTGTTCACTGATTCGCAAAGGAAAAAAGAGAAACAAATAGAGATGATTTAACTCCTACCTTCAGAAAACAATTAATCTGTAGATGAGATTCCTTGTCTGTTCAGATAGGGCATCTGAAGGAGCTAGGAAAGAACATTTGTCTTAAGACCTGAGCAGAAATAAGACTGAGGTCTTTCAGAGAAGACCTGATCATGGTTCAATTTATTTTTATTTTCCAAAGCTAAATTACATATCTCTCATGATTAATAGACACCAGATAGAAAAAGTTCCAAAACGATGTTCCAGACTAGAATTGCTCAAGGATCTTAAAAACAGACAATGTGTTTTTAATTCATGTGAAGGTGTTCAAGAATCTGCTTATGACAACCAAAAGTAAAACTGAAAAGTAAAAGCTGCCCATTTCAACCACAGGTGGAAACCTGCACCAGTGGAACTGCTGACAGGTACATTTCCTTTTTACTTTCATGGATAGGAAAAAAAAGCCATTTTTGCTGTTATTCTTACGTTTCCAAAAGCAGCTAAAAAACCCAAACAAGTTTGCCTTAGTTTGGCCACCCAAAAGAATTAATTTCCTTCAGCTAGTCTGCTTTTGACACAGATATAATTGGTGAGCTGGAGAAACCAGAACAGTAGATATAAGTGTGATCAACCTATTCATGGCTATCTAACTGAGCAATTAACTAATTGCCATGAGAAAGGACAGGCATAAGGAATATGTGAGTGCAGGTTTGATGTTGATTTTTTTTCACATAATTGCTTTTGGTTTTGTACCTGAACCTCCAAGCACGCAACATAAAACAGAAAGAAATAGGAATGTAACATTTCACACTGAATAAAAAGCTGCTTGCACAGCTCTTCAGTTATTGACACCAACAAAATGCATGAACTAGTGAGGGAAAAAACACTAATTAATTTCAATCACTCAGAATGCAGTTAAAAGCTGAAGTTTTGGTTAACTTTTTTTAAAAAATTCCTTCTTTCCACCGTGGTAAAACAATGTGAAAAACAAGGTTGTATATACATCTGTCTACATTCTCTATCTCACTTAAATTCAACTGTAAAAATATCAAAAAGGTTGTGAAGATTTTTAGCCTTCATTCAAATGTCTTCCAATTGCCACATTTATGCCACCATTCTATATTATGCTCAAAAGCACTAAGTAATTTCTATGAATAGCCCTTCCATTTCAGCTGTTGTTAAAGAAAGAGGAAATGACCTTACCTAAAGGAAGTAAAATATTAAAAAATCCCAAGAAGGAGTTTGCTGAGAGTAATGGCAAAAATTGATCAGAGAATGGCACTCAAATCACTCACTTTCTAGTAAAACTAGCAAAAATTAAACTTTTAAATGAAAACATATATTTTTTGTTATTTTGATATATAGACATGAAAAAACTCAAGAATATCTTTATCTACCTAAGGTTTAATATATATATGTTATATTTGTCCAAAAAAAAAAAAATCCTTGTCTTTCTTCTGTCTAAAAGATCTTCACAAGTTGCATGTCATGACAAACATTGCAAATCCTCTGGCCTAAAGAGAGTTCCAAGTATTTGATATGCTACAGAAGACCTTCTGTTCTTACCAGTAGAGCTGCAACAATGGTGAGAGTTTGTCAGTACTGCCTACTCAGACACAACATCAAAACCAGAAAAAGTAGCATAATCCTTCCAAGACAAAGGAGTAAAACATGATTATTTCTAGCAGAATAAATCAAGTTACCACTCATCTGTCCTATTAAATTTCTTACTTCATCTCATCACACAGAGTGTTTTAAAGACCCCTTTAAAAAAATCTAAGCCAAAGGTACTTCAGACAATACATTTGAAGAGTAAGGTGTCAGAATTAAAATTTAGCTATCACCAAAATTGAGGATTTACACATCCTACTCAGCAACTCAGAGGAATGGTGCAGTTCTGTAACAGCATCAGTCAGTTTTCACAACAAATTCCTTTTCCAAGGAATGATAATAGTGAAAGATGAAAGGAATCTGAACATACATTTCTACGGTAAATTTTTATGGATTACATATATTTGTACATACATACGCAGGATAAACTCCTCTCATACCTTCAGGTATCATTTATTTTATGGGAAAAAATACTTTTTCCCAGTCCTTTATCTTTACATGCTTTCTCAAGAAATGATATTTGTTTGCTTTCTTCTTATGTAACAGGAAACAAACAATTATGGGTAACCAATTACTATTTCAGGCACTGAAGTCTTAACTAGGAATCTAGTTCTGTTGGACTCTCCTTTAAGTCTCACTGCAGGGCTTGCTACTATGAGATTAATGGAGACAAGATTTCACTGTCATTGGTAACAGAGAGACAACTAAAGAGCCAGGGGCACATTCAGAGTCTATTTGAGATGGACCTAGATAATTCACATCTGAGTCATATTGTAATTTGCTGTACATGCACTGAATCATAAGAATGATGTGCATACTTACATAATATAAGGTAACATGAAGCTGTCCAAGAGGGCAAGAACAACTTTGGCAGCGTAACAAAAATGGGATTTAGGTAATGATCTGACAGATTTGGAGGCAGAAAATTTAAGTTGATCAAAATGACTCTCAGGTTAGTTAAGAACATCTAATAAATTAAAGTGAGCTTAGAAAGCCTGAAATGTATAATTGCTGGAGCAGTGTGTAGTTCACACAAAAGCTGGTTTTCTGGTTTCCTGGTTTCCTATACCCCTTCAAGAAAGCATAATGGAAAAAAGTTTGTTTTCAGAGTGGCAGCTGATTTGGCAGATTGGGTTCCAGTGTTTCCTTCTGTTCAGATAAAAGGAGTGGGGTTGGGAGCGCCTGACAGAGCCTCTCCAGCCCTGATGTCATGCAGCTTTGTTCAAAATCATTGTCAGTACTGCCTTTTGATAACCTGCACTTTCCCATGCTGTGAATAATATAAAGAACTTTCTGCACTCCTGTTACAGTCTTCTCAATGGCTTAATTTAATGACTGCAGACTTATGGAGTCAATTCACCTTCCTTGGTGTAACGAGGTACAATGTAATTTCTTGGCTGCATATTGTTTGCATAGTGCCTCATGAAGTCTCCAGATGTTTGATTACCAGGTGAGTAGAGTACTTTCCTCCCCACCATTTATTTTTAGTATGATACACTCTACCTGACTGCACAAAATAGATTTGTATAATACAGTATACAGGAAAATATTGACTACTTTTATTTGCTTAGGAGCTTCTTCATAGCAGAAGTGCAGAAAGACCTGATTTCTAAGAGGTTAGAAGAGAAGGAAGGAATAAACAAGAATTCAAAAGAGAAAAAAACTTGAAGTTCCAGTCCTACTGCAGTGTCAGAACAAACATTTCTGTTGTTTATAGAAAAAACCCAGGATACGTTCTCCTTTCCACATTTCCTTGTAAAGAGAGGGGATGTGGCAGTAGCCACCCTGTTAGCTGAAACCAGAGCACTGGCAGGCTTGTAACAGGACTGGAAGTTCATTTAGCTGAAAGTGGTTCATATGACCAAGTCACAGTGTCTATTATGTATGTCCTTAAGTCACACTGATGCCTACCATGGTAACTCCATCCCCAGCTTTTATTTAGCAGTTCAGAAAGGATAGAAGCCACCTCTTCTGCAATCCTCTCCTCCAGAACTTATGTAACATCTCATATGGTTGTTGTTGCCAGGGAAACTGATACTTCATTTCTGCCTCACCACCCAGTACCTTAGAAAACTGGGAGCAGAGAAACAGAAAGAAACCCATAAGTGCTAGACCCAGATTGCTGTGAGGAAATCCCACAAAAAGAATTTGCTTGCAACAGTGTTTTTTTCTGGAGAAACAGCATGCAGCATAGGAGATGTAGAAGTCAGCAGAGGATTCCTTCATCACAGGGATGAAGTAACTGATTCCTTAACTGTGCTGAAGAGCCATATATTGAAATCATTGTAAATAAAATATCAGAAAGGAGTAAGATTTGAAGGGAATTCAGCCCTTCTCAGAATTACACAGACTTAATGAAAAGGTTGATTCTTGTATAAAAATTCAGGCCCTCTTAAAAGAATAAGGGATGGACATTCTTGCAAAGATGTAGAGAGAAATTGTAGTGATTGCAGTCCTTCTGTTCCTGTTTTTACGTTTCCGTTTTTAGAGCGGATTTTATCAGAGAGAAGACTATTTCAAAAAAGCACTGGAGGTAACAGAATGTACTGAAAAGTAACATAATTGATGGAAAGGGGTATAACTAGCCTTTATATATACTGATTTCCTTCTGTACTCTATAAGACATGACACAAAAGAATTTATCAATAACCACTTAATTTATCACTAGCCAAGAAGAGGCCCTATTAAGTCCTCCAGTCAAGGAAGTCCTGTCAATCAGAAATGCTCTTATCTGCTAAAATTGGAGAGCACTGCCAAAAGTCATCTATCTTCATCCAAGGGAGCTGAAATTCTACTTATAAAAGCAGTATTTGACTTCAGCATTGACCGTGTTTGCACTTGGTGCCAAGAAAGCCTTAAAGCATCAGTACTTGGACTACTATGACTTCCCTGATCCTGCTAGTTTTGCCTCAGTATTTAGTCCTTTTCATACTAAACACAAGTGTCTGACAAATCCTGAGTTGCTGTTTGTAGACAAGTAACACTATATGGCAACTGTTTAAGGTCAGATACCTCCACCGTATTTAAAAAAAAAATAAATTTTTTTTTAGGTTTGAAAGCAGGACATCTTGGGCACTGAGAACATTTGAAGAAAATCAAGCAAAACTCTGTGCAGCTTCTCAGAGCTTCTTGGAACTTGGATAGCGTATACACTAATGTCAGTTTAAATTTGTTGAATTATTTTAACAATATTTATGTGTGGAAACTTAAATGACACCTTCTCTCTCTTGAGCACTTCCTATGTTTGGAAAGTCTTCAAAAGTCCTTGGACTTCCCTCTCAGGCAGATGTATTGTAGCCATCGGAGTCATTTGCATTAGGAGTGAATGACTGGCATTCCAGCCATAGTGAAGAGAGTTAAAATATCGGTTTTCAGGGGCTTGCAACTCCATGGACACTTCTTCCCATCAGAAAAGAGGTGTAACATTTGGCCCTTCAGAAGTGAGTGCAAAATCACAACTTCTGATTGCATTCAAAATGTATTATAATGAGATTGAATATACAGCAATGATAAAATAGCCAAATTATAAATTAGACCACTCAAAGTACATAGATTGAGGGGGAGCTTTTACCAGAATGACTATAATTAATTATAATTGTAATTGTATAATATAAATTATGTATTGTAGAGAGCTACAATACAGAGTTTTATTATTTATTATACAGTATACAATCAATTATGCAACATGTAATTAATTATAGCTATAAATATTTATTACTTATTATTAATTATTTTTGTCTCTTTGATTAGCAGCACTAATTTTTGCTCTACAAGAAATCAAAAAGGTAGGTAGTTTCTACCCAAAAGAGTAAACTGCCTTGTCCCTCATTTTGCACATCCATCTACAAGTAGAAGGAACACTGCTCAAATGGAAAATAAGTGTACATTTAGGATACTAAACATTATTGGAGAAGTCAAGTCAAGGAAGGCAGTGTGGCCAAGTTCAAGTCTGCAGATCACACAGACTGTCTTTCATTATCAGCTCTGCTGATGAATTATGCCCAAAAGCTTTTTACTACTCTGGGCCTCTATCTCCAATCTGGATGACAAGAACAATAACCTGATCACTCTTAGAAGGCAATCTTAGGTGTGTGATTAAAGAAATCCAGGATGACATTATTATTGTTGTTTTTCTTCTGAAAAACAAGGATGGAAACACAGGTTTTAAAGGAAGAGCCCCACACAAATGAAATGAGCTCATGAATCGGCACAAGGGTGCCTTGGCTGAAGCAGAAGCCACGTGGATGTTTCTGTCATTGTCTCTTCCTCTGTATACTGGATATTAAGTATTAATGGTTCTCAGGTTTCACTGATTGAAGAAAATGTTCAGCACACCTTGAAGAAACCATACTTCCATTTTATTTCTGTATGGTATATTTTTAAAAGCAGAAGGTGTTAATTATCTTGGAAATAATTATAAATAATTTCTTAAGAGACATGTCCCTTGTCTATTCAGCCAAATTAAAAAAAAAAAAAAGAAAAGAAATTACTTTGGAGGAATTGGGTCCACACTCTATTTTTCAAAACATCTTCTGTGACCAGTTCTCAAAGTTGGTACTAAAAGTGTAGAGACACGTCTCTAATGGGACAAATTCCATACCATTCCAGTTTGCGCAACTGTTGATGCTTGTGGTGGTTTTAGCATGGCTGGATGCCAGGTATCCACCAAAGCTGCTCTATTGCTCCCCTCTGCAACTGGTCAGAGGATAGAAAATAAAGAAAAAGGTTCATGATCTAAGGGCTAGGAGATATCACTCACAGATAACTGTCACGGGCAAAACAGACTGAACTTGGGGATATTAACTGAATTTATTACCAAGAAAATCAGAGCAGGACAAGGAGAAACAAAATAAATCTTATAAAACTTTCCTCCTACCTATCTCTTCTTCCTGGGCTCTACCTCCTCCCCCACCAGTAGTGTGTGGAGATGGGGAATGGCAGTTATGGTCAGTTCATCACATGTTGTTCCTGCCACTGTTCAGGAAGAAGAGCCCTTCCCCTGCTCCAGCATGGAGTCCCTCCCATGGGACTCAGTCCTCCACAATCTTCTCCAGTGTGAGTTCACCCAACTGGAAACAGTTCTACATAAACTGCTCCAATGTGGGTCATTTTTCCATGGGTGCAGTCCTTCAGGCACAGACTCCTCCAGCGGGGGTGCCCCATGGGGTCACAAACCCTAACGGGAAATCTGCTCCAGTGTGCGCTGCTCTCTCCGTGGGTCTGCAGGTCCCTGCCAGAAGCCTGTTCCAGCATGGGCTTCCCATGGGTTCCCAGTCTCCTTTCAGGCATTCACCTGGCCCAGCATGGATCTCCTCCATGGGCTGCAGGTGGATTCCTGCATTCTTGCTGACCTCCATGGGCTGCAGGGGCACAGCTGCCTCACCATGGTTGGCACCACGAGTTGCAGGGGAATCTCAGCTCTAGTGCCTGGAGCACCTCCTGCCCCTCGTTCTCCACTGACTTTGGTGTCTACAGAGTTGTTCGTCTCACATATTATCGTTTTGCTTTTCTCCAGCCCCAATAACATCCTCACAATAACTTTATTTTCTTTCTTAAATACGTTCTTACAGAGGCATTACACCACCTCTGATTGGTTTGGCCCTGCCCAGTGGTGGTTCTGTCCTGGAACCAGCTGGCATTGTCTCTGCTGCACATGGGGGAAGCTTCTGGCTTCTTTCTCATAGAAACCACCCCTGTAGCTCCCCTGCCACCAAAATGTGAGCACGCAAATCCAGCACAATGTTCTGAAGCATTTGTCAAAAGATTTTATGCCCACTTAAGTGGCTCTTCTTCTATACTTATTACTCAAATGGAGCATTCTGCAGCACTTTGGTTATGAATTAAATTTGATGGAATGCCGTTTGCAACTAATCTTTAGACAGCACCTGAGGCAGAAGGGAAAACAAAAACAATCCTCTCCTTCCAGCCCCTGATGACTTAAATACAGCGGTTTTATACAGAACCTTGGATGAAAGGTAGCAGAATGGCTGTTGCTAACTTGATATTTATAGCCACACATATAAATACTCATACTCTAAATATATTTATGCGTCTATTGACACATGTACTTCCGAGACGAAGTTGGACTTGATGATCTTAGAAGTCTTTTTAACCTCAGTGATTCTATGATTCTATGATTCTATACTAACACATATTTTTTAAGTGGAAGAAATACATATACTTCCATGGTAACATTTCATAGAATCATAGATGCACAGGGATTGCCAGGGCCCACTCCTGGCCCTGAACAGGAAAACCTCAAGAATCACACCGTGTGCCTGAGAGTATTTTCCAAATGCTTCCTGCATTCTGTCAGGCTTGGTGCTGTGACCACTTCTCTGGAGAGCCTGTTCCAGTGTTCAATCACTCTAGGTGAAGACGCTTTTCTAATATCCAGGCTAAACCTCCCCTAAAACAGCTTCAGGTCATTCCTGTCACTGGTCACCACAGAGTAGAGATCAGTACCTGCCCCTCCTCTTCCCCTCATGAGGAAGTTGTAACTGCAATGAGGTCTTCTTGTAGTCTCTTCTTCTCCAGGCTGAACAGAACAAGTGACCTCAGCTGCTCATCATAGGGCTTTGCCTCTTGATAATTCATCATATTTGTAGCCCTGCTTTGGACACTCTCTAATAGTTTAACATATTTCTTATACTGAGGTACACAAAACTGCACACAAAACTAGAGGTCAGGCCGATCCAGTGCAGAACAGAGTGGGAAAATTCCCTCCCTCATCCGGCTGGCAAAGCCTTGCCTGATGCCCCCCAGGACATGGGGTTGGTACTCCTGGCTGCCAGGGCACTGTTGACTCAGTGTGACAGTTCTTATGAACTGCAATAGGCCAGAGACATTCTGATTTTAAGAAATCCAGCAGAGATCTGAAGTGTTACCTTCCTTGTGTTGTACAGTGTTATCTAACATAACTAAAATACCTTTAGCACTGGAAATTATGTTGCATTGCAGAGTACAGTTGTACACTGGAAATGCACCTAGATGAGAAGGAATGAATCTGTGCTGAGCATCATTCCTGTATTGCTAGACTGCATCAAGCATCTGATCAACACAGCTTTTACCCGACTCAGTAGTCTGGCACTTTTGAGTGTATTTATAACCACTAATACTGCACTGATAGGCAGCAATTACACATCCCCACATAGAAAATACATTTATCTTCTGTTTCATAAAAGAAAAAAAAATTAAAATGACCACAGTGAAATTAATGTAAGTTATGATAATGATATTGTCTCTTGTCTGGGAAATCCAATTTCCAATTTATTTTTTTTCTGAGAATTTTATATGACTAAATAAATAATGCAAGTCCTGACTGGAGAACAATGTAAAAGTTCTATTCTGCAAATATATTCTGTTTCTGAACATTCTTTTATTCGGTCATAACCTTTCTTGATTCATTCTTACAAGAATAATAAACTATCTTATCCTACATTTTCCCCAACAAATTGGTGAAAACATTGCTTTTTCTTCAGTATTTTTGCTTCCGCACTCTCTAGAGAGAAGACAAATTATGCCATATTTAAGCTGAAATATTAAATAATTTTCAACATCTGACAAAAGAGACAAGCCTGGAGTCCAGAAAATAAAAAAAAAAAAAAAAGAAAATTAAAAAGGGAAAAAGCAGCAGAAGAAACTGTAGCAGTAGTGGATATGATATATTCTACTAATCAACAAAAGGAGAAAATAGGTAGAATTCCTCAGGAATTTAAAACATTGTAACAAACTGGGCTAATGGTATGAATGCAGGCCAATCATATTTCCACAGTTTGCTTTTTTGTAAATAACATTCACTGAAAAAAAAAAAAAAAAGAAGAAGGAACTGTTTGCTGCTGTGTGGCTGAAAATAAAATTAATTTCTGTTTTGGTACAGTGTCACATCAATGGTGTAAATGGCAGCACGGGCCTGTGTGCACTCACTGTCTGTCTGTGATGACCCAAGCAGCACTTTTGCCTGCACTGCTCCTCCTCTGCCAGCTGCCTGATGGACTCCTGCTGGCAAGAGTCTCTTTCCAGCTGCTTGGCACTGACCCTTATGGTTCAGCGGAAATCAAGCCTTCTATGGTATACCCCTTAAATTCACACTGGATTGTAGATATCTTCAGGGAGAGCACTCAGCTTTGAAAGGCTGTTTCTGCCTTTGGTCCTTGAAGGTGAATCATCTGAGTTACTGTCCTTTAGTGCTGAACTCAGAATAGCCAACTCATTCTCCATTTTTCATCTTCTGTCATTTTTAATTTATCGGTTAGGTAGCAGATTTTGTGAGTGCTCAAGTGAAAGTCTGGGAGTCAAGCCTGAGGATTTCCAAGGCCAAGAGAAAACATAATGCTGTTCTGCTAAACCACCCAGGGAAGCCAACTGAAACTGCAGACCTCATTACCTGACTTAACTTAAATTTCTTGTAGTTTCCTTGCAGTAATTAAGTGTCTTTGGAGATCATCTAAATAAAACATCAGCCACAGAAGTGAGAGCAAAAAGAAATTACTTCGTGCACAGACAGTTTGAGGGTCTTCTCCCTTTTAATACTTCTAATCTATCCTTACTGAAATTACAACTTTTATACAAGTGCATACTGAACCATGTATTCATTTTTTTACTAAGCAAAAAATAAAAGGTCTGACAAGCTTGTATGCTTGTGTGTGTACGTACCTAAATAAAATAAAACATTCAGCTGGTAATTTGAGGTGGGGATTGCTTTTCACAGATTGTTGGCAGGCAGAGCCCAAGCACACCATGAAGGTGAAAATGTATGCCTCTGTTAAAATCTGCTGCTTTCATCAAGTATCCAAGCTGGAGAAATAACACAAAACAAGGGACAGTTGCTGGAGACAGGTGGTCTAGAGAAAAGCAGGAAAAAAAAAGAAAAAGTGGGTGTAACACTTCTTTACAAGCCCTTTCTGGTGCTCATAACATGTCATTTTCCATTGTTCAGTTTCATTCAACCAAACATCATGTGATGCCTAAATAATTTGTACTTTTCTTAACCTTGATATTGTAGGAAAAATTTCTTTAGAAGATGATTTCATGTTGTCTCAGAAAAGATAGTAGAATCATAGAATGGTTGGGGTTGGAAGGGAACTTAAAGTTAGCCATGTATTATTTGTATTTCAAGTGCCACAGATGAGAAAACATTTGCTATAAATATCCATACTAACACTAAGTAAAAAAAAAATGGGGTAGATGGCAAAAAAATTGCCAGAGTTCCATTATCCTTCAGTTTTACTCAACTGACTTCCAGAAACTTTGAGAAGGATATTTCCTCACTTAACAGTCAAGTGCTACTTTTTGTTGTTGTTTTTGTTACTGTTTGTTTGTTTTTTCTTTTGTTTGGTTTGGATTTGTTGTTGTGTTTTCAAGATGCTGTCATGATTAAAGTTTTCATAAAACCCAAGGGAAGTTCTAGCAATAAATTCTGAGAGGCCTTCAATGGTCCAGTAAGCATGATAATCATTTTACTTATGGGGAAACTAGTGACTCACAGTCTCTTCTGTAAATGAAGGTCACCCTTGACCTCAGATAGCTCGTTCACTCTAGCTGAAGAGCATTTACATGTATTTGAATGACACATGCACTACAGAAATCATAACTTGCATTAGGATAAACACACGATACAGATAATTGTCTGCAGAGACATGAGAAATAATATACAGGATGCCAGGACTAATGCAGGTGATGGATTTTCTTTTTTTTTTTTTTCAAAGATAAACAACAATGGTAAATAGCAACAAAAATGATCCATATGAACAGGGCTTTTTCTGAGTCTACTGAGTGACACAGAAAACTTTTGTTTCAGCTTGTTGATGTACATTTTGATTGCTAACACTTGAACTCTGGGGAAATAAGAGAAAGGAGAATGAAAGAAGAATTTGAATAGCCTTTCCTCTGCTAAAGTGGTAGAGCCCACGAGTTTAGCCATTGACATTAATGAAGTCTGATCAATCACAGAAAACAGAACAGTCACATCTAAGTCCAATTCCAGGGGCTGATCTTTTATATTCCCCCAAAGTCTCTAATTGCCAACACACTTATTCTTTCATTTACAGTAAATGTTCTCTTGTGAAAATCCATGTACTTAGCAGCTGACCACTGGATGTGATCTCAGTCTAACAAAATAGTGCTGAATTGAGACTTTCATAAATCTTAGCCATTCAGATTTATATAACAGCTCTTGTTTAATTCCTCTTGCCCATCCCCATTAGAAATGTTATTTAGCTTTGTTTACAAATGCTATTTAAGTGTGGAACCTGACAGAGAACACACGGAATTCCTTTCTAAGGTCCTTTGACAAATGAAGGTGGCTGGAGACTGCAAACTGGGAAGTGGGAAAAGGTGGAGCCTTGTTTCTTAAGAGTAGCTGCCTTTGAACGCAGGAAGGAAATAAGCTATGCAATTTTAAGATAGAGGAGGACAAGGAAGATAACTTATTCCATCCCCTTGCACACCAAATTAAACCGGGGTTGAAGGGAAGGAACAAAAATTGTCACCCATTCACACAGTGCCTTTATCTGATCAGAACATCTGCTCTTGAAGAAGTTATTGTAAGCCTATCAGTACAAATGTGATTCTTAAGATATCTCGACACCCGCAGATCTTCAGGTGAGAGATGTGAAACTGGCAGGAAAGATGCAAACTCTGAAGTGGGATGACCATCAGGAAAGCTGGGTAGGCTTTGCTGGAACATAAAGATGACATTCGGCATTGCAGAGGAATGTGGGTGAAACTGCCAGAGGATGTAGAGCCAGGTGAATGGTACTGTAACATTTTTCACTAGTGCCTGTTCAAACGCAAAACTAACTTTCACTTTGTCATGTTTGTAGTGCCTTTTGTTGCTTTCTGCAGAGTTCTTAGCTCTCAAAGCATTTTAACATTAGAAAAACACAAGTAAACTCTAAGCTTCATTCCTCATATGTTTGAAATTCATATTTGATTTTAGGAGTTACTGTTCCTTCCCTGTTGGATATTGCCAAAATAACATAATTGTTGTCGGGGGTATTGGGCGGGGGGGAATAAGTGACTTGTGACTTTGATAGCTCAAAACTAACTCTTCCAAAATTACATTAAAACTATCTTTACATAAATAAAAACATGCATGGAAAAAATACAGATTTGAAGGGTAGAGATGAGAATAGTATAACTTATTTTTGAGCAATTAAGAAGTTAATAGAAAGACAAAATAAAGAATTCCTTAGAATGTTTTCAAATTATTAAGATAGAAAACAAGTGTANTTCTTAAGTACTATATTATTCTAATATTATTAAAGGAGAAGAGAGATAATATATTAATGGGTTCTATGTTTTCTGACACATCACTTCCTAGCCTCTTTTCTGACTTTTGGCTAGCAGTATCACAAAAATTTTAAAGATTTAAATGGCCAAAATTTCAAATACTGGCATCTCAGCTCTTGCTGAGATATATTTAGTTGTCCTTACTAACTTGCTATGTCTGCTTTCAAACCTATCCTTCTCTGTGAGTAAAATGGTCAACCCCAATGACTGCAATCAAATAGGAATAAACTACTTCAGAGTCTTAAAAAAAACCTTACAAATCTTGAACCTCATTTGACAAACTTGTTTATTCACTCAAAACCAGCAAAGTATACAGTGATGCTCTGGAGCTTGCACCCACTGGCACAAATCAGAATGCAAACAGCAGAGCTTGAAGTAAAGCATTTCATTCTCAAAGTTTAGAAGCATGAGAAAAATAAGAAATAAGGAACTTACAAAAGTAGTGTGATCTGAATATTAGCTTTGCCATCCTGAACTATGCATTTTGCGTGCATCTGCAGTTTCACAAACCACAACTGTTAGCTCAGCTCAACCCTTTAGATATATGCTATTGGAATTATATAAAACAGCTCAACTTTAATATCAGGAGCACATGTGCGCTCAGAACAAGATTAGCTGCTGCTGTTGAGAAATAAAAAGACCCCAACAGCCCCTCCCTTCTGCAAACCCAAACCCCAAAACACATACACACAGAGAAGCATGTCAGAGTCTGTGAGAAGAATATATTTTGAGAAGAATAAGCATATACTACCTGAAAGTTTAAAAAAACCATTAAAAATTGATATTTCTGGAATCAGAAACCAGTATTAGGGGAAACATTAGAAAGAAATGACTAAAAAAGGGATAATTTAAAGCTCCTCATGGCTAACCAATCCCAGGGCTGTATATCACATTATAATTACTGTTTAAAGTGTATGTAAAGTGTACAATTTTCATATTTGATTTTTTTATAATCATAAAGCAATTCTTCTTAGCAAATCTTCTTAGCTGTCATGCCACATGATCACAAATGTGTAACAGGAAAATATTGTGTAAAGAGATCTAACCACAAAGACCCTTTCAACAGTCTCAAATGATAGATAGAAGACATACAGTAGCCTGCACCTCTGCACTTCTGTGTCTTTGAAGAACAACAGAAACATAAGCCTTTCCTGCCCTCCCTAGTCTTTGTCAAAGAGCCAAGCCAAGTGACAACTCCAGAAAGCCAATCTAATTCAAAAAGGATAAACTCTGACATCTGTGATTAACAAAGCATCCATTTGGAGGAGACTTGACAGTTAGATAACTGGAGCAATCCTTACAGAGAAACAAACAGTTCATTTACAAATTACACTTCATTAGTTTGGAGAAGATTAATTGCAGATGGCAAAATGCAACTAAAACCGCATAATTTTCAGTAGAAGTACCACTAAAACTTAATTTTCCCTAAACTACAAATTTAGAGATGAATGTCTCCCTCCACCGCTCAAACTGGTAATAATACCCTTCAAAGGAGGTAATAAATTTTTATAGTCTAGATTCTTAAGGCAAGTTTAATAGAACTGGGAGGCAGAGCAAAGATGTTTCAAGAACAAATGTATTTATCTGTATTATTCATATTTGTAAATATATCCATCATGTTTCTAGGCATATTAGGGATGCAGAGATGATTCTGCATAGGCTGGTCAAGTAATTTTTTAACCCAGAAGTTTATAGTCAAAAACAAATATATTCCTGAAATTAGAAGCTGTTGAAAGGAACATGGAATTTCAGATAAAACTTTTAAGAAACAATAGTTCAACTACAAGACTCATTTAGCAGGCAAGAAGTCCAACATTGAGAAAGCTATTAATATGGTTCAACAGCTTTGCCTTATAAATTCCTGTCTAATAGTTGCTTAATTATTAATACAAAGGTGGACAATTTTAATAAGGGATAGAAGACTTTTTTTACAAAACAATGGTACTTTGCTGGTTTGTGAAAGTATCACAAGAAGTGATTTAGAAAGGGCCTTTGTGTGAATGAATAAACTGACTCATAAAGACAGACTATGCTAGATTAGTTCCTTTAATTTATTTTTAATGAGAAGTTTGGAAGACTGGTTTCACCCCAATTTCAAGAAGGAAATTCCTCTTGCAGCTTGCTCTGATATTCTCCTAAATGGAAACCCCAATCAAAAACTCTTTTCTGTATCTGTGTAATTGTCTTTTAGGTTCAAATTCTAAAGGTTTAATCTTCTCTTACAGACTTCCATAACCAGTGATCCCTTCTGTATTTCCTGCAGAAGACCGATGACACCAAGGTCATCATATTGACCCTGCTGAGTCAATTCACTTTAGGAAAAACAAAAGCATACACAGACTAAAGACTGAGAATGCTGATGACAGATGACACCCTAACAACTGACGACATGAAAAATTATTAATAATTTTTCTACATCTCTAAGGACATAGTAATGCAAAGCAATAGTAATATATCAATAAAAGAATTATTTTCTTCTTTTTTTCTAGTTTCTCTGGCCAGATCTTTTGATAATTTTTTTGAGAAACTGCTTTAAATCTAATTATTTGAAACTTCTCTTCTGATGAGACATTAAAAAATATTCCATGTGAAGCAGGCAAAAAACAAAGGGATAAGCAATGCACAGTAAGTGCAGAGAAGCTAACTGTAACCATTGCATGACATTATGTTCATTCATGCTGACATTTCTGTTGGTCAAGTGGCAACTTTGGAGTTCCTGAAGTGAACTAACAGTGCTGTGCATGCTTCATGCACTTATCCCAATCTTTTTTTAACAACATTGCCACAGAAAAAGAGGAAAGCAAAGAAATAGATGTTTAGCATTTAGGCAAAACTGTCTCCCATCCCCTGCCAGAAGACAAACAAAAAACCCCCAAGCCAACCAACCAACCAACCAAAAAGCAAACCCCCAACAACAATAACAGCAATAAACCACAACAACAGTAAAAAAAAAATCAAAAAACACAGCAAACCTCATCTAGAAGAATTGATTCATTATGTCATCTCCTCAGGGGTTTCTAAAACAGATTTGGCAGGGCAGTGACTTTCTGACATGACTCAGGTTGTCGTGTCAGTGATCATCTGATTTGTGTTGTGACAGTTTTCTACAGGTCAGTTCTAGGAAACTACATTATTTCTGTTCAGCAGTAAAATACAAGACAATGGGGCAGATATGAAGACACAAGGAGAACTAGTGATCAAGTGATGGCTCTTGTAGACACATTTCCAACCAAAGAGTTCTAATTTATGGTCCAAATACACTTCCCTTACATAGGCTGCACCATGCCTTTTCAAGGAGACCCATTAAGCTACTCGTACTCTTGGTTACTACTCACACTGAATAAATGTGGTAGAATTTGTTTCTAAATGACAAATAAATAAGATTTTGATCTGATCTCTTTGTTTGGCCTAAAGACTAGCATAGTGGAATTTGGGTCATGATGTAGAGCTTTAAATTAGAATGAGTCTGTCAATCAATGAACTGAAGAAAATCAATACACTAAAGATCACTGTTTTGAAATACTTTTAGGCTAGAAGGAAAAATTCAATCTATATGAAGAGGTACCTGAAAACAATGTGTTTCAGAGGGAAATCTTTAGTGTATCTATCGTCTACTCTGCACCTATAGAACTATGTGCACAAAAGTGATTAATTATGTAAATGATGACAGTTAAGTTCTAAGTCAGCTCTACAAATTCTTTGCCAGACAGAAAATATTTCTTACTGTAGGTAAATATCTAACCAGAATATACTAAAGGCTCATTCTGACCTGGTATAAATTGAGTGGCCCAAACATTATTCTAAATTGGTATGAAGGGCTGTGACCATAAAAATTGGAAAAAAAAAAAAAAAAAAGA
>VXAY01005130.1:30610-42646 GCA_013399855.1 Oxyruncus cristatus
AGCAACAACACCTCCACATGCTCCGCCCCCCCAAAATAAAAAAAAACAAAACCATGCAATCAAACCATCAACAGAAAGACAAGAAAAATAACCAAAATTAAAAAAAACCCCTCCCAACATAATGGGGTATCAGAAACTGTACTGCTCTGTGTGTCTTGATCAAAACCTGAATAGAAGTATGTGAAAAAATGTAACATGATCTACTCAGGCATTTAGTGTGCAAAAATTTTGTATGCTAAGGGAAGGAAAGGCAGGCAGAACAATTTAATAGGAAAGGTAGATGTAAGAACTAAAGGGATGATGTAAAGAAAGCAACAGATCTCATGTAATAAAGTATTAAGCTTATTATAATCTTTCGTTTCTTCTCAAAAATAGTCTCGGTTCTTTTCTCAGCTCTTCCTTTTGCATCCCATGCTCTGAGTAATTTGCACTCAACATAAAATTCATACATCTATTTATGCTACTGTTAAAGTCCTTTCATAACCAGCAACTATTATGCAAGGCTCATTTAGGCATCATGAAGTATTTGGGTTCAGATATCTGTAGTTCAGAATCATTTGCTACGATACCATATTTTAAAGAGATTAATTTTAATAACATCCTTATGCATTTTTAGTGAGATTACTGATATAGTAAAAATCTGAACCAAAACTACAATTAAAAAAGAGAAAATTCTTCCAAGTTATGAGAAGAGGTAAAGAAGGCATAAGTGCAGCTGTAGCCTAATCTACAATAATGGCTACACACAGAAAGCTTAGTTTGAAGAAACACATATTTTCCACTTAGGGATCTGAATATCACTGAGCCTAAATGTACAATATATTTTAAAAAATAACACTTTATTCATTCCAGGACAACTAGAGGAGTGTATCTTGACTGGAATATCTAAAACTACATCATGCAGGTGGAGAAGAACCTCTATTTGAAATTCTGGAAATATTGAAGTAAAACAACTTAAAAAAGGGCTGAATTCTATCTACATATTATCTTATGTCAGGATCTTAAATATAAAATCTACAGTACTATTCCATTGCTTAAAAAGCTACTGAATATTACAGATAATATTTCAAATTTCATGTTCCTTCTTTTTTTCTTTCACACACCGTTCCACCTCATATAATAAACTGTGTGTTGAGCATGTGGGCTTGACTGGAAATGGCATATCTGCAATGCAGTATAACTCTATGCTGTAGATTTCACCACGTTTTATTTACCTATGCAATCAACATGTTTATTCTTTTCAAAGGCCCATGAATAAATGGTGCAAAACTCAAAAATAGAGTCCCTTCTATGATTACTACCCTTGGAAATTTCTGTTTAACCATGTAGAACTACATCCAAGCAGAACCCTTAAAACTGGCAAAATTTCAAAGGTAAACGTGAGGACACATTTACCCTGGTTCACCCACTTTATCTACTGTTCCAAAAGATTATCTATCAGCAGCTGATGTGGACACATACCCTT
The DNA here is from genome assembly GCA_013399855.1 of Oxyruncus cristatus. Classification (NCBI taxonomy): domain Eukaryota; kingdom Metazoa; phylum Chordata; class Aves; order Passeriformes; family Cotingidae; genus Oxyruncus; species Oxyruncus cristatus. The sequence goes on from VXAY01005130.1 coordinate 32,076, forward strand.
CACTAAGGAATGTAACCTTTTTCTTCTTTACATGGGAGGGAATGTTCATTTCCTAATAGGAGAAAGTGATCACAGTCATTTTATTTCTAGAACTATTTCCATGCCCAAGGTGATATATTACTCAGTTTTTGGATTACAATAGATTCAAGGATTGCATTTGCTTGCAAGTATCATATTTCATAGTTGAAATATAGTAGAACTGATGCTTTCCCTGCAGAGTTGTCCTTAATCCTTTGTAGAGATCTTGACCTTCAGAGTTTTTGCGGATGTTTCTGAAAATGTTGTGGTGAAAGATGTATCCCATGATACTGGAAGAAGAGTCAAAAATTGAGCTTAAATGTAAAAATTTAAAGCACAAAGCTTGGAATCCCTACACTTACTATTTATCTATACTATAACAAAAATAAAAGTTATTTTGTATTTGCATAGGACTTCTGTGTCTGAGGCATTTAGATTTTAACTAAAATGGAATTCCATGGAAAGCAGGGGAAATCCACTGCTAGGATTAATATCTTAGTATTATTTCTGCTGGTATTATTTCTATTGCTTTCTTTTGCTGAAGGCAGGTCTTCAAATTGTATGTGATTTACGGTGCTCCAGGCTGATCTTTGGGTAATAACGAATCAGCCAGAGGAACACAGTGATGAAATGCCGTAGAGGGGATCAAAGGAACAACACAATACATCAGGCCAGCAGGGACCTCAGGAGGTCCTAGTTCAGAGCAGGCTCAGCTGTGGTGTTTGACCAGGTTGCTTAAGGCTTTATTGCATGGAGTTTGGAAACTCTCCAAGGAGAAAGGCAGCAACATCCCACCCCGCGCCCTGGCCCTGCTCACTGGCTGTCCTTTTGGGGAAAATACTTGTCTTAAACCTTAAAACTCCTCTTGTTTTGTCCAGTGTCTCTCATTCTCCCACCGGGCATCACTGTGAGGAGCCCAGCCTCATCCTGTGAACTACTTCTCTATGTACTGGGGTGCAGACAGGTGCTGTGAAGCCATCTCTGCTCCCCTTGAACCAGCCCCTCCGTCTCCCTTTTCAGAGTGAGTGTTCCAAAGAGATCCTCCAGTTTGTTAATGTTTCTTCTGCTGTCTGGACCAAGCCTGATGGTTCATCCATAGCTAAGACTCCTGAAAGTTCCCCATCACATCCTTTTCTCTTGCGTGCCCAGAGATGTGCTCCAAAAGGACTTGGTCTGTGAATATTCTAGCGGCTGTAGTGAGGCTGTACTGTCCACTTAGTCTTTGGCACCCCTGCCAGCTGTCAGAGAGCTAATATGTTTAAATGACATAACTAATATGTTTGGAAAATATAGGTTTCTTCATTAGAACTGACAAAGCAACAGCAAGTTTCAAGCTAAGAACATGTGAAAAGCTATGCACCTAAGTTGAACCTAATTAAGTTAATTAGTTGAACAAATAGGGAAAAAAAAGGTAATTAAGACCACTCCACTAGCAACACACTTGACACCAGATAATTAGCCTTTTGGAAAAGTACCACAGAGCTCCACAGTGCTACAACTACGTAGGTTTTCAGACTAACTCAAAAAGATCTGCACAGTGGAGTCATCAGTGTAATGATTTCCCAGAGAAAATGAGAGGAATGTAGTGAGGAACTTTATTGGAAGTGGAAAGATGCATTTCTAACACACTTTCCAATAGGAGCAAAGGCCCAAAATACTGCTTTATTATGTATTTGCAATCCGACTGTATAATCTGTTCTATAACAATGGTATGAAGAACCTCCAATTTTCTTGGGGTTTTTTTTTGGGGGGGGGGGGGTAGGGGGAGCAGAACTGTGCTTTGGTCATGTTATCAGTGCCTTATATGACTTCTATCCAATCAGTATTAGCAGTGTCAAATTTTCCTTGGACCAAGTTTCAATAAAAAAGATCCTTAGTTAAAATTTGAGAACAGGCCAAGAGAAGCAGGGGAGAGATGCCAACCTGTAAATACTGTGTTTCTGTTTCTCAGTTATTTGGAGCATTGTAGGGGGTTGGGGCCTATTTATTAGGGTAAAGCTTGAAACAGAATACATATTAGTTTACTGTTATGAAGGAATGCTGCTTTGCTTACAGTTTATTATGCCCTTGAGTGCCATAATGACTTTTTACCTGTATTAAATCTGTGTGTTTTTGCAATGAAATGAATGCTCTTGTGCCTTAATGAGCACTCAGACATAATTTATAATCAGACATTACGAATCTGCAATTGCCACATTCCCTATGCCCACATAACAGCTTCCAGTAATACAAAGCACAACTTTATATCTGGTGGATCTGCCACTCCAGCCTACTGGAGATTTCCTAAAGCCAAGGTACATACAGTTGTCTGTTTCACATTCTCTAGAGACTGACAAACGTGCAGGTGTTTGTTTCCAAAGTTCCTTATACTACAACAAAGATGAACAAAACCTTGATAACTAGATAAGTTTGAACGTTGACAGTAGATAAAAGAGAAAAGGAAAGACAGCTTCTCATTGATTTCAACAGTACAATGGTTAATATCAACTCTGGGAGACACGTTTGTAACTACTGCTTCCTTGTTTGTAACGGCAAATTTGTACACTTCTAAAAATCAGTGTAAAAACTGGAACTTAAAGTGGCACAACTGATTCATTAGATAGACTTGTGTCATGAAGTCTGGACAGCTGAGAATAACCTTTACTGTACCTGGTCATCCAAACTTATACTACATATTTTGACTATTTCACACAAAACTTGGTTTAAGATCTCTTGGCAGAAATGCTTCAGCCCTTGATAGCTTTTCTGATGCTGATGGATATCACTATAGTTTTCTGTATATCAGACATTCCTCTGAACATGTCTTACCTTGAGCTATGTTACTGTATGCCATATATTAGAAATATCATCTCCCTATAATGACAGAAATCAAAACCTCCTGTATTTGTGAATTACTGTAGCTAGAAATATTTTCTGTCACTTCATTATGAATAAGGGAAATCCAGTTAGCTAAGCTATATAACTGTGAATAAATTAGGAGTATTATAGATGATTGATCAGATTCTCATCTTTTATGTATGTGAAACGATACAGGGCTGTGCAATAAGTCAACTTATTTCACACCCTTGCAAATAACTATCTTCTTGTCTCTTTTTATTTCTGTGTACATAGCAATACATAGTTAATATATATCAAATTACTATTTTCAAATAGAATCCGTGAATCTAAATGCTTCTAAGAGCCACAGGGGCATATTTATTCCAAAGAGTGAATCCAAAATGACACAGCTAATGAGTATGTCCTTGAAGGACTTGGGCTGCATTTATGCATATGTAATTTGGTTACTACGGATTCATTAAGGAAAGGCAGAGATGCCCAAATTACCTGAAGCCTATTTGAAGAGAACATCTGTTTTATTAAATGGAGAGCATTTTGGAAATGAGAATGAACAAGAGACCTCATCTTTGAACATGGAAAGAAAAGAAGGAGGAAGGCAGAGAAGTTAAGTACCAATATCTGCTAACATGATCTTGTGCAAGAAAAATACATAAAACTGCATGTTTTCTGAGCTGCCTGAGCCAATCCAAATATTCATAAATAGGAATATTCACCAGGCCATTAGAATGCACAGAACAAAAACAAAGATGTTTTTCCTGTGTTCTGTTAATCTCCAATGCAATACCTACCTCTTAGGTAATCCACACCTGCTCAATTGTTCAATAGTACAATTATTTCAGCATTCTGAAAGAGGCATTTGGAGAGAGGCAAAGACAAAGCTTTCAACCAGATGTTCTGCATCTTTGTGTAGTGTGACTGCAAGGGATCCCACAAAGATTCGGTCTGGCACTTACTTTGCAGTGAGAGTATTCATATATAATACAGTTGTGACAACTTCACGTCCACTTAAATTCCCTTCTAAGGCAAATAGCCATACAGTTACAAGCAACCCATGCAAGTCAAGTATATTTCCCTATTTTCTATGGCTGTATATATAACAATATATTTTGTAAAATCAAGTTCTGCAGAATGAAAAAATAACAAGGTATAAGCAAAGGAATATAAATAAATAACCATATGTATAAATAAAGGAAGAATGTTCAACAGACTCATGTATGGACTGACACAAACCCACACTTATCTAATGGCTTGTGGTTTGTCAAGACTCTGCTGGGATTTTGCTTTACCAAGTGGCTTAGCAAGATCTGCAGAAACAGTGTGGGTGCAGTGAGTGCTGATCATCAGAAAAATCCAAGCTGTGGACACCTTCTCTGTGATTCTTCAGATGAAGTTCAATACTCTTGCACTATAAGCTTGGCTTTTCTACATTAATCCTTCTTAAGGATAGAAGCTAAAAAGAACTTCTTATCCAGTCTCCTCTACTGAAACAAAGGACTCCAGTATGATGCGAAGCAGTTTACGGATAAATTGGTTATACTCTTATTTTGCATTTTATGCTATTTTACCACATTTCTACCATGTTTCTAAAAGTAAACTATTATGTGTTTTATAGTTTTGACCTGCTATTAAAATGTTAAAGTTTTCACATGGAAAAGTAAGAAAGTGTTAAATTTTTCCAGTTCTGCCTTACACGTTCAGACAGCAAATCACCAAGGGAGGGCTAACCTTGTGAAAAGCTCATGTTATACTGTGTCCAATACAATTCATTTTGTGAAGTTATGGAAGGTGTAAGATATCTCACAGCTTTCCCCTTTTGCTCTATTGAGACAGTGAATGAGTCTTTCATGTTTTCATGGTTATAATTACAACGTAATGATATTTTCATATATACCAGAGCTCAGACTTTTAATTAAAAATAGGTCCTGAGCAGCAGCACAAGCACTCTATGAATGTGAAAAATTATTCCTTGATTATGAGGTTTTAATCATGTGTCAACCTGAAACATGACAGGAAATGCATAAACACTTCCTCATTCAAATTAAAAACACTACACAAATTAAACATGAGTCATATGTATTAGAGTGCAAGGGTTAAAAATTCAGACTCATTGCAGGTTGGTCATGAGCAGATAAGTACCTCCTGTCACAGTCTCAAGCTTTCCCAGAATTGCATCTCCCATCCATTTAGGCACTTAGACTAACAGGGAAAAGTAGAAAATAGACAAGGACCAAAGGCAGTGCTGTTTGTTTTACAGGTAGAATAAACTAAATAAATAAAGTGTTTGGTCAATATATTAGAAGTCAGTCAAAAACCTTCAAACCTCCAAAGTGAAGAACTTCAATTTAGTTTATGAATTCCACACAAAAAGAAGGCAAATCAATATATCGCTTTTCCTTTTCTATTTAATGATTCATCACTCCCTTAAATATAAATATGTTGTCCTAAAAATAACTATATACAGGTAAGACGAAGTAAAAAGTGAAATTTGTATTTAATGCCTCCAGACTGTCATAATGTTTATGGTAAACAAGGTGAAGGAGTAGGTGAGGAACCCAAGTAAATGTGCACTTCTTATCAGGTTATCTTCTCATCCCTTTCCTACAACCATGAATGTATGTCATAAACATGCAACTGTGTTTTGATGATGGAAAGTCTACCCTATTACTCACTGCTACATACAGTTAAAGAATAAAACCTGAAATAATTCTGAACATTATCTAGCAATGAATTTTAAGTGAAAAAGACATTACGTACAGTAACGGAGCGGTGGTGAATGGGGATAGACTGTAGCTGTGATTTACCTCAACTTCTTAGCATTTTGCTTCCCATTTTTTTCCAACTGCCATATCCTTATTTCTTAAGATTCAGCTAAGGAAAGCAATAAAGTACAATTTGTCTTCCTCTTAACTTTAGGTTGGGAACAAAAGTAAGACTTTTAATTTCAACTTTCATCCATTATACTGTTTTTCACTTTTCTAGAGAGTGTATTCCTACTTGAAAATATTTGATACCTTTTCTTTCCCTCTGAAAAACTTGGAGACATCTTCCTTATTTTGTTAAGGTAGAGGAAAAGCCCCCTTCAACTAGTTGACTGGACTGCACTGATTGAAATTGACTTCCTCCTCTAACTTGCTACATTTTAAATGTGCATCTTCCTTTTATACGATAAGAATATTAGCGTATATCCTGTATATCAATACAGGACTTTTTTTGCTTTCTTCTTACAATCAAGACATATGCTTCCTGCTGTTACATGCAGGGATAGAAAGCAAAGGAAAATCATCAATAAATTAAAAACTTTTGTCTCATGGATTGAAAGGCACAGCAGACTTCCACTGAAGACGCTCTGTGAAAGGCATGACTCTACATAGTCAAAATGTTTCCCCTTGGCACCTGGGGCTGGCTGCCTCAGGCCTCTGCTAAGCAGCCAAAGTATCATCCCCTCATTTGGGAAACTCTCCCTGCATTTCCAGCTGAGATTCTGATCACTGTGCAGTCACCCTCTTGAAAAGCCATTTTTGCCTGTTATCTGTTTTGTATTCTTCTGAAGTTCACTCACCTTGTGACTGGCATCTCACACCTCCAACATCACTCCTACATCAATAAGCTCTTAGCACTAGCCTAGCCAATTGCCATGGTCTCACCCTTTTGCAAAAGGCAGAGTGTTTTCCCCCTACTCAGTAACTTCTTTTCTCTCTTCAACCCCCACCTCTAATTCCCAAAGGAGTCTTAAATCTAATGACTTCAAAATGCCAGGAGAGGAGAAAGGAAAGCCTCCATAGAAGCAGTCCTTTGTAGTACTGATGGATAAAGTACTTTGTTTCAAACCATAAAGAAGAGAAGTTATTTTGCTAGGACTGCAATAGTACAACAAAAAAATGCAGAAAATGAACCCTCAGAACTGGTTAATATGTTAGCAGCATTACTGAAAATAAGTGAGCCTACAGGAAGCCTAACAAACGTGCTGAAGTGCAAAAAGCAAGCAAGAAGAGTTTTACTTAGAATCACAGGAAAATTATAAAAGCTTTTTAGAAACACTTTAATAGTAGCATACATTACATCCAAGATCAGATTTTTACCGCTCGAATTCTAAATAATACATGAATCATTGGTTTATCAAATGGATTTCAGTGAAGAAGCTCCAAAAATTATAAATGGCAGACTGAAACCTAAGTTTAGAAAAAAATTATGAGTACTCAGCTGGACAACTATTTCAGATATGAAGATGAAGGAAAGTGCAGGGCTGGTGGGAAAAAACACAAGTTTCTGACAAACCAGGAAACAATTGTTTTACAAATAGTGATTTGAGTAAAAATACTTGTTAAATGGATTTAACTCTTAATGTCAGGAGTGGCAAAGTTTCAGCTCTGTCCTTTCATCATGTAAAAGATAATACGGAAACAGCATGTAAGGGGAAATTAGACTATACAGTCTGCACAATAAGAGGTTAAGGCTGCAAGAGGCACTTGGGTGATACTCTCAGGCACATGGTGGGTCTCTTGAGGATCGTCTTGTGTGGAGCCAAGGGCTGGACTCAGTGATCTTTGGAGGTCCCTTCCAACTCAACATATTCTGTGATTCTGCAATACTTGTCTTCTCAAGCCTGTCGTGCCTGGGCAGGGTGTTCCTCAGCCGTCAGAGACAGCAATGCGCATGGCAGACCGAGCATCACAGCTCTGCCCTTCAGGTTTGGGGGACTCAGCCTTACTCAGCCCAGATTTTTAGTGTGCTTGACCATGGTTTTTTTTGGTTTAGTATGTTTGGGGATATTTTTGTGGGTTTTGTTTGGTTGGTTGGTTGGTTTCGTTTGTTTTTTCTAAGGGTGACTCTAAGTGAGAAGTAAATGGATCAAACCAGTTGGACTTACATACCTGCAAGCGGGAAATAACTTCAAATCCTTTTTTCCGGTAGATGTTAGGACAAATGTTACAGTATTACTTCTGCAGTGTCTCAAATGCTTTCCATTTACAGAAACAAGAGAGTAAAAACCAATTGTGTGGAATAGATTCTTTTTTTCAGAGGTTTTATAACTGTATAAAACCAGTAGAGGAGCAAATGTTGATGGCAAAGTCATTTGGCTGTTTTAGAAAACTGCTTCAAAGAGATTAATTGTGTAAGAAAATTCACTGAATTTGTAAGATAAAGCATGTAAAAGGAAGGAGTTTCCCCCATTCTTTTTCAAACCAAGAGTCAGAATACAATTTTTTATTAAACCTTATTTAGTGTTTGAGAAAGCTGTAAGAACACTTTCTTTGCAAAACTTTATACAGTATTTCTAAAATAGTGGGAAGTCTTCAAAAAGTCTTCATGATGTGACCCACACTTTCCTTCACACATCGTCAATGTGTGAACTGAAATTTTCTTGCTTTGGAAATTTAGAGGAAGTTTTAGGTATGTGTGCAATGTATTTTACCCCATCTATTCTTGAAGTTGAACTATTTTTAGCACCATTCCTATTACATACACTTCTCACAAACATTGTCAGCACTGGTTAAGCTTTTCATTGTAGACACAGCTCAGCAGTGCTAACTAAACTAAGACTTTTCTTCTCTGATAAATGAGCTCACTGCTGGCTGTCCTATATATATCCCATTATTCTCTGCTAGGAAGCAATAGATCAGGGAAAAGTAGTTATTTCTACAGGACCTTTCTTAGAATGGTGAAAAAGAAATCTTCAGTATATCTTAATTACTTTTGGATTTTTATTTTATAGGCTGATAAGAGAAATTAATTCTGACATTTGGAGAACTTCACAGGAAGTTATCTTAAAATAGCCATCATTAAAAGCACTAACCCGAATAAGTCCTTACTTAGCAGAAAATGATACAGATTTGTGGGACCTGAATTTTGACAAATAAGCGAAACCAGTTTACTGACAAATAGATTTGGACAGTGAATTTAATGAGGAACATTTAATTGAGTAGACTCTAGGATTTATAGAACAAGGGTGATACTGCTGAGGTTTGATTTTTAACCAGTGGAAATTCAAAATGGAATATATTCATGTTATATATATTTCCAAAGGAAGTTTATCGTGTCATTTCATATAAGCATGATTTCAACATGGATATCATCTCTTTTTTTTTTTTTTCTTCTCTCTTTGAATGACCCCTCAAACATGTAGTTTGAATTGTAATGAATTGGCATTTTCTGTGGGGCTCTTTCTGCCCTAAACTGTCTGACTGGGTCTCTACTATACCTTGAAAAAATGAACATGACTTAAGCTCTAACTTTGACATATAACTCTGTGGTATGGTCCAACAGATTCAAAGTATTTTCTTTGTTTCTAATGTCCTTGCATTAGAACTTGTAATTTACTGTGTTATTTATTACTGCATGTATAAATTTTATTAAAATACTAAATGTGTAAAATAAAAAATTTGATGATACACTGTTATTTCGTATACACTTGACACAAAAGAGCTGAATAATTCTATATTGTGGAAAAAAACAAACAAACAAACAAAACCTTCTTTTTTTCACCATCTGAATAACAGTGCCGTGAAAGGCAAAAGATAAGCAGTGAGAAGCAGGGTGTTCGATCTCAAACAAAGATGGGAACTGCTCAGAGGTGGGGTCTGGAAGTTTACTTGCTGAAGTTAGTTACAATATGATGTGTTTTATACGACTGATAGGAGGTCATTCATCTTGCCACTTACTCAGCTTGGGAAATACATTTAACCTTTCTAAATGACGAGTTAAGAAAAAGCTTGGCCATGCCCCTTTTTACAGTCAGCGCTCATCCACTCATGCAGAATTAAGAGAAAGCTGAGGCAAGCACCTGAAGAGGATAAACCAACAAGAGTCATCAAGAAGTCTGGCAAACACAATCTATCAAGAATGAATGAGAGAACAGTAAAAAGGAGAAAAGCAATTAAAGGTTCTTGCTGGAGTACGGCAACATCTTGTTTCTTAGCCAGAGCTTAGCTTTACATGCATTTCATCTCTCTACATCTACCCTATTGGCTCCACAGGAAGATAGCAAACTTGTCTCATTAAGGGCTACATGTTCTGGAGCAATGTCTTAGCATTTAAAATATTTTATTTAGTCTGCAGCAGCTAGGAAATAAACCAACTTAATTTATTTAGTATCAAAGATAACTCAGGGTATGCAGTTGCTTAGAATTTGACATATTGTGATCAGGTGGACATATGAATCTTTGTAAGTATTCTGTAAAGAAAAAAAGAATTATGCCTCTGTCATGGTTTAGCCCCTCCCCCCAGTATTGGGGTAGAAAATGGTTAACTCCAGGTGAAATTCTGGCCAAGTAGCCAATCAAAGATTTTTGTGACGTCTCTCCGAAGGACGTATTTAACAAACTGGAAAAGAAACATGTTGTGTAGAAGAAAATAAGGAGTTAACATGGTGGCATGCCCTGGCCCGGCTTGGCCCAGGCGTGCGGCCCTGTCAGGGCCTAGCCTGGCCCATGGAGGGCAAGGAGGGCTTGAAGCCAAAACTAATCACCTAGAAGCCACATGAAACAAATTCCAGAAGAATTACAGCCACATAATGATAAAGAAGCCAGTGAACTCTCCACCTCGGGCCTTAGTCCGAGGGCTGAGCCTAACACTAAGCCCCCAATACCGGGGGGACTGGTGCAATTTTGTACTGGGTGTGACAGCAGGATGACCCCTTTCACTGTGAATGGGGGAGCAGTGGTGAGTTGGAGTAACCGATCACGTCCGAGAGCCAAGATTGGGCATTTGGCCAAAAG